>OX451736.1:1166228401-1166716753 GCA_948472305.1 Vicia faba
ACAACCCTTGGCGAACTCGATACAATCTTTCAACATGGTGGGCCAGTATAGTCCTTGTCGAAACAACAACCATTTCATCTTATGGCCTACTTGGTGAGCCCCACATGCTCCAGCGTGCATAGTCGAAAGGGCTATGTATGCTTCAGTTTCACTTAAGCACTTTAGCAATACCCCTTCAGGCGTCTTTTTAAATAACTCATTACCCATGAGTACGTAACTCAACTCCCTATACTTTGTTTTTCGTTCTGTCGAAGCTACTGGATTTTGAAGATAATCCACAATGGGTTTCCTCCAATCTTGCTCTGACAAATTGTCTATGAACGAAATTTCGAAGTTACTTTGATCAGCATACCCTAGTCTTGTCGATTCCAAGTCTGTTGGTGACAGACAAGTTGCTTTTATCTTTTCTCGAACTTCGATTGCTCTTTGTAATCTCGTTTTTGAAATTTTGTACCCAGATGCAATTTGTGCCAAATCGTTGGCTATTTGATTTTCCAATCTGGGTATGTGTCGAATGTTGACCATTTCAAATTTTTTCAATAAACGATTTGCTATCACAAAGTACATAATGAGATTTTCTCTTATGCATTTATATTCTTTTGTGACTTGCTTAATGACTAACTCTGAGTCTCCCATTATTTCGACTCGAGTTTCCCCCAATTACAACAATATCTCAAGGCCAGTAATTAGAGCTTCATACTCAGCCTCATTGTTCGAACAAGTACCTGATATCTTGTACTTGAATGTTGTTGGAATTTTTTCTGGAGAAATAATCAAGACTCCTACTCCTGTTCCATCTTTATGGCTGGAACCATCGAAGTAGAATTTCCAAGGCTCTATCTCCACATAATTAATACTCTCAACTTGAATTGAGTGGTCGACTATAAAGTCTGCCACCACTTGTCCTTTCACTGCCTTAAGAGGCATAAAGGTCAAGGAGTATTCAGTTAATGCTAGTGCCCACTTGCCTATTCGACTGTGCAAGATGGGTTTCGACAACATGTACTTGAAAACATCAAAATGAGACGAAACATACACATCAACTGGTTTTATATATTGCTTGAGCTTTGTACAAGAGAAATACAGACATAGACACAATTTTTCAACTTTGCTATATCTAGTTTCTGCATCGTTCAAAACTCTACTAAGATAGTAAATGGGTCTTTCGACTCCATTTTCATCTTCTTGGGCTAACATGCTTCCCAAAGTTTTGTCGGATGCATCTATGTACAATCTCATACTCTTGTTGCTACAAGGAGGCACCAAAATAGGTGGCTTTGTGAGGTACCCTTTGATCTTGTCGAAGGCTTCTTGTTGCTCTTTCCCCCATTCGAATCCCTCTTTGTTCAATCGAAGTAAGGGTGAAAAGGCTTGAGCTTTCCCACTTAGGTTAGATATGAACCTCCTTAAGAAATTTATCTTGCCCAGCAGAGATTGCAATTCCTTTTTGTTTGATGGCGCTTTCGCTTCCAGAATTGCCTTCGTCTTGTTCTGGTTGATTTTGATTCCTTTCTTGTGGTCAACGAAGCCCAAGAAATCTCCAGCCTTCACACAGAACGCACACTTCAAAGGGTTCATCTTCAGACCATGTTCTCTCATTCTTTCGAATGATTGTCGAAGGTGGTCTATATGGTTCTACCTGGAAACAGATTTTATAACAATATCATCAATATATACTTGCATAAAAGTGTTAATAAAATCATGGAAGATGGAATTCATTGCTCGCTGATATGTTGCCCCAGCGTTCTTTAGGCAAAAAGGCATCACTACCCATTCGTAAGTGCCTAAAGCCCCAGGGCATCGAAAATCTGTTTTCGACACATCTTCTTCAGCAATGAATATTTGATTATATCCTGAATAACCATCGAGCATACTCAGGTACTCGTAGCCAGCGGCAAAATCGACTAGCATTTCCGCCACAGGCATAGGATATTCATCTTTGGGTGTAGCAGCATTCAAATCTCTGAAATCTATGCACACCCTCAATGTACCATTTTTCTTAATCACTGGCACAATGTTTGCAATCCATTCGACATACCTCGTAACGCGTATGAATTTGCACTTCAGCAGTCTTTCGACTTCCGTTTTGATCTTCGACAGTATTTCCGGAGCGAAGCGTCTTGGACTTTGCTTGATTGGCTTCTTCCCAGGTTTGATTGGCAACTGAAGTTCCACCAATCCTCTGTCGAGACCAGGCATTTCGTCGTAATCCCATGCAAAACAGTCCTTGAACTCTTTCAACAAATGGATTACTTCCAACCTGAGTTCTGGGTCAATTTTTGCGCTAATGTAAGTTGGCTTTTTCTCTGACCCTTCGCCCAAGTTGATTTCTTCTAAAGGATCCTGCGCTAACATTTTGATGTTGTTCGCCAAGGGGTCCTTTTCGAATCCTAAAGGCTCGTCGTCGTAGATAGCGTCGAGCCTTTGTTCCTGCATCCCTTCTGGCATGATATCAGGAGGTTCTGGATCGAAGTCCTTTCCAGGACCTGCAGAAGATAACTGTTGATCATTGGCCTGTGTGGCCATATATTTTACTTCGGCTTCGAGAGTCGTTATCATCTTTGTTTCGGCTACGTAAGCTGAAATTCGCTGCAATGATTGTGACTCAGTCATTGTCACTGAATTCACTTCCCCAACCAGTTGGTTGGATATCAATTAACCCACTAAAGTCAATGTGGGACAAGTCTTCTCTATCCCATTGAAAACCATGCTCAGGGTGCAGGTATAGGGAACAAAAAGTATTTGGCGCTGGCGCCAAGTCGAAGTCAGGTGTTGGGCATGGCCCAATGTGAGCCAAGTTCTTGTCGAAGTCTGCCAGCCCTAGGTGATTAACTTCGCCCAGGTAATAGCTTTGGTCCGCTTCTATGTTTTCGACCATTCCATCAGGACGCCATAGTAGTAACCTCTGGTGCATTGATGATGGTACAGCTCCAACACCATGAATCCATTCACGGCCCAACAAAAGATTATAGTTAGGTTTGGCCAATATGACGATAAACATAGTTGGTCGAAGGATAGATCCCACCTTGATGTCCAGTTGGATCACACCCATAGTGGTCCCTATGCCGCCTTCATAATTCGACAGGACCATGTTGTGAGGCTTGATATTCTCATCACTTTTGCCTATTTTTCTTAGCATAAAGTGAGGGATGATGTTGATGGTTGCCCCACAATCTACCAAGATTTTATTTACTGTGGTTTCTTCAAGTTTAGCCCTTATAAATAAAGGCTTGAGGTGATTTTTCATCGCCTCTGTAGGTGGTTCGAAGAACCCATTCTGCTCTTCAGTAGCGCCATTATCCATGACGAAATAGCACACTGGCCTATGCTTGGCCATTTCTTGCTCCACTTCCCAATCACTGGTTTCGACCTCCACCTGGCGGTTGAACTCTCTGGGCAGAACTGAGACTGTTCACCATGATGTCCAAGGTGTCATCCGACTCAGAACCATCATCGATATAAACTTCACCCTGGTTAGGCCAAACTAGCCTATTGGTTACTGGTTCTCTTTCCAAAGGCTTCCTCTGCTTTCTCTGAGGAACATTTGAACTGGTTTCTGCCTTTGGTTCATTAGCAGCTTCCCTCTCAGCTTTTCGTCGCCTCTGGTATCTCCTCCATTGAGATCGAGACATGGGATTTTCCCTTTGTAGTTGCTTGATACCTGTGTCACTTTAGGGGTAGCAACCTGAGGCTCTTTCTTATGTGTTAAAGACGAACCTCTTGGCACTTCGAAGGAGTGCCATCTTTCCTCGCTTGGTCTCTTTCGACCAGATGTTTTGTACCATGTATCTACCGGCACATTAGTTGGAGGCCTGAAGGTCAGTGGCCTCTTTTCTTGATTTGAACCCCTTTGGGAGGCTCTTCTGGGGTCATGTCGAGTATCAACACTTTCCCTTTTTCTATTTGCTGCTCTTACACCTTGAATATGTTCAGCAGCTTTTTTGTCGAAGATCGAACTGCATCTAGGACACAGCATCACTTCTGACTTCTTTTTCTGGCATCTTTGCAGGAAATCCGACAGATTTTCATTTTCCCGAGGGAAAGCAGTTTTGTTGGCTTGTTCTTGCCTCATGGCCTCCTCTGATGCTTTTGGTTCAGAGACTTCGACCATGTTGACATTCATGGTATCCTTGGTGGCAAGAGTCAACTGCTTCATTTGAATCTCCAAATCCTCTGTCTGGCCTTGAACTGCAGCCAAGTGAGAACTGGGTTTTGTTCCAGATTTTTGGGCTCCAACTGTCTCCAGCTTTGGGCTTTCGACCGCCTTTTGGACTGCCTCAATTGTCTTTCTGGATAGATTCCCAGAAAAACTTCCAAAGATTGGCATGTTGACATGGTCCTTTGAGACTTCGACCATTGTGATTCCTGGCCTCTTCGACTGGCTTCTGGATGCCTCGATTACATTCACCTCTGAAGGTTCAGCATAATGGGCTTCAGCCTGCAACGGGTTAGAGTCCACAGTCATGGGGGTCTTGTCAGCAAACTTCAACCTCCCTTCTTCGATAGCGTCTTGCACAAGATTCCTGAAAAGAAAACATTGAGACGTTTTATGGCCCAGAAAATTATGATATTTACAAAAGCCTCTCTTCTTTATTTGATCAAGAGGAGGCACTTTTACCCCTGGGGGTACTATCATTTGGCCATCTTTTACAAGCAAGTCATCATCACATTTTGTAATATCAAAACTATAAGTCTTTTTTGGGAACCTATCGTTGGTCCTTTCTGGACCAGTGGGATTTTTCCCACTTGAGGGGACTAACAGTTTGCAAGAGTATGGTGGCCCTTGTTTTAGTTCCTCTAAATCGACCTTGCCTTCTTCGACGGTTATAGTTTCGTCAAAGGTTTCTGGATCTTCGTCATCCATCTCGACATACGCTATCCTCTCTCTTTTATGAGTTTTCGTTGCCTTAGCTTTCTCAGCTTTGAGGCGTTCAACCTGTCGAACTCTATCGGCCAATTGGGCCATGTCTCTCAGGTATTGAGTGTCTAACTTCTTCCTAATGGAATAATCTAAACCGCCTGCGGCTATTTCGACTAACTCATGTTCTGGCACTTGTGTAAAACATCTTGCTTTGAGCAACCTAAACCTATTTAGATATTCGTCTATAGGTTCAGTGAAACGTCTCTTTACACTGGCCAATTCTTTCAGGCTTATCTTGGTTTGTCCCATGTAGAATTGCTCATGGAACAATCTCTCCAACTGGGTCCAATGATGGATTGAATTGGGGGGAAGAGTTGTAAACCAAGTAAAAGCGTTCTTTGTTAAAGAACTTGGGAAGTACTTAATCCTCAGGTTTTCGTTGTTTGAAATATCTCCTGCTTCGATCAAGTATCTCGCCACATGTTCGACAGTAGATTCTGTCGTGTCCCCAGAGAATTTAGTGAACTTAGGGACTTTACATCTAGGAGGTAAGTCTGTTTGTAACACGTACTCTGACAGTGGGGATGTGAAATTGGGCCTACGAAAGCCCATGTTCATCCCATTTTGAGTCATGATTCTTTCGATCATGGCTGCCAGATTATTTTCCAAACCCATGTTTTGGTATTAGATATGCTGAACTACTTCGTCAGCATTTTGGTTTCTGTTAACTAACCTTACCTCTGGGGTTATAACCCTAGGTTCTTCGACAGGCTGCTCCAATCGTGCCCTAAGGTTTTCTTCGACAGGCTGCTGGCCTTGGTTGATAGTGGTTTCTTCCTCTAAGAGTATACCTTGGTTTCCCCTTATTTGCACCCTTTGGGGCTATCGAATAGGTTGGGGTACTCCAAAGAAATCAGCCAAACGCGTCATTTGCGCTGTCATCTGCTGATTCGATTGGGTGGTGTTTTGTATTAGAGGATTCAACACTGTACTTAAAGTTTGTGCCAATATTTGAACCATATCATGGTTGCTTTCGTCCATTTGTTGCCTCAAGACTGCTGTCGAGGCATTTGTAAGGCCATGTGCTACTTGGGAGGTTCCTCCTAAGAGTTGGGTCCTATTTCTGTTCGCCATACCTACTCCAGAACCTTGGAGTGGCGAAGAGGCACTCACTAAAGGGTCTGAAAAAGTGGACGCAACGTTCGTCAGGCTAGCCAAGTCAGAAGTTGGCATGCCATAGAGTGGTTCTCGATTTTGACCGCCTGTCATAAATCCTGGGGGAACATAAGGCCTTGTGCCTAGATTTCCCCTTGGTGGGGGAGTTCCTAAAGGAACTCTGGGGCCTGCGAACGGAGGTAATGGCCCCGTCGTTGTGACCGTTACTGCTGGTGTTGAACCAGCGGTTATCGCTTCACTTACGGTTGGAATAACCGTTGTTCCCACATTCGTTTGTGGGATTTCGTTATTGTTTGGCGGATTCGCCATCGCTTCTCTTCTTCTGGCAGTATTGGTATTGTTAGTGTATATTTTACCACTTCTCAATAACATGCAATACTTCTCGAAAAAGATGATATTTTGTATGAAAAGGTTAAACTTCAAAATCAACACACAGTCCCCCCAGGTGTGCCAATTTGTTTACCGTGGGAATTGGTAAACAACCGCTGATCTTCCAAAAGGTTACTTATTTGGTGACTCGCAGAATCGATCAGATTGATCCTAAGACATGGTTGATTTTGGGGTTTGACTAAGTTTGATAATGGTTAAATGACAAGAAAATAAAGAAGCTTTATGTAAATTGCATGAAGAAGAGAACTTGATAAAATAAAGGAAGGCTTGAAATAAAGGCTTTCGACTGGAAAAGTAAAGGAGAAAGCAAGTAAAGTTTCTGGAAAATAAATGACTTTGATTAATTAAAGTGGTGTTTCACACATACATTCTCAACAATTCTTTCTCTCACGCTGGGTACTCGAATCTATATGAGTGACTTGTATATAGTTGTGAACACACGCGAAAAACTGCGTGAACTACTAATATTTATACTAAATACATCCCAAGTAACCGTCGGGCTGTTACACTGCTTCGAGATGACTCCACTTGGCACGTTCACAGCGTTCAACGCTCCAGATCTTTGCATGTTGCACTTGGTAACCGCTGGGAACCGTTTTCCCTCCAAACGTTTGAATCTCAAACCGTTCCACTCTGAACAATCGAACAACTTCATCGAGAAGCATCTTCGACATCGAAGGCAACCAAATTCTCCCTTAGAAGAAATTCTCTAAGTACATTGCCATCTTCTGATGAGCATTTTGACAGACCCAGCAGGTCGAAACCATCCTTCAGCTTTAATGGCTGATATAAATAAAAACAAGGGTGTCAAATTTAGGAGCCAACACTCCTCTTTATAATTTTTAGGATCTCCTCCATTTCTTCCTTGGAAGTCTCGGGGATAGTCAGTGATTGGGCCTTCATCCGGACAGGCTCCACTTGAATACTCTTTCCTCGAGCTTCGGCAGCGGGAGTGTTAGTAGGAATGATAATAGGGGTTGTAATGTCTTCGTCAATAGGAGTACTTGTAGAGATGATTATGGGTACGGGAGCAGCCTTTGGAGCAGCCACAGGGATAATTACGGGTCCAGAAACTGCTTTTGAGGGAGCAATTTCTGGAGAAAAGATCCTACCGCTTCGGGTAATTTTGCTAGTTCCTGCAATATTACTGATGTCAGAGTCTTCTTTCTTGGAATTTATCTCTTCGGTGGCCGGCCAGTCTTGCTTGATGCCATGGTAGTAAATGTCCCCTCCGTAATTCCACGACACACTTTTGTCTGATTCATATGGGAATGGCCCAGGCATTGTGATTATTAAAGGAGTTGCTTTCGGAGCTGATGTAATTCTAACGGGTCTTTTGGTGGAGACCCTGGAAGAATTGGCGGAAATGGTAATGATAGAAACATCTTTAAAAGGAATAGGTGAAACAAGAGTCTTTTCAAACAAAATCTCTTTGTTATCTATCATACGTTGAATGCCTGCTTTCAACAAAGGACAATCAGTTGGTCAGGACAAGCAGAGATGGAAAACTTCATTACATCCCAGGAACACACCGGCTTTCAACAAGTTCATTTTAACAGTCAAAAGTGGGGTCATGAGTTCATTAACTGAAGTAACAAATAAATCTTCTTTAATGGAATTGGTATTGTGACCATGTCTGGGCATAGGAGCAGAAATGACATTTGGCTTCTCGGGCGCATCAAACTCAATTTCTTTTGCTTCAATGAGGTCTTATATTTTGTTCTTCAAGGCCCAACAGTTATTAGTATCGTGACCATGACTTTCAGAGTGATATGCGCAATGGGCATTGGGATGATAATGAGGAGATGTTGTATTGGGGTTTTTCAGAGCTTCTTTCAAGGTTGACAAGTTGGATCTTAGTAGATGCGGTAATACTTGAAACAAAGTCATATTAATTCTGGTGAATTGCCTGACTGGCCTTTCCACTCTTGGTTGATTACTTCTTTGTTGATCAGACATAGGCTTTGGAATCATAACAGCCCCCACCATTGGTCGACGTTCGGCCCTATCTTGGTTCCTTTGCGAATATACAGCAACTACCTCTTTCTTCCTGATGAAAGTCTTTCTTACAGCTGGAGAAGAAGATGTATCTCTCTGAATCTTTCCACTTTTTATGCCAGCTTCTACCCTCTCTCTGGTTAATATTAGTTCAGTAAAGCCTGCAGATGAACTTCCGATTAAATGGTTAAAGAAGGGACCATATAAGGTGCCTAAGAACATGTCTACCAATTCTCTCTCAGACAGAGGGGGTTGAACTCTTCCAGCCAAATCTCTCCATTTTTGTGTATAGTCCTTGAAACCTTCATTGCAAGCCATGGACATACTCTGGAGTTGAGTACGGGTAGGCGCCAAATCAGCATTATATTGATATTGTTGTAGAAAGTTGCGGCAAGATCATCCCAATTGTGAACGTTGGCTCTTTCTAGTTGGTAGAACCAGTCAAGTTGAGTTCCAGACAGGCTGTCTTGGAAGAAATGCACCCATAAGTCTTTATCAGCGGTATGGGGTTAGATTTTCCTCACATATGATCGGAGATTCATTTTAGGGCATGACACTCCATCATATTTGGTGAATGTAGGTAATTTGAATTTCGGAGGAATCACAATCCCCGACACTAGTCCCAATTCCTCAAAGTCCAAGCCTGGAACCTTTTGGATTTCCATCTCGCTCAACTGCTCTTCGAGATGTCTGTACTTGTCATCAGTTGGAGGATATTGTTCCTCAGAGTAGTCTTCTTCTTCCTCTTCTTCTTCTGATTCTGACGGGACAACAGTTTCCTTGCCTTTCCCCTCTCCTTCACCAGATGTTGTTGCAAAGTTCAAGGTCCTTCTAGTCTGCTTATGAAATCTTCTCCCCATGTTTAAGACTCCGGTTACCTTCTTTGTTTTCTTTTTCCTCTCTTCAGCTAGCAGAGTCTTCAACTCTTCTTGCCCTTTGGCTAGGGTCATGAGCAATTGTTGAAACCGCGTATTCTGAGCTTGGAGATGTTTCACTTTTTTCTCGAGATCCATCTTACTGAAATAAACAGTAGAGAGAGATGAGGAGACTTGTTTCAAAAGACCTGTTTATGTTATGATTAATGATTTATGCATATGCAATGTTTTCAAGGATTTCGAAGATTCAAATTTGTTTTAGACAAAAAGTAAACACACGTTATATTAATAAGATAAAGTTTGAGTACATCAATGCCCCTTGGACAAAATAATACAAAAACTCTAAGATAAAAAAGTAGTACGCATCCTCTTTGGTGCAATGTAGGCATTCAGAGTCCGCTCCTCATGAAGTAGCCTAGTGAGTTCCAAAACGTTCTTCTTGCTTGCGTAGAATTGGGCTTCGAAAGTATCTCTCTCTCCTTTGAGTTGTATACAATCCCTTTGTAGGTCTTCAAGAGATGTGGGCATGTCAATATGTAGGATATTGTATGGAACATCTCCTTCCTTAACAGGCTCAATGATTACCGGGAGAATGGTGGGGTAAGGCATCATAAGACTCTGAGAACGAGTTCGTACCCATTTGAGGTAAGGCTCAAGAGGGATGGAATTCTTGTGCCCCAAAGTCTTTCTATCCACCTTGTTTAGCATCCTCCAAGCTCGGATAAACCACTGGCGAAGACCTTGATTGTCGTTGTTGTAGTCGAATACCAAACCTTGAATCAACATCTCATGCGGGCCATCCCTTCGGGCGTAACCAAACTGTCTTAAGGCTAAACATGGGTTGTAGGTGATACCTCCCCTAATGCCAAGTAGAGGGACATTAGGGAATTATCCACAACGGTCGACGATGATAATATTCTCTTTGGATGGAGAGCACCAATGTATGTCTGAATGTTTGAGCGTCATCAACCTTTGTGACCACCTTGAACCATGCTCATTCTTTATGACTGATTGGGGAAGATGAGAAATAAACCATCTTGCCAATATAGGAGTGCAACACATGACAACACCTTTTTTCCTCATTGTGCGAGTGTGAAAATAGTGTAGGATATCCCTTAGCAATGTAGGCACCGGGTTGTGTGATATGAAGACTTTGATGGCGTTCACATCTATGAGTTGGTCAGGGTTTGGAAACAAAACCATCCCATAGATGAGGAGAGCCACAATTTCCTCAAATGCTTGCAAGTCTAAGGAAATCCAACAGCTTTGGGCTTTCTCAAATAGGAACTTTGCTAAGAAACCTTTAACACCACTCCTTGTTTCCCAATGGGTTGTGACATCAGATGAATGTAAGTGTAGAGCTTTAGAAATCTCTTCTGGATTTGGATCTCTTTCTGTACCGTTGAAAGTTAGTTAATTGAGAATGGGAATCCTCAAGAGTTTGGAGAATTCCTCCAAAGTAGGCAAAAGTTGATAGTCGGTAAATGTGAAGCAATGGTGCAAAGGATCAAAGAACTAAAAGAGCACCTTCATCATATCCTTATCTGTGTTGGAGGTGACCAAGTTGAGTAGACGACCATGTCTCTCGGTGAATGGAGAGATTTCAGGAATCGTTGAAGCTAGCTCCTTAAGTTGTGGAGGATTTCTCACAAGGTTGACTTAAATAGTTTTCCTGCAAAGTGAATCCATATCCTACAAAACAAGAACAAAGATGAATCCCAAAATCCTTGAAATGGTTAGTGGATGTATATGATGTTCATGATGTCTATGATGTTATGTACAAGTATGCATATACAATCAAATCAAACAAATCCTTAGTTTAGGCTTGCATGGAGTTTTATAGCTAAGTACCCTCTTGAAGTTTAGTTGGCTTAAACTTGTCCTAGTAATAGTAACCGGGTTCTAAGGAGCTTAATATCACTGGATTTTTTCCTTGGTCATTATTTCAGCTCAAACCTATTTAATGGAGACCGAAATATCTCAAGAAACCAAACCTCAATAAGTGTAGTATCGAGTATCTACCAACTTCGGACTGCACCAAAGTCGGTCATCTCACTACATCCTAAAGGCCAAGTTGGTAAAGTAAAGGTTCTAAAAGTTCATTAGTGCTTCATGACATCACTCAGCGGCCCCGTATTCTCTTTTATTAACTCAAAGGCTACCGGTACCCACAAATATGTCGCACTAACATAGCTATTTCTTAGACCATGTCGGTATACCCCGCACAGTTTCCACAACATATTGCTACTTACCTATGATGTATCCCAAATCCGGGTAGAGGATTCAAACTCAAACAGAGAACCATAATGTAGTTAAACAATATAAGCAAGTAAATGTGATTTATCCCTAAGGTAACCCCACTTTTAGAATTTTCCCCAGCAGAGTCGCCAGTTCTGTGATACGGTGGGAGAACTGACTTGATTGTTTTGCATTTGATCACAAATGTTGCGGTTATCAAAAGTCACCACCGACTTTTCTTTTATCCAAAAGGAAAGGTGAAAAAGCACACGAAAGACCTTTGAGATTGTTTCTTGAGTTCGGGGGCGTAGATTATGAAAACGGAAGGTATTAGCACCCTTTTCATCCATGGTTTTCCATGGGCTCTTAGTTACTTGCTAGATCACTTACTTTTGTTTGAAATTATGCTTTGTGTGGTTTTGAAAGTATTTTGTAAAAGAGGCCATTTTTAGGCAATCTTTGTAATGATTCTCGTTTGTAAGAATGTATACAAAGATGTTGATCTTTTTGAAAATGTTTTCACTGTTTGTAAGATGTTTGGAAATGTGTGTGTGTGTTTTGAAACTAGCAAGGATATTTGTTTTGAAGGGGAGCAAGTAACTAAAAATAATCTACCTACTCAAATGTCTTTCTTGTTCATTTTCTTTTCCTTTGATATTGTTGTCTTACCATTGATTTGGTAAGCAACCCTATATTTGTATGTAAGCGGGACGGGCGTGGGTCATTGTATAGCCATGATTAGCAACGTTGCAAGGTATCTTAGCATTTTTTGAGGGACTAAGATCATTTTGTAAGGCAACTTCGGATAGCGTCATCGAGGGACTACGATCTTGTATTCGTTTGTTTTTGCTAAGATACCTTACATGCGTAATATGGCCATTTTGTATAACACAACCAAGTGAAGTAACCCTAGGGGTGTTTGTGTGCAAGTGTGTTATTGTCATGCTTGATTTTGTCTTGAATTAGGGTTTTCTATTTGATTGATTTTATCTTTCCATACAAACCCTAATTACTAGCATGTTATATAAAAGCGATAAATTGTGAAATTTAAAGTTACCACGCTATTACAACATTTGTGGGAGAGGGGTATACAATTTATGAATGGGGATTGCAATAATATAAACATAATTAATCTATTACAAGCAAATTGAATATGTACAAATATTGGAATAAATAATATACAAGATAAATTAAATATGCAAAGATGTGTAAATGCAAAGAAGATTTTTGTTTGGTTTTAAATGTGAAAAAGGTTTTAACCTAAACCTAATAAATAAATCAAGATTAACTCAAATTTAATTAAGAAAATAAATTATTTTAGAAAAGATTTTGAATAAACCCTAATTCTATTTGATTAAAAGGGAGATAAATTTCTTAAAGAAAAAGTAAGTATTTTTGTGTTTTTATCTTGAAAAATAATATATGGCATTATGAGATATTTTTGGTCTTTTTTATACTAAAAATAATATGTTTAATGGGTGTGAAGAAAAATAAATATTTAACCTAGTTCTAATTTAATGTACAAGTTCATTTAATAAAAATAGATAATATATAACTAAATAAAAATATTTTATGTGATAAAAATAAAATAAAACAAGTCAAAAATTAAATTTATCATTTTTATATTTTTTATGATCTTTTACATTAAGAATAATATATTTAACAAAATAAAATGAAAGTAAAATAAATAAATAAAATTATATGGGCCAGGGGTGCTGCAAGCACACAGGAGGTAGCATATTAGCAAAAACAAAAAGGCCCGAGAATGAGAGGCCCAACGCTGCCAGAAATTTAAAAAATGAACAAAAGTGTGAAAAATGCAAAAGGCAGCACGCTGAGGCTCGAACCCATGACCTCTAGCATTTTTGCATGCTGCCTTACCACTAGGGTGGTTGTACATCCATCTATATAAACAAAAGCACAAATATATATTAGAAAACGCCTCCTGAAGGCAACTTCATCTTCAACCTTGAGCCATGGTCGTACCACCTGTATCTCTCTCATTTCTCCATAAAAATGGAAAGTCCAAACATGAAAGTTATGGGGTTTCTTCCCACGAGTTCAACCATGTAATTTATGTAAACTAAAAGTCAAAGATCAAAGCTAATTTTACTTGCCCTAATTTGAAACCTAATTTTTACAGAAATTTCAAATCCAAAATTCTCTATGCATAGTTAATATAAATTAAAACTATGGACATGGTTAGCTTTAGTGCAAGGATATCTACATTTTGCTTTCAAAAATCGAGACCAAAGGATGCTTGTATGAAGAGATAGAAGTTTGAGTTTTTACCTCTTTCAACTGGGATCGTGAATGGAGTTTGAGCAAGTTTTGAGAAGGTATGAGGACCTGTTTAGCTTGCTTGGACCTCCCTGAGTGTATTCCAATCCTTACTTTATCTTGAAAGTCCCTGAATCTCCCTACTCAAGTTAAACTTCAAGCTTGATATTTTAAAATGGTGGATGATGGAGGAGGAGTTATAGTGAGAGAACATAGGTCTGGATCACTTAGATATGAGGTATATTAAGTGTTTAGGTGGTTAAAACTCAAAAAGCACAAGTGGTTTTTGAGATGGCTGTGTAAGGTGCAAAATTGTCAAGCTATGGCAGATTTTCAATGGCAAAGTGTTTGGGAGTGTTTGAGTCTTAGAATTCGTGTATTAGGTTGCAATACACTTGTGTATAAGTATGGAAAAGGTTAGACATCAAACTTTCTCAAGATTTGAGTTATAGCCTTTTGGCTCTATTACTTGCTTTTGGAGAAAAGTGAGGAGACAAATCCCTAAGTGTTGTACAAGCATGGTCTGGTTTTGGAGAGGCCTTAGACAATTTGCTTTTGGTTTTGACTTTGCTTGTATGCAGAGAAAATAATTGAGAGGCTCAAGAAGTTGACAAAGGAAAAATTTGTGCTTTATCAAAATGGAAATGGCACATTTGTGCCATAAATGGAATTATAGTTTGGATAAAGGCTCTAATGCTTGGATTAAAGCTCTATCAGCTGTGCAAACATTTAATTATGGAGTGAGAAACAAGTTTGAGGCCTATAAAGCAAATATTATGCATCCTAGGCTTGGATTTGAATTTTTGTTCATCATGGAATGGCTTGAAATCAAAGTGATAAATTGCTAACTTCATCTCTTCGATTCTCCCTACTCAGGAATGATCTTAAGGAGTTCTTG
The DNA here is from genome assembly GCA_948472305.1 of Vicia faba. Lineage (NCBI taxonomy): Eukaryota > Viridiplantae > Streptophyta > Magnoliopsida > Fabales > Fabaceae > Vicia > Vicia faba. The sequence goes on from OX451736.1 coordinate 1,166,243,118, forward strand.
GACATTTTGGAAAGCTTGCAATGTACTCTACAACTCATCTTTGAAAGTATTTTGAAAATTCCATTTGGAACTATGTGAAAAATTGGCATGAAGTTAGGTCAAAAACCTGCCTAACTAGGGCAAAATTTCACTAAGTTATTTTAGTTCATAAGCATGTATTCACAAAATTATATCTTGAGATCTAAGCATTTTTAGGAGAAATTGTATGCAGAAAAGTTGTAGATTTCATGGATATCTACAACTTTCATGTTGGAAGTTTCCTTTGAATCATCTTGCATCATGGTGAAAATTTGGCTTAAAGTTGAGAAAAAATAAGAAATTTTATATACTTAGAAAATTTTCAAAGTTAAAAATTTCAACTTTTCAAAACAAAAACTTAAACCCTTGATTTCTTGATGAACAAGTTTCACATTTTGACATGTTTTGATGAATTATGATCTTTGGCATTTGATTTTGACCAAAAAGTCAAGCGTTGACTTTTCAGTATACAGTTGACTAAAAAATTCATCTGTCAATCCAATGGATTTGTAATGTTTTGAATCATGCTATTAGGTCAAATGATGTGATTGAACTCTCGAAATCATGCTTCAAACCAATTGGTCATTTGCTTAATCAAAAATCAAAAATTGCCCTTTCTTAGTCAAAACCCTAATTTTGACCATTTTGCCCTTTTGATGATTTGATCAAATTTCTTGAGGAATTATGGTCCAAACTTGATCAAATGATGCATATGAGTCTAAAATGTTGATGTCGATAAAAAATTATGAGGTTTGACTGTAAATTGGCCATGGTTGACTTTTCCCCCAATATAGATGATTTTTAGGTCAATTATCCAATTGATTGATAAAAAATATGATCCAAGGCTTGAAACTTGGCATGAGTAATCTTATGGGTCCATAATGATACTTGAAAGTCATATGAAGCATTGATAGTCCAAAAATCCTTGTGCAATCTCAAACCCTAATTTTGGGTCATCAGTGCATGAGGAGGTGTCTTGGGCTGATCGAACCCTAATCCAGTCTTGAGTCAAAGAGATCTTGTGAGAAAATTCTTGATAAGTGAGAGGGAAAATTTTGGGGTACAACAGATGGCATCTGTAAGCCCATCTCCAACAAATTTTTATCATCTCTCCAAATGGCATCTTTAAGCCTATTCCCTACACCACCAACCACCACGTCATTGAGTGCAAATTTCTGGGCACTCTAGTGTCCAATCATCTTTCACCTTCTAGTCACTAATGGCGGATCCACCAATCTAACTCTTCAGGTTTAAGAATATTGAACAGGGTAATTTGTTGTACCCCAAAATTTGCCCTCTCATTTATCAAATATTTTCTCACAAGATCTCCTTTGGTTCAAGACTGCGCAAGGTTTTATTAGCTCAAGACACCTCCTTAAGCATTGGTGACTAAAATTAGGGTTTGATATTGCACAAGGATGGTTGAACTTTCAATGCCTAATATAACTTTCATGGATCATTATGGACCCCCAAGATTACTCATGTCAAGTTCCAAGCCTTGGATCACATTTTTGCTCAATCAATTGACCAGTTGACCTAAAAGTCAGTTGTATTGGGGGAAAAGTCAAATGTGGCCAATTTACAGTCAAACTTCATAATTTTTTATCCATATCAACATTATAAACTCATATGTATCATTTGATCAAGTTTGGACCATAATTCCTCAAGAAATTTGATCAAATCATCAAAAGGGCAAAATGGTCAAAATTAGGGTTTTGACTAAGAAAGGGCAATTTATGATTTTTAGCCTAGAAATTGGTTAATTGGTTTGAGGCATGATCTTAAGAGTTCAATTTCATCATTTTGATCTAATGTCATGACTCAAAACATTGTCCAAGATCAATTGGATTGATAGTGGATTTTTAGTCAATTGTACACTAAAAAGTCAAACTTTGACTTTTTGGTCAAAAGCAAGTGTAAAAAATCACAATTCATCAAAACATGTCAAAATATGAAACTTGTTCATCAAGAAATCAAAAATTCAAGATTTCATTTTGAAAAGTCAAAGTTTTCAAACTTAGAAAATTTTCTAAGTGTTGACAACTTCATGTTTTTTCATAACTTTGAGCCAATTTTTCACCATGATGCAAGATGACTCAAAAGAAACTTTCAACATGAAAGTTGTAGATATCCATGATATCTACAACATTTCTTTACACAACTTCTCCTAAAAATGCTTGGATCTCAAGTTATTAATCCATGAAGTCATGGTCTTGAAACTAAACACTTAATGAAATTTTGAACATTTTTGGTCAGGATTTTGACCTAACTTCTGACCCAATTTTCACCTAGTTCCATTTGGATGTTGCAAAAGTTATTCAAAGAGGGGTTGTAAATCACATTACAAGATTTCCAAAATGTCCAAGAACTCCTTGAGATCATTTGTGAGCAAGGAGAATTGAAGGTCAGAAGTTGGGGTTTCAAGTTGTTTTACAAGGCAAATTTTGTGATGAACAAAATTCAAATCTCAAACCTATGATGCTTAATATTTGCTTTGCAGGCCTCAAACTTGTTAGGAAATCCATAATCAAATGCTTGCACAACTGTTAGAGGCCTTAACTCAAGCATTCAATGCAATGCCGTGCTTTATATCCATTTTAGGAAGAAAGTGCACAATGCCATTTTGAAAAAGTAGCTTTATGTACAAAACTTGTTCTTGAGCCTTGCAATTGTTTTCTTCTGATCATACACGTCCTATAACTCAAGATAAGTTGGTCTCAAGCCTTACAATCACTTAGCCCATACTTGTACTTCATCTTGGAACCATGCTCCCACTTTTCTTCAAAATTAAGTAACATAACATTCAGCCTATATCTTGTACTTCTGACCCTCTCAAGCACAAAAAACCTTCTCATTACTTATGTACAAGTCATTGGCAACAAAACACATGCATTCTTAAGCCTAAAAACACACAAAACTTCATAATTGCATCTCATACTTCCATTGTTGCATATTCTGGCCAGAAATCCCAAAATCAAAAACTACTCATGCGTTTCTTGGCCTTTTGCTTCCAAAAGCTTCCAAGCATCATACACAAGCCATCCATGTCCCTTTTACACGACTGTAACACCATCTTCCTCCATTTCTAAGTTCAAAAACAGAGCATCACAGTTGAACTTCTCCAGACCATTTCAGCCACTCTCCAACCAAGCTAATCATTGCATTAGCTTCCTGGGACCTCAAGGAAGCTAACCTGATCCTTGCAGCACCTTGAAACAAGCTCCAACTCAAAACACGAATTTCATTTTCAAGGCAAGTTTTCTGACTTTTGAACTCTTCATATAGGCATCATTTGCTTTCCATTTGTGAAGATAAAATGTAGATATCATAGACCTGAATCTAACCGTGTCTTTAGATTTCATTTATATTGCTTGAGTAGTTAGAATTTTGAATCTGAACATCCTGGAAAAGTTAGGTTAGAATTTGGTACCATTAGAAATTCTCATTTATCTTTGATCTATAGTTTTAGTTATTTATATTTCTGGAATCGTGATGAAATTTTACACGACTTTCATGTTTACATTTTTGCAAATGGTTGCGAAACGAATAAGTTGCAGGGATTCTAGCTGGAGGTTGAAGATGAAGTACATTTAGGGCAAGACTTATGTTATATATTTGTTGTTTTGCATAAGTTAATGGATGTATCACCACCCTGGTGGTTAAAGCGTGCACCTGTCACCCTTAGGTCTTGGGTTCAAGCCCCAGCGTGACCTTTTGCACTTTTTTTTCACATTTTTTTTCTTCATTTTTTTGCTGAAACAGACGCTTGGGCCTTCTTCCATTGGGCTTGGGATTTTTGCTACACTTCCACAGTCCTGACTATTTTTTTAACCTCCCCTGACTTTCTTTATATTTTATTTTTATTTTATTTTCTTTCTATTTTCAACTTTTATTATTCTTATTATTAGTAGTATTATTATTAATATTATTATTTTTATTACTTAATAAAAATCCAAAAATATTTATATTTTATCATTTATATTTATTTAGTTTATTTTTCTTCATAAAACTAAAAGCACAAAAACATTTTCTTTAATAAATTAACTTCCTTTTTTTAAAATACTTAGATAATAAATTTTAAATATTATTATATTATTTTCTTGTAAATTAAAATCAATTTAGAACTTAAGATCTTTTATTTAATTATTTTTATTTACTAATTTAATTAAATTCATCAAAACCCTAAAAAACTTCTTTTCTTTAAATTAATTTATTCTACTAACTTAATATTAATTTTCTTATTTTCCTTTTAGTTAATTATTTTATTTTAATTAATTAGGTCAAAAAACCCTTTTCATGAAAAAACAAATACAAAAATCACATTTCTTCTTATATTTCATATTTTTGCATTTTATCCTTATTTTGTACATTTATTCAAAAATTCAATATGGTTGTAATAATTATTTAGATTTAATTTCTTGCAATATTTCCCATTTGTAATTTATACACCTCTCCCCTAAATGATGTAATAGCGTAGTAATTTTAATTTCCGTAATTTATCGATTTATATACAAATGCTAGTAATTAGGGTTTTGTCTGGAAAGACTAAAACCAACAAATAGCAAACCATAATCAAAGACAAATCAAGCATGTAAATCAATACACTTGCACACATACACCTCTAGGGTAAATCCACTTTGTTGCCTTACAAAAATGGTCATATTATGCATGTAAGGTATCTTAACAAAAACAAGCAAAATACAAGATCATAGTCCCTCGATGACGCTATCCATGTTGCCTTTCAAAATGATCTTAGTCCTTAAAGAGAAATGCTAAGATATCTTGCAACATTGCTAATCATGGTTATACGATGACCCATGCCCGTCCCTTTTACATCCAAAGATAGGGTTACTTACCAAATCAATGGTAAGATAACAATATCAAAGGGAAAAGGAAATGAACATGAAAGACTATTGAGTAGGTAGAATGTTCCTAGTTACTTGCTCCATTTCAAAACAAAAATATCCTTGCTATTTTCCAAAACAAACACCAACACTTTCAAAACACCTTACAAACTTGAAAACATTTTCAAAAAGATCAAACACTTTGTATAAATTCTTATGAATGAGAATCATTACAAAGTTTGCCTAAACAATGGCATCTTTACAAAATACTTTCAAAAACCACACAAAGCATATTTTCAAACAAAAGCAAGTGATTTATCAAGTAACTAAGAGCCCATGGAAAACCATGGATGAAAAGGGTGCTAATACCTTCCTTTTTCATAATCTACCCCCCGAACTCAAGAAACAATCTCAAAGGTCTTTACTGTGATTTTTCACCTTTCCTTTTGGATAAAATAAAAGTCGGTGGCGACTATTGCTAACCGCAACATTTGCAATCAAACACAAAACACCCAAGTCAGTTCTCCCACCGTATCACACCAGGACTCGATACTAATATTGTAGTTCACTGTCTGCCAATGAAAGAGGGTTGTTCTTCGATTAAGCAAAAAGTTTGTCGCATGCGCCCTGAGATGTACGAAAAGATCAAGGTTGAGGTTATGAAACAATTTAATGCAGGTTTCTAAATAGTGACATCATATCCTCAATGGGTTGCTAATGTTGTTCCTGTACCAAAGAAAGATGGCAAGGTACGTATTTGTGTAGATTACAGGGATCTGAACAGGGCGAGCCCCAAAGATGACTTCCCACTACCATATATTGATGTTTTGGTCAACAACACTGCTCAGCATAAGGTATTCTCTTTAATGGATGGTTTATCGAGTTATAATCAAATCAAGATGGCGCCTAAAGACATGGAGAAAAATACCTTCGTCACACAGTGGAGCACTTTCTGTTACAAGGTCATGCCTTTTGGGTTGAATAACGTTGGGGAAACTTATCAACGTGCCATGGTAGCCTTATTCCATGACATGATTCATCATGAGATAGAAGTCTACATCGGCGATATGATAGCAAGATCACAGACTGAAGAAGAACATCTTGGTCATCTACATAAGTTATTTGAAAGGCTGAAGAAGTATAAGCTGAGGTAGAATCCAAACAAATGCATCTTTAGGGTGAGATCTGGAAAACTCTTGGGTTTCATCGTTATTGGTAAAGGTATTTAAGTTGATCTTGCAAAAGTCAAAGCTATTCAAGAAATGTCGGCTCCTCGTACTGAGAAGGAAGTCAGAGGTTTCTTAGGTCGAATGAATTACATTGCCCGATTTATTTCTCATTTGACTGCAACCTGTGACCCAATCTTCAAGCTACTGAAGAAAGATCAAGTACTAAAATGGAACGACGATTGTCAAATAGCCTTTGATAAAATCAAGGAGTACTTACAAGAACCTCAAATACTGATGCCACTAGTTGAGGGAATACCTTTAATCATGTACCTAATAGTGCTGGAGAATTCAATGGGGTGTGTGCTGGGACAACATGATGAGTCTGGTCGAAAAGAGCATGCAATATACTACCTTAGCAAAAATTTTACCGCCTGTGAAACAAGATATTCACTACTCGAGAAAAATTGTTGCACTTTGGCATGGGCTGCTCATCGACTAAGACAATATATGTTGACTCATACTACTCTATAGATATCTAAAATGGATCCCATCAAGTACATATTCGAGAAACCAGCTCTCTCTGGAAGAATAACTTGATGGCAAATGATCTTAAAAGAATACGAAATTCAGTACACCACTCAAAAATCAATCAAAGGAAGTGTACTGGCAGATCATTTGGCGCATCAAGTTGTACACGATTATCAATCTATGAACTTCAAATTTTCAGATGAGAGCATTATGCTAGTTACAGATTATGAAGAACCTGGACTGTATGAAGGACCCGAGCTAGGATCTCGATGGACTATGGTTTTCGATGGAGCTTCAATTTCACTTGGAAATGGAATTGGTGTTGTGGTCATCTCCCCCGCAGGTTTCCATATTCCTTTCACTACCAGACTTTGCTTTGACTGCACCAATAACATGGCTGAGTATGAAGCATGCATCCTGGGAATTAAAGCTGCTATTGACCTGAGAATCAAATTCCTGAGCATATATGGAGATTCAGCCTTGGTGATCAATCAAGTCAAGGGAGAATGGGATACGAAGCATTTGAATCTTATCCCTTACCGAGAACATGTGCTTACTTTGATTTCGTACTTCCAAGAGATTATTTTGAGCATATCCCAAGAGAAAAGAATCAATTGGCGGATGCATTAGCTACCATGTCATCCATGTTCAAGTTCACATGGGACAATTAGGCTCCCAGAGTTACCATTGAAAGATTCGACGAACTGGCACACTGCTATGAACTTGACACTGATAGAGTAGAAGAAAAACCTTGGTTTCATGAATTAAAAAGGTACCTTGAAGCTCAATAATACCTTTAAGGTGCACCGATCAATGACAAGAAATTCCTACGAATATTCTCAATAAGTTCTTCTTGAGCAATGGAATTTTATACAAGCGTAATCAGATTTAAATCTGCTCCATTGTATGGACAATAAGGAAGCAAAGAAAATTATGGAGGATATGCATAAAGGCATCTTTGGTACTCATTCCAATGGACATACTATGGCTAAGAATATTTTGAGAGAAGGTTACTATTGGTCGACTATGGAAACCGACTGTCACAACCACTCGAGAATTTGTCAAAAGTGTCAGATCTATGCTGATAAGGTTCATGTGCCTCTGGTACCTTTGAATACCATTACTGCTCCTTGACCATTCGCATTGTGGGTCATTGATATGATCGGAGAAATCAAGCCTATTGCTTCTAACGGACATCGTTTCATTCTTGTTGCCATTGACTATTTCACAAAATAGGTTGAAGCAGCCTCATTCGCCTCTATTACTAAGAATGTGGTAGCTCGATTCATTAAGCATAACCTTATATGTCGATATGGCATCCCCGAGATAATCATCACAGACAATGGTACCAACCTCAACAACACTATGATCACTCAACATTGCACGTAGTTCAAGATCAAGCACCATAACTCTTCTCTGTATCGGCCAAATATGAATGGTGCAGTGGAATCCGCCAATAATAATATTAAGAATAACATATAAAAGATGGTTGTGACTTACAAAGACTGGCACAAGATGTTATCATTTGCTCTTCATGTCTATCGCACTTCAGGGTGAACATCAACTGGGGCAACTCTATTCTCTCTGGTTTATGGCATGGAAGTGTCTTACCTGTCGAAGTTCAGATTCCCTCTCTTAGGATTATGAAAGATGCATACTTAGAAGAAGACGAGTGGATTCGGACTAGGTTGGATTAGTTGAACTTGATTTATGAGAAAAGGCTTGCGGCTGTATATAATGGTCAAATGTATCAGAAGCGTGTGATCAAGGTGTTCATCAAGAAAATCAAACATCGGATATATCAGACTGGTGACTTGGTAATAAAGCGCATCATTCTACCGCGAGGTGATCCCACGGGAAAATGGACTCCCACCTACAAATGGCCATTTGTTGTCAAGAAAGTATTTTTGGGCGGTGCCATGATACTAACCACCATGGACGATGAAGATTTCTCGCACCCTATGAACGCGGACATAGTCAAAAAATACTACACATAAAAACGACCCGCTAGGTTGACTGGTCTAGGCAAAAATAAGGGCATCCTGGTGAACTAAAAGGGTTCGGGCAAAAATTAGGGATATATATAAAAGATTATACACCCGACAATTCGAAAACCTGAAAAGGCAACTTGGGAAAGAAAGGGTATCCCGGTGTATTTAAAACCCGAGAGGGCGGTCCAGGCAAAAGTTATGGATTAAAAGCGTACGACTATGTCCTGTGGGATCACATACTGCAAGCTTTGTTACCAAAGTCAAAGGATCAGTTCAGTCCACTTCTTTCGACAACAAGGGATGAGATGTTCATATACATAGGGGAAATAAAAGAGTTGGAACCCAACGAGATCATTTCCATATAGCTATATGTTTTGTTTTCACTTTGTACTCTTTTTAATTCACGACAATTTCCTCTTACTAGGATTTATGTCTCTTTATACAAAATCGCATGTTTATAGGAAAATTATCAATGCAAGTACACTTTAAAATTCAAACTTTCTGTCTTTTTTTTTGTTTTGTTTGCAAAAACGTCTATTATGCCCCAATTTTTTCCCCTAAGATCCCTTCATCATACTATATTGATTCAATCATAACAAGATCACATTAGGGCTTTTGGTTCTCCTCCCTATCTTTAGCTTTGCTCTTTGAGGAATCAGCAAGCACCTTGACTTGTTTTTATTTTGTGATCATGCATGTTTTGTTTTAACTTTCCTTTTAATTAATAAAATGCAATGTTGGTTTGTCTTACTTGTTAATAATGTAGGTAAAGGCAATGTGGCTTAGCAAGTTGATCAATGGGTTCATGAGTTTATTTCCATGCCCTAGTCAATAAAGCTTGAAAAATTCAAACCTCACCATTGAAGTTGTTTTGGAAGAAATGGAATGGCAAGGTTTATTTTGGTTCACCGCATTTCAAAGTTATCAAGATTGATTCAAAAGTACAAGGGGTTGATTGAAGAAGTTGTCATGGTTGGACAAGGCCTTGTTCCCATTGGTCACAAGTGCATATTTATCTCAATTCTCAAGATATGAAAGTGGTTATGGTTTCTATGAGTTCTCATTATCATCCTCAAAAACTTATATCTACAAAGCAAAAGTGTTGGTACAAGAAGGTTATTTAAAATTATCAAAGTTCCTCAAAGCATTTTCTTGATCTAGGGGCTAGGGTTTTGAACTTCAAAGAAGTATATCTTGCTCATATTTTGGTATTTTTGAGTGATTCCAAAAACATCATTATCTTCAAAGGGTTACTAACAAATCACTTTAAAAGTTTCAAGGATTTTTCATGTGGAGGAAACTTTATGATGAAGAAAGATTACAAGTCCTCCAGATGAACCCCCAACTTCCCATGTGTGACTTTAAATGATCATAACTTGGTCAATTTTTATCACCTCGAGCCCACTCTTTTTCCATAATGATCTTGAGGATGTGAACTTTATTCCTTATTTTATGTGCAAAGTGAGAAAATGGATGGAGGATGCCTTAAAGATACAAAATATTATAGGTCATTTCATGATTTTTTTCCAACTTCAACAATTCATAACTCTCTCAATTTTTGGATATTTTGAATGGTTCAAAATGTCATTCAAGAGGTCTGTTTCATGCCATATTTTTTTGTTAAGAGAAAATTCCAAGAGGAAGGCCATGTTTGGATGCAAAACATTATAATACACTTTTGAAGAAAAACTTGAAATATTTCTAAGTATGGAAAGTCAACCTTTTTTTCCCAACTTTGACTCATTGCAACTTTCAGTTTAAACATCTATTTGATTTCATTCTTTACCCATTGCAAAGCTTGTTATCTCATCTTTCTAAATCATCAAGAACCATGCCTTAAGACCCCTTGAGTTGAGAATGTCATTGTTTCAAAAGTGGTAACTTGGAATTGAAGTTTCATCGCAAGTCAGAACTTAAATTTCATATTACAACTCCTAACCCTCAAATTAGCACGCGTTTTGGGTCTAAAAATGATTACTCAACTTTCCCAAGTGGATTAATGCATTAAAGCGTTCATTTTGGATGAGTTTTGACATAAGAGAAGTCACACTTTCTTCATGATGCAGACCCACGCGAATTTCCTCCCAATTGCATCATTCACCCTTCCTTTTGATCCTATTTGCTTCTCCTATAAATACATGAGCTATCCCATTCAGTTTTTCAAGCTTGAACATCCAAAATCACCCTGCCAAACTTGCTTCATAACTCACTTTTCTTCAACTTCGAAATCATTGTTCAAGTCTTTTTCAATCCATTTTTTCTATCAATTCACCTACCTTGATCTTCCCTGAAGCTAACAGAAGAGGAATTGAGCCTTAAAACTTTCTGAATTGATCTGACCAAGTCCATTTACAGAGATCTGCAACTGAACTTCAATAGGTAGATTTCTCCATCAATTCTTCCAAACTTTGACATCATTGTGAAGCTCTCATTGCCCTGGTTCTAGTTGCAACACTTTCTTTTAACTAGAAACACGTTTTGGCCATGAATTTTCAAATTCCTTTTCAAAACTTTCCTTCCAAATTGCTTGAGCTACAATTTATATAAATTTTTCGCGAAGGTGTGGTTGTCTTCGTCTTGATGAGACGAAATGAATGGTACCGGTCTCGTGCTCTAATTTAACAGTTTGAGCAAGTTCGATTTGAGACTGGTCGTAGGTTGAAGATGACCAACGTGTCATCCTTCAACCAATGAAACAACGCCATTTGGAAATTTTGAATATCTTATTTAATTAATGATCATGTGTGTTATTCACTAATGACCATGATATGCACAGCGCGTCTGATCCATTGGATTAGCTTACTAACACGTTTTGACTCTCATCCATTGGTCCACATTTGTTTGACTTTATTTTATTTTCTGATTTTTATATTTAAATAGTTTTAAACTTCAAAAAATCATAGAAAATTCATTTTAAGTCCAAAAAATCTAAAAAAATTATGAAATATATTTTTCATTTTTCTCTTTCTGATTTTTATTTTGTGTTTTGATATTTTTTATAAATTTTCACTTTGTTTGAATTGTTTTAAATGTTTAAAAATACTTTTATGCATTTTTAAATTCTAAAACAAATATGGAATGATCCAATGATATTGTGACAAATATTGGTGACCTCATTTATTTTTTATTTTTGACTTTGTTATTTTTTATCATTTTTGGTTTATTTTACTCATTTCTTTTAATTTAAAAAATAGTTTCTGACTTTAAAAAATTACCAAAAATTTTATAAAAAGATTCGAGTTCATTTCTGATTTTTCTATGGTCTTACTTAATCTTTCTTGATTAATTTGAACATAGTTGATATTTTTCTCTTTTATTTCTATTTTAAAACATTTTAAAACCCTAATGCATATATTAAATGTAATATTATTTTGTGTTATTTTCTCGCTGATCTTGGGTTGAAATTTTTATCATGAACTTTATTAACATCATTGGATCTATGGTGTTGAGTCTAACTCCATAAAAATGGATGAATGATTTTAATAATAGTTTGATTAAATTTTAATTCAAAAATGGTTGGTATATTCTTTCCCACCCATCTTCATCTTATCCCTTTCTTATTGCACTAAGTGTTATTGGAGCATGATCTCTATATCATGTCTCAAAACAAATGGTGCATATATTGCTATTGACCGGCCTCAAAATAGGTGTGACTTCTTTATAAGTCCACTTACGATTGCTTAACGTAGCACTAAATTTTGTTCCGATTTGAGAAAATGATTATTCGTGGCCCAAACTTATGATTACAAGCCCAAGGTGTTAATTTGAACCCTTTGATCCAATAACCTTGAGATTCATTGTGTAGTTGCTTTGGTTCTACCAATCTTCTGATGGATATTCATAAATTTTGGTCAACGTTGATCACTTAAACATCATTGATCATTATATGTTACATTAAGGATTTTAAATGGATGATATACTTGACATAAAGCAAATACAATTCATTGTGTAGAGTCTTTGGTTCTACCAATCCTCTAATGAATTCCAAATGCAAGATTCAAGATGGTCATCCAACTAATCATTAATTATTGACAATTGATTTTATTTTATACTTTTACTTTATGATTTATTTTATTCTCTTTACTTTATGCACCATTTACTTTAGCATTTACATTTCATGCTATTTTTTCATCTTTGCTCACTTGAGCCCCTTTATATTCTTGTCATTTTTATTTTGCTCACTTGAGATTTTCTTTTCTTTTTTAAGACACTTAATAATCAACATGAACCATAAAAAACTTTAATGATACTTGGAATATTTGGTTACTATCCTTGGCATTATAGAGTATTATACTTCTTCGACTTAAGATTAGAAACCTTGTCCTATGTTGGAGACCTTGTGACCTTAATTGATATTTTGTCTGGAGTTCTTGAGGTTTACCTCAAGACATTGGGTTGTTTGTTTGTTTTGTGTGCAGGTTATTGTGATTACATACTTTGTTTGTAATCTGGAATTCACCCGTATAGAGCCGTTACTCTGCCCAATTTTTGTGAAGACTTAATACACTTGAAGTTCGGTTCTCTCAAGAGGTCTAGTATCTTTGCTTGCTTGGTTTTAATCCAAATAATTGGAATTCTATCTTGACTCATAATGTCAAATATTGGCTTCTTGTTGGTTAGATGGTTCTTCTCCCTAGCTTTTACCTCATGCTTTAGGATAGTCTCTTCTTCTCCTCCCATCTTCTTTAATTTCAAAAATCTTCTCTCTCCTTTTGAAAACTCTTCTTGATTTTAAACTTGAACTACTTTCATAATAAACTTGGACCTAGGTCCATGCATTTTCGAAACCTTTTCATAAATAAACTTCAATCAACTCAAATAGTACCTTGACATTTTTTTTTGTGAGAAGACTAAAAGTCAATCAATCTCATTTCAAACCATTTTTTCCACTTTGACTTTTTACTTTAAAAACTTTTTTCAAAAGATTGGACTCTTGTCAATCCTTGTAGTGATGCAAACAACTATACTTCTATAATATGTAGTGAAGTGAGATATTTTCCACTTGGGTGTTGAGTGAGGCTTTGTTGATTTTAAAATCCAAGCCATATCCTCCACTTTGAGATGATGCAAATTCTCCTTCCTCATAATTGTGGGTAGTAAGTATGTTTTCCACACGGACAATGACGATGATGTCTTATCTCATAAAATCAACCAACACACTTGTGTTTTAAAAATTTTAAAAGGTGAACTACGTGTACCTTGATCCCCTATTGCACGAAAGGTGGTATGTAGGCACTAAAGGTTCGCAACCGCGGCAGGTGCAAATATCATAAAAAATACTTTTTTTCTCACCTCTACCATCTACTTTTTTATACAACATTTTATAGCCAAAATATACAGATTTTACAAAGAGGTTCCTGCGGAGTACCGTAGATGTTTAGGGTGTTAATACCTTCCCTTTGCATAACCAACCCCCTTACCTTGAATCTTTCCCCCTCTTTTGGGTTACTCGCTCTTTTCCCATTCCTTTGGAAACAATTAAGCGCGGTGGCAATTTTTATTTTGATTTGTATAAGTCTACTCAATCCAATGGCTTAGTCTTAAACATTTCTACCGCTACTACGTCCAATGACTAAAATTAAATGAACATATGCATATGAACATGACTGGTTGTTAACAAATATATGCATAAGAACTGGAATAAGCATTTACTTAAGACTCTAGGAGTTAGGGTGACATTCAAGTAATCACAGATCCCCACAGAGCCACTTCTATAAGATTATCCCCACAAAGTAATCTTCACAAATTCATCTCCAATGAAGATACATTCCCCACAATTTGCCCGGAAATATCACCAACCTATGGAGTTGTAATCAGTACAACTCATGGAAGTTCTCTTCCTCAGCTGAGTTTATTCCTCCAAAACTGTAAAACCCCTGCAGATTTCTTATCTCTAGCAAAATTCAATTTCCCCAGGAGAGTTTGTTTCCTCAGCAGAATATTTCTCTATCAACATGGTTTATTTCCCTAACAAATTACAGTCTCCCCAATTTGAATCTATTCCTCAGATTGCTTTGAATCATCATCAAAATTCCTCTCCCCAGTTAAAACACCACTATCCCAAGAGAGTTGCTACGAAACCTAGAGCCGAACCAGATATCAGCCAACCTTCAACTCCCCAGACGAGTCGGGAGGTTATCCATCTCTTTTATCCCCGGTCAGGGTAAATAAGAATTAAATTCCCCAGTAAAGCAATGAACGACTAATGTTCCTAAGCTCTTATCCCCAAACATAAGTCAATATTCCCCCAGTGGAGTTTCCTCAAATAGCAAGTAGGAATCCTCAGTGGAAGCATTCTAGACAAGGTTGAAGATTACACATATTCTTCATCCCTAGCACCAGTCAGGGATTCGTGTTCCCCAGCAAGATACTATATGGAATTGTTGATACAATTCTAACAATACTTCACATTCATACATCATTTACCAATATCATAGCATTTGCATACGGAATGCATATAGCATAATCTCATTTATTTTGAGAACATCATTACATAATGCATTTCATATATCATGACATTGCATACAGTTAACTCTTTACCTTTTCAGGAAAGATCAATCAACAGACTAATATCATCAATAATTCTCAAATAGATCCAATATTAATTCCCGAAACAAGACGAGGCAACTATCTACGTGACCACATTAGAGATTAATTCCAGAAACAAGACGGGGCAACCATCTCTACGACCAACAAAAAGCAGGTTCCAGATTAACTCCTGAAATAAGACGAGGAAACTATCTATACAACCGAGCAAAGATTAACTTCCGAAAACAGGACAGAGAAACTATCTTTCTTTATGGTCAGATGAAGACCAATTCCTGAAACAGGATGGGGCGACTATATTCATCACCAAGTGGTATGAACTCCCGAAACAGGACATGTTTACCAACAAAAATAAATTGTAGATCAATTCCCGAAACAGGACGGGGCGACTATCTACATGACGAACACTTCCTTCAGGGACATCTTCTGGTTCAGATTAAATCGACCATAGATTTATTCTGGTACTTCTTCCATTAGACTTTTTCTGGCTCAGATTAAATCAACCATAGATTTATTCTGATACTTCTCCCAGTTAAAGACAGACGCATATATCTTTTGGCTCAGAGTAAATCCACCAAAGATTATTATGATACTTCTTCCAATAGAATTTTTTTGTCTCAGATTAAATCAATCATAGATTTATTCTGATACTTCTTCCAGTTAAAGACAAGCATAAACCTCTTATGGCTCAGTTTAAATCAAGCGTAGATTTATTCTGATACTTCTTCCAGTTGAAGTAGAGTGTAGACTTAGTCTAAATTCTATCCACAGTTTGTATGGCATCTATAAGCCCATCTCTGACAAATCTCCATCACCTCCCTAAATGGCATATTTAATCCCATTTCCAGTATAATCAACTAACAGCTTTACTTCGGGCACATGCGAGTGTAAATTTCTAGGCACTTATGTGTTCAATCATCTTCCACCTTCAAGTCACGAATGACGGACATGCCAATTTAACTCTTCAGTTTTAAGAAGATTGAATAGGAACAGCTGTTGTACCCCAAAATTTTCCCTTCCATTTTCTTTAAGACATTCTTCTAAGGTTCTCAAATGCTAGGAAATTCTCAAGAGTTGATCAGACAAGCTCACCTCCTAAGCATTAGCCTATAACTAGGGTTTTGATCTTCTCAAGGGGAATTGGACTTCTAATGCCTAAATTGACTTTCATGGTTCATCATAGGTCCCCAACAATTCTCATGTCAAGTTTCAAGCCTTCCATCACAAATTTGCCCAGTCAATTGCTCAGATGACTAAGAATTAACTATATTGGGTAAAAAGTTAACTATGGTCAAACATACAGTCAAAACTTCAAGATTTTTTTCAACATAAATATTTTGAGGTGATATTCATCATTTGATCAAGGGTTGGACATGGTTCCTCAAGGAAATCCCTCAAATCATTAATAATCAAAAATTGCCAAAATTAGGGTTTTGATTGAAGATAACTGATCATTGACTTTTGGTTTACTGCATAGCCTAATGGCTTGAAGCATGACCTTAAGGATTCAAAAACAACATCTTGACCTAAGTACATGGTTCAAGACATTTCCAAAGATGCAAGTCATTGATATTGAAAATTTGAATCAATTGATGAAAACTCAAAAGTCAAACTTTGACTTTTTGGTCAACATTGGAATTCAAAAGCCAAGAATCATCAAGACATTCAAAGTTATCAAGCCTAATCATCAAGAATAAAAAAAGTCATCAAAATTCAAAGAAAATTTTCAAAGTGTTAGTGCTTTATTCTTAACAAAGCCACTACTTCATGGCCATTTTTCACTAAGATGCAAGATGATTCAAAGAAAACTTTCAACATGAAAGTTGTAGGGAATGAGGAACTCTATAACTTTTTCCTTGATGGTTGATGTCCAAAAAATGCTTCGATTAGTAGATATAGCCCCATGAAGTCATGACAATTTTATCTAACACTTAGTAAAAAATTTAACAAGTTTTGGTCAATTTTTCATCTCAACTTCTTGGCCAATTTTCACCAAGTTCCATTTGATTTAGTCAAAATGATCAACATGAAAATTGTAGACAATGTTTCAAGCTTTCCAAAACATCCAAGAGCATGAATTTATCATACTAGAGCTTGAATTTTCGAAGATATGAAGATGGCTTGTCAAAATTGAATTACAAGTCATTTCTTTGATGAACACATAACCAAATCTTCAACCATGTTGCATAATCTCACTTTTCAGGCCTCTTAACTTGTAAATCTACCTCTAATAAGAAGATTACATAAGCTTTTAAGCTATGGTCCATTTGATTTGAGCATTGTCCAAACCATTTTTCCATTTTAGGGAGAAAGGTTACATTTCTATTCTTGTAAAGCAAGCTTTAGTCACAAAGTAAATGCATTGAGCTTCTCACTTGCTCCCTATGCACACACTCAACATGTATGCTCAGAAGCAACATGTTTAAAGTTCCTAACCACCCCATGAGCTATTGTACCATACATTGGAACTTTGATTTCTCAAGAAATCAAAAATTATGTTTCAACCAAACCATAACTCTTCAACTTGACAATCTAATCAGCTCCTTCCCTCCAACCTTTTTCTATAAATAGAGAGGTCCATTTGCAAGCTAGGACACGAATTCATAACCCTCAAAACACCCTCATACTCTCTCAAAACAGAATTGGCATCAAAACTCCATTTGTTGCAATTTCTGACCTTAAACACCAAACACTTAATCCACTCCTGCATTTTCATTCTAAATCATTCACAAAGCTTCTGTAACTCATATAGAACCTATCCAAAGACCTATTTCATCACTGTAACACCATCTCCATCATCCACCATTTTTACTTGACACCTCTGCAACTTGACTTATCCAGAAGGATTCAGGCACTCTCAATCCAAGGTAAGCATTACAAAAGCTTCCTTGGAGTTCAGTGAAGCTACCCAGATCATCTCAACACCTCCAGGAGTGCTCTAACTCCAAACTCGATTCTCACTTCAGAGGTAAGTTTCTCTATGTTGTACCCCAAAATTTTCCCTCCCATATTCTTCAAGATTTGCCAAGATCAAGCTTCAAAATCTCTCAAGGGTTGCACAGTCCAATGGCCTCCCAACACAGTCAAAAATTAGGGTTTTGGTTCCTGCAAAGAAATTGAGGTTTCCAAGGGTCCAATCAAGTCCCATATGCCTATATACATTGTCAATCATCCATATGTCAAGTTTCAAGACTCACAGCATCAAGTTGCACAGTCAAAAACCCTAATTGCTTCACAGTCAACTGCAGGGGCAAAATGGTCATTTGACAGTCAAAAGTCAAAATTTTTGGTCAACATCTTATTTTGAAGCCACAATCATCATTTGATCAATTCTTGATCATGATTCCACAAGCATGGCTCAAAAAGTCTCAAGATGCAAAAGTTTCTATTTTTGGACAGTTGAAAAGTCAACTGCAAATTGACAAGTGCATAACTTCTTCATGGTTTATCAGAAAAATCCCATCCAAAGCTAATTTTGAAGGGGATGACATTTCCTACAACTCATATTCACACTCCAAGTCCAAGAAATGCTCTCACAAAAAGTTATCAATTTCAACATTATAGGTCATTTTCAAAAGTCAACAAAAAGGCACTTTAAGTCAAAGCCCATAACTTGAGATTGGTAAATAAAAATGACATGGGATCAAAGGCATTGGTTAGAGGACTTCAAGACCTTTCCAAAATGTCCAAGAACATGTTCATAGCTTCAAAATTGAGCAAGATATGCATTGGAGAAGTTGGGAAATTTTTGGGAACTTTCAAAAGTCAACTTTGCCTAAAACACTTCAAAATTGCCAATGGGCCTCAAATTCTTTCTTGAATCATTACCCAAAGCCTATGCACGACCCATTGAGCTTAAAAGGATTTATTTTCTTATTTTTTATTAATTAATTGAATTTTTATTCTTATTAATTCATTTAATTAGTTTTAATTGTAGAAAAATATCAAATAATGGTTGTCAAATCTTTTTGTGGAGCAAATATACTCCACACATTCTAAGGATTTCGTGCATCAATCAACAAGACAAGATCTTCCATAATTGGCAAAGTTTCCATGGAAAAAGATTGAAAAAAGATATGATTAGCAATCAAATATTCAAGCCATTAATTCATGGACTTTTGGGCTCTTTCTTGACCTAATTTGCTTCACATACAAAGGCTGAGTGAAACCCTACTCATAGATACACGAAAAAGCTGCTGAAAGCTCATAACCAATTTGAAAAAAATAGAGAAAAATATTGAAACTGATTTCATAGTTGAAGGACAATTCGAAGCCTAAAAGTGATCCAAACGTATTGCTTGAGTCTCCAGGAAGCTTTTGCAATCAAGAACCAGTCCAAACACGCAAAGAATCAGAAGATACAAGTGACACGGTTTGCTATATTTTCTAAATTCGTATATCATCATTCATGCGCTTTTAACAATTTTTTTGGATTGATTCATGCTCATAGGGACCTTCTGAAGCTGTTGGTACCATTCAATTGAATTATAGCCCCCTGAATCGAAATCCACCATGGATAAAATCTAGGGTTCATAAGCTTGAAAATTGGGTTTTTCTACAGGAGGAAAAATTGGATTAAGCCATGACCATGGTTGAATTCGTCAAGGCCAGACGAATTCAACCAACTACTCGCGCTCAATTTATGTAATGCATAGGGCTAATCGCTATTTCTAGGACTTTCAGTTTGTGGGGGTTTAAAACCCCCGCTACTTGTTTTATATAATTGCAGGCAAACGAAGAAGAAGCATGCGTGGCATTACATAATTGGGGAGTTCAAATATTAGCGCGTTTTTTTTAGGTTTCAGCATAACTGACTTTTTTTGTATATTATATTTACTATCCATTATATGTATAAATGTGCATCATAGCTCAGCTGGTTGGCAACGTGTCCTGCAAGCACTGGGACCTGGGTTCGATTCCCAGGTCCCCCCACATAATTCATGACTTTTGTTTTAATGTCTTCTAGTGCAGCGCCTCATTCAATGGCCTACCATGAGCTCCACGCATGTGCTTGCCAAGTGGCCTGGATGAGCAATCTGAAGGCCAGAAGGTGAATTCTATGGTGCACTCTAGTCAACAACATGCACTCAATCTGGAAAGTCAAACGAGGCATTTGTCTAATGGGCCAGAATTGCACAGTTTACCTCCACATGGGCCTGATACCCCCCTTGGTTGGCATCTTTTTAATTTTATTTTCTTTACTAATTATAATTCTTTTTAATTCTTTTTAATTATTTTTATTAATTCACTATTAATTAATTTTCATAATAAAAAATCAGAAAGCAAAAAAATATTTTATATTTAATTATTATTAATTTCACCACTAACCTATTTTTTTGTAAATAAATAATTAACAATTAACTTAGTTAATTTAGGTTTTAAACTTTAATCTTTTTCTTAATAAATAAAAAAATATCTAGAATTAGGTTTTTTTGACATTTTCATCTTTTTCTTAATTAAATTATTTTCCTCATTATTTATTATTATTATTAATTACTGTTTATTCTTGTAAATAAACATGTAAATTAATTAATTAGTAAATTAGGTTAACTTTAGTATTTTCTTAATAATTAAAATAGACTTAGAATTAGGGTTTCCTTTTAATTTTAATTTTCTTTATTTCATAAATACCAAAAACATAAAAAACACTTTCTTTTTTTAATAAAATAATTAATTAGACTTTAATTTAAGTTAATTTCAAGCAAAGGGTCAAAACCCTCGGACGTTCATTTTAATTCTTTTCGCGCATTATTTTCTTTTGATTATTATGTGACTGTTCAAGGAATGTAATAGTAATTAGATTTACCGCATTTATTTACTTTCCGCATCTTTTATCAAAAACGGGTCTTTGTATTTTGGCGATGTATAGACCCGCGCCTTGTAATAGCGTAGCTTTTATGTTTCCGTCTTTTAATTTTCCGCACTCTTAAATTCTAATTTGTATGAAAGAATGTATGCTAATTAAAAACAAGTGTAGCTCACAATGCCATGATCAAAGATAACTGTTAAACTGAAAACAACACACAAATACATACACCACTTCTAGGGTACGCCTCACTTGTTGCCTTCGAAACGTGGTCGTCAAGTATAGGACGTTTTAGCGGTCCTTATGTCCATGATCCAGTTGCCCCGAAACAGTTGCCTCGAAACAGTTGCCTCGAAATGGTTGCCTCGGATTAAAAAAGGATCAAGGACATAAGGGTAGCCCCTAAGGTGTCTTACTATTGCTTCGGTGACCACACTGTCCCTAAATCGAATTGACCCGAACACCTCCAACGGTGGTGCTACCTATCTCTCAATGGTGGGATGGCATTATCTTAAGGACATTTACACAGCCTAATTCCTTAGGGTAGGTAGATGACTCATAGATACTTGCTCTCTAAAAAACAATCAAAAATCTTTTCACACTGACACTTTCAAAAGGCTTTCAAAACAATTTTTCAAACACTCTTGAGGACAGATACAAGAGTTATTCAGAAATCTTTCAATGAAACTTTTTTTCAAACCCACTAACATTTGAAAAGCAAACATTTTGAAAACATAAGAGCAAGTATCTAAGAGCCCATGGATAACCATGGATAGAAAGGGTGCTAACACCTTGCCTTTCTATAAATCTACCTCCCGAACCGAGAGACAATCTCATAAGGAATTTTGCTGTGCTTTTGTCCTGTCCATGTTGGAGAAAATAAAAGACGGTGGCGACTCTTGCTTACCGCGACATTTCGCGAACCAGCTTTAAACAGTCAGTTCTAAATCCACCGATCACAGAACTGGCGACTCTGCTGGGGATAATTTATAAAAGTGTTGTGTACCTTAGGGTAGCTCATACTTGTGTTTTCAATTGCTTTGTTTTGTTTGCTTTATTATTATGGGCATTGTCTTGGGAGTTCTATAGATCCTAACCCGGATCTGGGGGATACCTTCTTAGATAGTAGCAACAAGACTGTGAGGGAACTGTGTGGGGTATACCGACACGGTTGAAGCAGTCTGCTACGTTGATGTGGCACTTTGGTGAGTACCAGTAACCCTTGAGTCAAGTCAAGGAGAGTACGGGGCCGCCGCGTGGTGTCGTGAAGCATCAACTGACCTTAGGAACCTTACTTGACCATCTTGGCCTCTTTAGGGTAGTGAGATAACTGACTTTGGTGCAGTCCGAAGTTGGTTGATACTCGATACTACACTCAGTTGAGGGTTGTTTTCTTGGAATATTTCGATCGCCAGTTCAGTGGCTAAATTGAAACGATGAACACAGAAAACAATCCAATGATATTGAGATCCTTAGAACCCGGTTACTTCTGATAGGACAGGTTTTGAGCCCACCAACTTCAAGAGGGTAATACCTAGACCCCATGCTGGCCTAAAATCTAAGGGATGTCTTGTGTGACTTGTGTGCCTTCAAACCTGACTACTTGCATGCTTGTTATCTGACACTTGAATTTCTTGCAGGTTTTGTTTACAGTCCTTAATCTGGACTCATAACAGGGTTTACTTACATTACCCCATGCATAGCATAACATCATACCATTGCATACATCCTACATAAGGACTAATCCATTTCAAGGATCTCAATGGGCTTGTGATGCAGGTCATGATGAACCAGAATGTCTAGCAAGGGGCAAAGGGGATTTATTTTCCTCTAGCCAGGTTGATGATCGGAGTCAGGGGCTATGACCCACTTGATATGGTGAGCTTTGACTCTTGAAGAAGGTTCCCCTAACTAAGGTGGTTTGGAAATCAAAACCAGGTTGATGACTTGAGTCAGGGGCTATGACCCACTGGATATGGTGAGCCTTTTGACCCTTGAAGAAGGACTCTCAACAACATGAAGTTCCTTCAATCAAGCTACCGGATGCAAACTCTAACAAATTTCTTGTTTACCCCGCGAGATCCTTGAAAACATCGCATGCATATCATACATATCATTGCATTACAGGTACCCTTGTTGCAGGTCACTTACCCTTCTTCGCTGTTTATTTCAGCAATGGCTTCCCACCAGGATAACCAGGGTCTTCATGCTCAAGAGACTCAGTTCAGGGAGATCTTCTTAAGCCTATCCAAGGGGCAAGAAGAGTTAAGGACACTCCTCATGAGGAATTTGGCCAAGAAAGGTCCTGAAGATGACAAGAACGAACGGCTGAAATGACTGCAAGCCGAGGTAGATACAATGAGAACCCAGATGCTGGGGCAAATGGCTCTCATCCAAGGCTTAGCTTGGGAGCAAGAAGAGTTGAGGACCATGATCAGTCAGCTTCATCAAGACATGAAGCAACCAGCCCAAGTCAAGAACCAGGTCATTGATCAGCTCCCAAGAGGACAAGAGTCTGGTATGGTGAAAAATAGACCTCTCCAAATTACTACCACTTCACAAGCCCAGCATCAACCTCTCCCAGAGCAACAGGTTGATCAGAGTAAGCCAAGCAGGTCCAAGAGGCAATTCACCCAGCTTAACGTGTCACTATTTCAAGCTTTACAATACCTGTTGAGGTTGAATCTGATTACACTAAGGGCTCCTCCCCGGAACCCCAACATCTCTGCTTCTAACTATCATCCCAACAAAAGGTGTGCATACCACTCTGATAGTTCCGGACATGACACTGCCGACTGCTGGGCTCTGAAGAACAAAGTCCAGGACCTGATTAATGAAGGAGTAGTGGATTTCACCCAAGAGGGTCAAGCTGAGTTCTTCTACCATCCCTACAGGATTCACCATTTGAAGTAACAAGTCCTGAAATGAGAAGACTTTTTGTCTATTAGAATTTTAAAGTTGTAATTTTCTTTTGATTGTTCAAACATTTATTCATGTTAAACGTTGTTATTTCATCAATACATCGCATATGTCTGTTTTGAATCAATATATTCGCATTCGCTATATTCAAACTGCTTTCATTTTTTGATGTCAACTCTCGATTAATAATTCTAAGCCTCTTGAGGGAGGATGACAAAAACGATACCACGATTTACAGTATACTTTTGAACAGACCTCGCTGATGAGGTACAGGTATTGTTTCAATTCCTAAACACTGGAGTTATAAGGTAGATAATCCCTCGTTAACCCCTTTGAGCCAAAGAAGTAGGAGTTTTTCTTTTCGAAAATTAAAACCCTTAATCATAACCTGGGGCAGGGTAGTTTTCTCAGTTGATCCAAGTGCACAACGAATAGCACCAAAGAGGTCCTTACAAAACAAAAAAAAATACAGTGATGGTTCAGAATAATCATAGAGACAGACAATCATTATCCCTCAAAATAAACGCCCATTAAGTCAAAACCTATGAAGGAGGCTTACAAAACTGGGGCATCCCGCTGACTGTAATCACAAAAGAACAGTTCAGGCAAAAAAAATAGGGATAACAAAATCAAAAAATAAAAGAGGTCCTACAAACCCTCAACACAAAAAGAAATGACTGCCTATTCAAAATAAATTTTCAACATCCGAACCATCACTGAAATATCAGAGCAAAGACTCAAACAAGGTCTAACGCGCGATCAACTGAGTTTAGGTTTGAAGAACATCACGAAGAGCGGGTGGGTACAAATATAATTTGAGCCTTTATTCTTTGTTTCTTAAACCGTGAACCAGGCCACGTTACAACCCTCAAAAAGTCCTAGCTGAAGCATGGGTTAGTTCAAAAGCATACTGTTACAAAAGGTATCCTGACTCCTTAAGGCTTACTGCAAAATCCTGAGTTGACATCACATTTTACAAAATTTGCTTGTTTTACTGAAAAATGAATTTTCAAAAACTTCAAGACAGACATAAGCTTTGCATTCTTAAAATAACATTGTTTGCATATGACTGTTTGTTCGAACAGCAGAGAAATTCGCACGATGAATATCCAGTGAGCAAAAATCTTCTAAAAGGTCACCTCAAGTGGAAGAAACACTTCCAATCAAGGGGAAGACATGATCATGGTCCGTCATCTGGAGCAGTCCAGTCAAGATTCAGAGAATCTCTCAAATGCCTAATAGCCTGGGGAAAATCTCCACCTGATTCACCTGGGGCATTGGACATGAGTTCCAGCTACGAATCTTGCATGATCAACGAAGACCTTCTGGTGGTACGACAACACTTCTGACAGGGGCAACTCCCTACATTCTGAGAGCGTGAACATAGTCGGAAAAAATACTACGCATAATCAATGACCCGCTAGGTTGACACACCTAGGCAGAAATAAGGGCTTCCCGGCGAACCAAAAGGGTTCGGGCAAAAATAAGGGATGAAATGAAAAAATCTGTACACCCGGCAAGTCGAAAACCTGAAAAGGCGGCTTGGGCAAAAATGGGTATCCCGGTGGACTGAAAACCCGAAAGGGCGGTCCAGGCAAAAGTTAGGGATCAAAAGCGTACGACTATGTCCCGACATCTCGTCACTTGCCTACCAGAAGAAGATTTTTCAATCGGCAGTCATCAAGCACCTCCACAGGTAACATCAGAAACAGGGGAAATAATGAGTTGTCTAAGAAATCTAATTGCTCTGTCCACCAAGGTACCAAGGCAAGTTCGGCTGAAGAATGTAACCCAGATACCTTCACTCCCCGCCGAGTATGACAAAATTCAGCAATACTCTCCTCAAACAGAGTTGATCTCCCAGCAGCCCTAAAAAGGCACAACATCTCCAGCAAGTCAGCAACACTCTCCTCAAGCAGAGTTAGCCTACTGTCAGCCTCAAGGAAGTTGGATTGTCCCCCGAAGATCTCAACATTCCTCAACGGAGTCTACAAACATTCCTAACAAGCATCCCCGGAAGTCTTGATCTAAGATTGTTCCCCAGCGGTATACCGGACATCCAGGGGAGCCATTCCCCAGTCCAATCTGAAAAGATTCCCCAGGAAAGTTGAATCAATCTCCCCAGTAGGTTCAGGAAGCTTATCCCCAGTAGATTCTGGAAGCTTCTCCCCTGCAGAGCACGAACGCTCCCCTGGCTTTATTCAAAGGTTATTCCCCACCAGAGCTTATAACTGGGTTATCCTCAGTCAATTGCCACGGAAAGATCGCCCCCGGCGAAGTCTTCCTATCCCCAGCGGAGTTCATCAAATCTTCCAGCAGAGCTCAACAATGGTATCCCCAGCGGAGTTATCATCAACCTCAGCAAAGTACCTCTCTTTCCCCACAGAGTTCACTCCCTGCAGAGTAATCTATTCTCCAAGTTTATTCCTCAACGGAGTCATCTTCTCCTACCGATATTCTTGCAACCATCATCCCCAGCGGAAACAGAGAACACTATTCTTCAACATCAGCCCAGGATTTAACTTCCCGGCACCCGTCAAGGATTTACTTTCCTAGACGAAAATACATCCATAAACATCATATCTTCATACATTATAGCATGCACATACACATTGTAAACATACAATCTCATTTATTTTGAGAACATCACACATGTCATACATCATGACATTGCATACAACTAACGTTTTGTCTTTTCAGGACAAAGATCAGTACAAAGATAATTACTATCAACTGTCGTGATTCCAGATCCGATTCCTGTATCTTGCCAGGGTGTATCTTTTGACGACTAATTCCAGACTCGATTCCTGTATCCTGCCAGGGCACGTCTGAAGAGTTCAAAGATTCGATTCCTGTATCTTGCCAGGGTGTATCTGTTGACGACTAATTCCAGACTCGATTCCTGTATCCTTCCAGGGCACGTCTGAAGAGTTTGAAGATCCGATTCCTGTATCTTACCAGGGTGTATCTGTTGACGACTAATTCCAGACTCGATTCCTGTATCCTGCCAGGGCACGTCTGAAGAGTTCGAAGATCTAATTCCTGTATCTTGCCAGGGTGTATCTGTTGACGACTAATTCCAGACTCGATTCCTGTATCCTGCCAGGGCACGTCTGAAGAGTTCGAAGATCCGATTCCTGTATCTTGCCAGGGTCTATCTGTTGACGACTATATGCCAGACTCGATTCCTGTATCCTGCCAGGGCACGTCTGAAGAGTTTGAAGATCCGATTCCTGTATCTTACCAGGGTGTATCTGTTGACGACTAATTCCAGACTCGATTCCTGTATCCTGCCAGGGCACGTTTAAAGATCTGATTCCTGTATCTTGCCAGGGTGTATCTGTTGACGACTAATTCCAGACTCGATTCCTGTATCCTGTCAGGGCACGTCTGAAGAGTTTGAAGATTCGATTCTTGTATCTTGCCAGGGTGTATCTATTGACGACTATTTTCCGGATTCGATACCTGTATCCAACCAGGGCACATCCACATGAAGAGTTTGAAGATCAACCCCTGTAACAGGCCAGGTAATTATTTTCTTTCTCAGGTACGCAATTTCTCGCTAAGGAATCTCTTACGCGATCGACACCTAGATGGCATTTATAAGCCCATCCACATACCGACGGTCTCCAAATGGCGTTTATAAACCCATTCCCGACAAGATTCTGTCACATCTCCAGATGGCATCTATAAGCCCATCCTCCTATCCATCAATCTCCAAATGGAATCTGTAAGCCCATTCCCGCTATCACACTACTGATACTCCACTATGTGAGTGCAAATTTCTAGGCACTTTAGTGTTCAATCATCTTCCACCTTCGGATCACGAAAGGCACGTCAACCAATCTACATCCTCAAGTCTAAGAAGATTGAACAGGGGCAACTGTTGTACCCCAAAATTTTCCCTCCCATATTCTTCAAGATTTGCCAAGATCAAGCTTCAAAATCTCTCAAGGGTTGCACAATCCAATGGCCTCCCAACACAGTTAAAAATTAGGGTTTTGGTTCCTGCAAAGAAATTGAGGTTTCCAAGGGTCCAATCAAGTCCCATATGCCTATATACATTATCAAGCATCCATATGTCATGTTTCAAGACTCACAGCATCAAGGTGCACAGTCAAAAACCCTAATTGCTTCACAGTCACATGCAGGGGCAAAATGGTCATTTGACAGTCAAAAGACAAAAAATTTGGTCAACATCTTATTTTGAAGCCACAATCATCATTTTATCAATTCTTGATCATGATTCCACAAGCATGGCTCAAAAAGTCTCAAGATGCAAAAGTTTCTATTTTTGGACAGCTGAAAAGTCAACTGCAAATTGACCAGGGCATAACTTCTTCATGGTTTATCAGAAAAATCCCATCCAAAGCTCATTTTGAAGGGGATGAAATTTCCTACAACTCATCTTCACACTCCAAGTCCAAGAAATGCTCTCACAAAAAGTTATCAATTTCAACATTATAGGTCATTTTCAAAAGTCAATAAAAATGCACTTTAGGTCAAAGACCATAACTTGAGATTGGTAAATCAAAATGACCTGGGACCAAAGGCATTGGTTAGAGGACTTCAAGACCTTTCCAAAATGTCCAAGAACATTTTCATAGCTTCAAAATTGAGCAAGATATGCATTGGAGAAGTTGGGAAATTTTTGGGAACTTTCAAAAGTCAACTTTGCCTAAAACACTTCAAAATTGCCAATGGGCCTCAAATTCTTTCTTGAATCATTACCCAAAGCCTATGCACGACCCATTGAGCTTAAAATGATTTATTTTCTTATTTTTTATTAATTAATTGAATTTTTATTCTTATTAATTCATTTAATTAGTTTTAATTGTAGAAAAATATCAAATAATGGTTGTCAAATCTTTTTGTGGAGCAAATATACTCCACACATGCTAAGGATTTCGTGCATCAATCAACAAGACAAGATCTTCCATAATTGGCAAAGTTTCCATGGAAAAAGATTGAAAAAAGATATGATTAGCAATCAAATATTCAAGCCATTAATTCATGGACTTTTGGGCTCTTTCTTGACCTAATTTGCTTCACATACAAAGGCTGAGTGAAACCCTACTCATAGATACACGAAAAAGCTGCTGAAAGCTCATAACCAATTTGCAAAAAATAGAGAAAAAGCTTGAAACTGATTTCATAGTTGGAGGACAATTCGAAGCTTAAAAGTGATCCAAACGTATTGCTTGAGTCTCCAAGAAGCTTTTGCAATCAAGAACCAGTCCAAACACGCAAAGAATTAGAAGATACAAGTGACACGGTTTGCTATATTTTCTAAATTCGTATATCATCATTCATGCGCTTTTAACAATTTTTTTGGATTGATTCATGCTCATAGGGACCTTCTGAAGCTGTTGGTACCATTCAATTGAATTATAGCCCCCTGAATCGAAATCCACCATGGATAAAATCTAGGGTTCATAAGCTTGAAAATTGGGTTTTTCTACAGGAGGAAAAATTGGATTAAGCCATGACCATGGTTGAATTCGTCAAGGCCAGACGAATTCAACCAACTACTCGCGCTCAATTTATGTAATGCATAGGGCTAATCGTTATTTCTAGGACTTTCAGTTTGTGGGGGTTTAAAACCCCCGCTACTTGTTTTATATAATTGCGGGCAAACGAAGAAGAAGCATGCGTGGAATTACATAATTGGGGAGTTCAAATATTAGCGCGTTTTTTTTAGGTTTCAGCATAACTGACTTTTTTTGTATATTATATTTACTATCCATTATATGTATAAATGTGCATCATAGCTCAGCTGGTTGGCAACGTGTCCTGCAAGCACTGGGACCTGGGTTCAATTCCCAGGTCCCCCCACATAATTCATGACTTTTGTTTTAATGTCTTCTAGTGCAGCGCCTCATTCAATGGCCTACTATGAGCCCCACGCATGTGCTTGCCAAGTGGCCTGGATGAGCAATCTGAAGGCCAGAAGGTGAATTCTATGGTGCACTCCAGTCAACAGCATGCACTCAATCTGGAAAGTCAAACGAGGCCTTTGTCTAATGGGCCAGAATTGCACAGTTTACCTCCACATGGGCCTGATACCCCCCTTGGTTGGCATCTTTTTAATTTTATTTTCTTTACTAATTATAATTCTTTTTAATTCTTTTTAATTATTTTTATTAATTCACCATTAATTAATTTTCATAATAAAAAATCAGAAACCAAAAAAATATTTTATATTTAATTATTATTAATTTCACCACTAACCTATTTTTTTGTAAATAAATAATTAACAATTAACTTAGTTAATTTAGGTTTTAAACTTTAATCTTTTTCTTAATAAATAAAAAAATATCTAGAATTAGGTTTTTTTGACATTTTCATATTTTTCTTAATTAAATTATTTTCCTCATTATTCATTATTATTATTAATTACTATTTATTCTTGTAAATAAACATGTAAATTAATTAACTAGTAAATTAGGTTAACTTTAGTATTTTCTTAATAATTAAAATAGACTTAGAATTAGGGTTTCTTTTTAATTTTAATTTTCTTTATTTCATAAATACCAAAAACATAAAAAACACTTTCTTTTTTTAATAAAATAATTAATTAGACTTTAATTTAAGTTAATTTCAAGCAAAGGGTCAAAACCCTCGGACGTTCATTTTAATTCTTTTCGCGCATTATTTTCTTTTGATTATTATGTAACTATTCAAGGAATGTAATAGTAATTAGGTTTACCGCATTTATTTACTTTCCGCATCTTTTATCAAAAACGGGTCTTTGTATTTTGGCGATGTATAGACCCGCGCCTTGTAATAGCGTAGCTTTTATGTTTCCGTCTTTTAATTTTCCGCACTCTTAAATTCTAATTTGTATGAAAGAATGTATGCTAATTAAAAACAAGCGTAGCTCACAATGCCATGATCAAAGATAACTGTTAAACTGAAAACAACACACAAATACACACACCACTTCTAGGGTACGCCTCACTTGTTGCCTTTGAAACGTGGTCGTTAAGTATAAGACGTTTTAGCGGTCCTTATGTCCATGATCCAGTTGCCCCGAAACAGTTGCCTCGAAACAGTTGCCTCGAAACAGTTTCCTCGAAATGGTTGCCTCGGATTAAAAAAGGATCAAGGACATAAGGGTAGCCTCTAAGGTGTCTTACTGTTGCTTCGGTGACCACACTGTTCCTAAATCGAATTGACCCGAACACCTCCAACGGTGGTGCTACCTATCTCTCAATGGTGGGATGGCATTACCTTAAGGACATTTACACAGCCTAATTCCTTAGGGTAGGTAGATGACTCATAGATACTTGCTCTCTAAAAAAAAATCAAAAATCTTTTCACACTGACACTTTCAAAAGGCTTTCAAAACAATTTTTCAAACACTCTTGAGGACAGATACAAGAGTTATTCAGAAATCTTTTAATGAAACTTTTTTTCAAACCCACTCACATTTGAAAAGCAAACATTTTGAAAACATAAGAGCAAGTATCTAAGAGCCCATGGATAACCATGGATAGAAAGGGTTCTAACACCTTCCCTTTCTATAAATCTACCTCCCGAACCGAGAGATAATCTCATAAGGAATTTTGTTGTGCTTTTGTCCTGTCCATGTTGGAGAAAATAAAAGACGGTGGCGACTCTTGCTTACCGCGACATTTCGCGAACCAGCTTTAAACAGTCAGTTCTAAATCCACCGATCACACTCTAACTTTGAAATCCTTATTCAAGCATCATTTTCACTTGCTTTCTAAAGAAAAATTTAGATATTATGCCCCTGAAACTAACCATGCCTTTAGTTTTCATTTATGTTGACTGTGTGATATGAATTTTGGATTTGAAGTTTTTAATAAATTAGGGTTCAATTTGGTACCAAGAAAAATTCGTCCTAACCTTTGATCTATAGCTTTCGAAAGTTATATGGTTGAATTTGTGAGGAAATTATGAGCAAGTTTCATGTTTATACTTTCGTGTTTGGTTGAGAAATGAAGCTTTTACAAAGTTCAAAAATGTTGTTGTTATTGCTGGCGCGAGGAAGAAGAAGAAGTGGGAATTCAAAAATTTGAAATTGAGTTTATAATATATTTAGTGCAAGGGGTATTATGACCGGATGAAACAGCCACCCCAGTGGCAAGCGTGCGTGTGTGTATAGCGTTAGTGTGTCAGGGCAGAGGTTCGATACCTTCCTCTTGCATTTTATTTTTCAATTTTTTCTTTGTTAATCAAGTGTAAGCAACTCTAGCGCGCAATGATACACTCTCAACTCAACACCATTAGATGTTCATAAAATCAAATCAAACTCCTCAAATTCGCCTGTGCATCATGCTCTCTTTGAAGCCAGCTGTATTGAATCCAGCACAAGCGTTGGACGTCCTTGTTGGGCCTGGATTTTGTTTAATTTCTCACCCCCCCCCCCACATTTTTCTTTTTACAGCGTCAGGCCCATCCTTTTTTTTTATTTTTATTATTTTCTGATTAAAAAAAAACTATTGTTAGGCCTGGCATTTTTGTTTGCTAACACCCTCATTTTTCCTTTTACAGCACCTAGGCCCATTTCTTTTTATTTTCTTTATTTTGTTTTAATTAATTTTTTAAATTTTATTTTATTTTAAATCAGAAAAATCATAAAAAATGATAAAAATTAGATTTAGGTTTTTAATTAGTTAATTTAATTTTTTGACAAATGAAAATTAATTTCACTTAATCACTTTGTTTTATTTTAAACAATTAAATTGCAAACTAAATTAGAATTAGATTTAACCTTTTCTTTCACACTTCAAAATATTTTTTCTAAACAAAAACAATGAAAATCTTTTCTTAATACTTAGAATTTTTAGGGTTTCTTAAACATCTTTCTATCTCCATGCGTTTGTTTATTTTCCGCGTCATTATTTTTATAGTTATGTAATTGCTCAAAGGTTTGTAATAGATAATTAGGGTTTATTGCTTTCATCCCCCCATTCATAAACTTGTACCCCCATCCCCGAAGCATTGTAATAGCACAGGTCATTTAATTTCCGCAAATTATTACTTTCCTTATTACTATTAGTAATTACGGTTTGTTTGGTAAGATAAAGAACAAACATTATATAACCTAATCTCGAAGACAAATACTTGAAATCAAAACACTTCGCACACATGCACCTCTAGGGTTAATCTCACTTATTTCCTCGGATATAAACAGTCATGTCCCTCGAACGTGAGATGCTTTAGTAAAGACCCTCGGTTAAAAGATCGTAGTCCCTCGATGACCGTTTGATGTTGCCTTTGGTAAACGATCTTAGTCCCTTAAAACAATTGTTAAAGCGTCTTACAAGTTGCCTTCTACGCATGTACGATGACTCACGCCTGTCCCTCACATCCAATGATAGGGTTTCCTATTAACCAATTGTAGGATAACAGTATCTAAGGAGGAGTAAAATAACAAAGACTATTGAGTAGGTAGATCGCTTGCTCACAAACTAAAAAAATTTCCTAACTTCACACTTCAAAACAAACTACTTTCAAAACGCTTTATAAACACTCTTGAGGACTGATACAAGGGTTATTATAGAGCAAACTGCCTTGCATTGACATTTTCAAAACATCTTTCCAAAACAAACACTTTCATCTAATAAATATTTTCAAAACAAACATTTTGTATACATTCTTAATGATACGAGAATTATTATAAAATTACCACACTTAGGCGTTTTTCAAAATATTTTCAAACATATACAGACACGAAGCATTATTTTCAAAGTGAGCTAGCAATTAAGAGCCAGTAGATAACTACGGATGAAAATGGTTCTAACACCTTACCTTTTCATAACCTACCCCTCGAACTCAAGAAAATTCTCAAAAGGTCTTTCCTGTTCATTTTACCCTTTCCTTTATTGGATAAAAGAAAAGTCGGTGGAGACTCTTTCTATCTGCAACATTTGCATGAAATGCAAAACCCAAGTCAGTTCTCCCACCGTATTACAGTATGTTATACTCTCATGTTTCAGGATCCATGTTGGTGGGGTATTGTGATACAGATTGGGTTGGTAGTGCTGATGATATAAAAAATCACTTCTGATGGATGTTTCTTTTTAGGAAATAGTTTGATTTCCTGGTTTAGTAAGAAACAAAAATGTGTTTCTTTGTCTACTGCTGAAACTGAATATATTGCAGTTGGGAGTAGTTGTTCACAACTGATGTGGATGAAACAAATGTTGAAGGAATATATTATCCAGCAAGATACCATAACATTATACTGTGACAATCTGAGTGCTATCAATATTTCAAAGAATCCTATTAAACATAGAAAGACTGTAATACGGTGGGAGAACTGACTTGGGTGTTTTGTGTTTGATCGCAATTGTTGCAGATAGCAAGAGTCGCCATCGACTTTTCTTTTATCCAATAAGGAAAGAATGAAAAGAACAGGAAAGACCTTTCGAGATTATTTCTTGAGTTCGGGGGTAGGTTATGAAAAGGGGAGGTTTTAGCACCCTTTCAATCAGTAGTTATCTACGGGCTCTTAGTTTCTTGCTAGATCACTTGCTTTTGTTTGAAAATGTGCTTGTGGTGTGGGTTTTCGAAAGCATCTTGAAAACGTCTTTGTAATGGTTCTCGTTTCTATAAGAAAGCGTACAAAGTGTTGTTTTGAAAATAGTTCAAAGAGGTGTTTGTGGAATGTGCTTTTGAAAGTGATTTTGAAAAGTGTCTTTGTAATGGTTCTCATCTCTATAAGAACGCGTACAAAGTGTTTTGTCTTTTGAAAATGTTTCAAAATGAAAGTGTGGGTGTATAAAATGGTTTTTTAATGAGCAAGCGGGCAACTAGGAGCATCCTACCTACTCAAAAGGTCTTAATGTTATTTTCCTCCTCTTTTAGATGTTGTTATCTTACCATTGATTTGGTAAGAAGCCCCATTATTGGATGTGAAGGGACGGGCGTGGGACGTTTGTATAGTCATAGAAGGCGACCTATGGGACGTTTTAGCAATGTCGTTTAGGGACTAGATCGTTTACCGAAGGCAACATTCAGGGTCATCGAGGGACTACGATCTTTTATTGAGGGTCTTTTCTAAAACGCCCATACTCGAGGGAGGTGACTATTTTTCCGAGGCAACAAGTGAGATTACCCTAAGGGTGCATGTGTGAATAGTGTGTTTGATTTGCATGCATTTAGTCTTTGAATTTTAGGTTGTCTACTTGTTGTTTTTATCTTTCCATACATCCTAATTACTAGCATTTATATAAAAGTAATAAAAAATGCAGAAAATAAAACCTACACTATTACAACCATATTGAATAGCATGAAAATATAAAGGCAAAATAAAATAAAGGAAAGAAAAAGGGCTCTTTCGATTCAGGCAGAAGCATCCTTCGATTCTGCTTATCTGGCTCCCTTCGATTTGGCCTGGAATTAGTGAAGGCGTTCCTTTCTATTTGGGCTTAGTCTAAGGCAGGAGATGTAGCCTTTGATTCTGCCTTTCTGCCTCCTTCGACTGGGGGTTGGAATCAGCATGGCCATCCTTCTGGTTGTCTCTTTTGTTCAGCATGGAGTGCCCTCTTCACCTTAAGTCCTTTGCTTCCTCCTTCGATTGGGGCTTGGAAGTCAGTGTGGGCGTGCCTCTGGCTACCTCTTTCGTTTGGACCTGGAAGTTAGTGTGGAAGCCTAAAGCTTCATTTCATACTTCCTTCCCCCTGTTTCTTTCGTTTGAGATATTAAATATCAACATGGCCTAAGACCATGCTAGCATCACTTTATGGCCAGGTTAGTTCTTAAATCATGTTTAATAAAACTAAAATCAAAACTAAAAGGGTCAATCATGAAAACAAATTAAAAGGGTGGAAACGAAAAGAACAAAAATATTATGTATATGTTTTGAAACGAGAGGGAAGATTATTCACATATTATGCCTAAAATGAAAGATTCAAGGGTAAGAGTGACTTACCTTGCTTCAAACTGGAATGTGTGTTGGACCTTTAGTGGTTTCCCTGAGTGCTTCTGGATTCAAAGGAAAGAAATGAAGGTGACATTTCTAATGCTGTATTCGAAGGAGAAGAATAAGTGTGATGTTCTTTCTACAGGATTCGAAGTGTAACAAGGTGTGGGGATGTTTCAGATTCGAAGGGGATAAATGTTTAGATTCTGGGTTGGTGTTTAAGAATGTGTAAGTGTTTGAGTTTTTGATGATTCGTTCCACCCCAAGTCTCTGGATGTGTTGTCCAGCCCCTATGCATGTTATGGAGCCTCTTATTTATAGGCAAAGCTTGGCTGAGGTTTTGCAGGGAAAACAAAACCATTTGAACAATTTGAGTAAACTGCTTTTTTGTAGCTTTTGAGGGACAGTGTTTGTATTCCCTTTTGGTGCAAGAATGGGGCAGTGTTTTAGGACTGTTGCGCAGCAGTTATGGCCAGCGTACCAGGCCTGAACTTGGTAGCAAGCATATTTTGACTATTTCATCCTTTCGTTTTGTCCCTCCTTCGACCAGATTCTTCTTCCAACAATGTTATTTGATTTTCCTCCCACAAGTGTCCTTCGAATGGGTCACTTTTGTGCATCCTTCAAAGGAGACAAATGTGTTCCCCTTAGATGGGTCACCAAAGCATGCCTTAAGGTGGTCTTTGTAAATCCTTTGAATGGGCCATCAAGCATGTCCTTCGAATGGGACACCCAGACATGTCCCTTGAATGGGTCATGTATGTTTCTTTGAAAATGGCCAAATGTGTCCTTCGAATGGACTATGCTATTCTTTGAATGGGCTAGTGTAATATATCCTTCGATAAGGACTCCTATGTATGTCTTTCAAATCCAATAATACATGTCCTTTGAAGGGGGGCATCAACCATGTGTGTTGAAGGTTGTCAATGGTGGCACTGTAGCATACTGAATGGAAATGTTGTCCAGTCAAAGCTAGTATAAACATAGCCAATGCCATGTCGAAGCCTACATGCAGGAGATCTAAACGCCCTAACGAAACTTGCAACAAAGGGGGCCACATGACCAAACAAAGAATGTAAACCCAAGCTTGTATATGCTTAAACGAAGAATGTAAACAGGGGGTAAAGGGCACAAACGAAGCTTGCAGCAAAAGGTGCCATATGCTTAAACGAAGGGTGCATGCAAGAGGTAAGTATGCAATTGAAGGATGCCAAGAGGAGGTTGTTTGCCTTGTAATCGAAGGAGGCTACAGGAGACTCTTGCCTTGTGCCTGCTGGCCTTGTGGGAGCCTCTTGCATGCAAGAAGGAATTTGTGGCTCAATTAAAGGATACATATAGCCAGCCATCACTTTATGAGTCAAAGCAAACATAGAGGGGAATATTTGTCTAGTCAACAAATCCATGCAAGCATCAAACATCCAATCGAAGTAGGCACATAGGCACCCATTGTATTGTGAACCATGTGGGGCCAAAGATGCAATTGAAGGTTGCATGAAGGAAGCGCCTTCCATGTGAACCAAAGCCAACGTGCCAGAGGCCCATGCTCAGTCGAAGAATGCAAGCCAAGCTTGCATCGAAAGAGACCAAAAGGCCAATCGAAGGAGGTAAATCGAAGAAGACTTGTTTTTCTCCAATTTTGTCAATTATTATTTTCATTTGTTTTCCCCTTTTTTGACAGTTTCCCTTTAATTTGATGTTGAAAAATCCAATTGTACTTGTGCAAGCTTGAATTTTGATAATCCTTGTGAAAAATGCCTTGAGAAATGAGAGGGAAAATTTTGGGGTACAACAGCGTCCCCTGTTCAATCTTCTTAAACCTGGAGAGCTAGATTGGTGAATCTACCATTCGTGACTTGAAGGTGGAAGATGATTGAAAACTAGAGTGCCCATAAATTTTCACTTGATGATGTGGTGGTCGATTGTGTAGGGAATGGGCTTAAAGATTCCATTTGGAGAGATGATTGAGAGTTGTCGGAGATGGGCTTATAGATGCCATCCAAAGGTGATTGTTGACAGAAATTAGACTAAGTCTGAATTTGAATGTAACTGGGAAAGAATCAGAATAAATATTTGATTGATTTAGACTGAAACAGAAGAAGTGTCTACCGGGACGGAATCCGGATAAACCATTAATCGATTTAAACTGAACCAGCAGAGGTTTTGAATAATCTGTAACTAGAAAGAATCAGAATAAATCTTGGAGCGATTTATTTGAA
The DNA here is from genome assembly GCA_948472305.1 of Vicia faba. NCBI lineage: Eukaryota > Viridiplantae > Streptophyta > Magnoliopsida > Fabales > Fabaceae > Vicia > Vicia faba. The sequence goes on from OX451736.1 coordinate 1,166,281,051, forward strand.
CTAGAGAAAGTGTCTACCGGAAAGGAATCAGGATAAACCATTGATCGATTTAAACTGAACCAGCAGAGGTCTGGAAAAGAATCAGAATAAATCTTGGAGCGATTTATTTGAACCAGAGAAAATGTCTACGGGAAAGAATCAAGATAAGCAATTGATAGACTTAAACTGAACTGGCAGAGGTCTTGAATATTCTTTAACTGGAAAGAATCAGAATAAATCTTGGAGAGATTTATCTGAACCAGGGGAAATGTTTACGGGAAAGAATCAGGATAAACCATTGATATATTTAAACTGAACCAGCAGAGGTCTTGATGGAAGTATTTGTCATGTACAATAGTCTTGTTTCAGGTATTAATCTGTAAGTATGAAGCTTGATTGTGATATATGATAAATAAATCTTGGAGGATTACTACTCCAAAAAGTAATGAAGGAGCCTTTGATGATTGCTACTTCAAAATATAATGAAGGAATCTGGTACAATTACTACCTCAACAGATAATGAAGGGATCTTGGACGATTACTACCTCAGTAGATAATGAAGGAATATGGGATGATTACTACCTCAACAAGTAATGAAGGAATCTTGGACGATTACTACCTCAGTAGATAATGAAGGAAACTTGGACGATTATTACCTTAACAGATGATGAAGGAATCTTGGATAATTACTACCTCAAAAGATAATGAAGGAATCTGTGACGACTACTACCTCAGCAGATAATAAAGGAATCTTTGACGATTACTACCTCAGTAGATAATGAGGGAATCTGGGACAATTACTACCTCAACAAGTAATGAAGGAATCTTGGACGATTACTACCTCAGTAGATACTGAACGAATCTGAGACGATTACTACCTCAACAGATGATGAAGGAATCTTGGATGATTACTACCTCAACAGATAATGAAGGAATCTTGGACGATTACTACCTCAGCAGATAATGAAGGAATCTGGGACGATTACTACCTCAACAGATGATGAAGGAATCTTGGATAATTACTACCTCAAAAGATAATGAAGGAATCTGGGACGATTACTACCTCAACAGATGATGAAGGAACCTTGGATGACTACTACCTCAACAGATAATGAAGGAATCTGGGACGATTACTACCTCAGCAGATAATGAAGGAATCTTGGATGATTACTACCTCAACAAGTAATGAAGGAATCTTGGACGATTACTACCTCAACAGATGATGAAGGAATCTTGGATGATTACTACCTCAACAGATAATGAAGGAATCTGGGACGATTACTACCTCAACAGATGATGTAGAAATCTTGGATGATTACTACCTCAACAGATAATGAAGAAATCTAGGACGATTACTACCTCAGCAGATATTGAAGGAATCTGGGACGATTACTACCTCAACAAGTAATAAAGGAATCTTGGATGATTACTACCTCAGCAGATAATGAAGGAATCTTGGATGATTACTACCTCAACAAGTAATGAAGGAATCTTGGACGATTACTACCTCAACAGATGATGAAGGAATCTTGGATGCTTACTACCTTAACAGATAATGAAGGAATGTGGGACAATTACTACCTCGGCAGATAATGAAGGAATCTGGGATGATTACTACCTCAACATATGATGAAGGAATCTTGGATGATTACTATCTCAACAGATAATGAAGAAATTTGGGACGATTACTACCTCAACATATAATGAAGGAATCTTGGACGATTACTACCTCAGCAGATAATGAAGGAATCTAGGATGATTACTACCTCAGTAGATAATGAAGGAATCTGGGACGATTACTACCTCAACAGATGATGAAGGAATCTGAGACGATTACTACCTTAATAGACGATGAAGGAATCTTGGATGGTTACTATCTCAACAGATAATGAAGGAATCTGGGATGATTACTACCTCAACAGATAATGAAGGAATCTTGGATGATTACTACCTCAGCAGATAATGAAGGAATCTGGGACGATTACTACCTCAGTAGATAATGAAGAAATCTGGGACGATTACTACCTCAACAGATGATGAAGGAATCTTGGACGTTTGCTACTCCAAAAGATAGAGAAATCAAAGCTTGATTTTGTTTTGGAGAAGTTTACAGATAATTAAATGACACTTATCCATTGATCTTTTCTTGAAAAGGTAAAGAGTTAGTTGTATGCAATGTCATGGTGTATGAAATGCATGGTGTAATGATGTTTTCTCAAAAATAAATGAGATTATGTTGTATGCATTTATCATGTGCATATCCTATGAATGTTGTTGAAATGTGACTTTGTCTTAGAAAATAAATCCTTGACAAGTTTTAGGGAGTTTTGGGAAGTTAAATTTCGGACAATTGTTGGGGATGAAGAGTATGCACCTCTCTGGACCTTGTTTTAGAATGTTCTCACTGGGGATTCCTGTTTTTTTTTTGTTTAAGGAGAACTCCGTTGGGGGAATATTGAATTTTTTTGAGGGAAACTCTGTGGAGAGTGTTAATTCCTGCTTGGGGAGAGGAATTCAGGAGTCTTCGTTGTCTGTTACTCTACTGGGGAGCTATTGGGGATTATAGGAAAGTTTACTGGGGAAGAGGAGTTGTGGTCCCTTGATTTGTGATAGTCTGAGAGGCAAATTCAAGCTGGGGAATCTTGCCATTTGTTGGGGAAATAAACCCTGTAGGCAGTCTGCTGGAGAGGCATTTTCTTTTGGTAGAACTCCTCAAGGATTCTTCTTGAGACCCACTCAGCTGGGAAAAAGTTTTCAGAGATTGAAACTCAGGATGGGGATCGCCTGAATCCAACTTTGTGGGGACTTGATTGGGGATCATCTTATAGAGGGTATTTTGTGGAAATTTGTCATTGCCCTTAGTAGCAAGTGTTGTAGCACTGCCAGAAAAATGTTTGCTTGACCCTTTGCTGGAATTCAAGCTCAATGCCCCAAGTGATTGAGATGCAGACTTGCCCCTGGTTATTCAGCACCTCTCAAGAGATTTCTTGGAATCTTGACTTGACTACCTCAGGTGAGTTTGGACAATGACATGCCATTCCCCCTTGTTTATAGGATATTTTTCATTGGAAGTGTCTTCCCATTTGAAGTGATTCTGTTTCTTGAGAGAGTTTTTGTTCACTGGATATTCATCGTGTGAATTTCTCTGTTATTAAACAAATGGCTATATGCAAACAGAGGTATTCCAAATAATGCAAAATTTATGCTTGTCTTGAAGTTTTTGAAAATGCATTTTAGCAGATAAAAGAATTTTTGTAAGAAAATTCAACTCAGGATTTGGAGTAAAGCCTTACAGGAGTCAGGATACCTTTTGTAACAGTATGCTTTCGAAATAACCCATGCTTCAATTAGGACTTTGAAAGGTTGTATCATGGTATGGCTCACAGTTTAAGAAACAAAGGATAAGGCTCAAAGTGTATTTGTACCCGCCCGCTCTTCGTGATGTTCTTCAGTCCCTAAACTCAGTTAATTGTGTGTTTGAACTCCAAATGAGTCTGGAATGACATTTTGGTGATGGTTCAGAAATTTGGAAATTTATTTGTTGGAAGGCGGTCATTTTTGCCACACTTATCATGTTGTAGAGGATTTGTAGTGACCTCTTCTTGATTTATTATCCCTGATTTTTTTGCCTGACTGTTCTTGTTTTGAGATTACAGTCAGCGGGATGCCCCAGCTTTTTCTTAAGTCTCCTTCATTGACTTAGTGGGCTTTTCTTTTGAGAGGTAATGACTACCTATTTGGTAGGGAACCATCGATGTCTTTTGATTCTAGAAGAATGTTTTTTGTGTCATTCGATGTGTACGAAGTGAAAGCTTGCGACTGACGCGCACTTGAATTAACTGAGAGACTACCATGCCTCAGGTTTTGATTAAAGGTTTCAATTTGTGTGAAAAAGAAAACTCTTACTTCTTAGGCTTAAAGGGGTTGACTAGGGATTATCCTTCTTATAACTCCAGTGTTTATGAATTGAAAGAAACTCCTGTACATCGTTAGCATGGTCTATTCAAAAGCATATTGTATGAGATTATGGCATTGTTTTCGTCATCCTCCTTCTAAAGGCTTGAAACTTTTTGAAACAAGAGTTGAATATCATAAAGGGAGTAAAAAGCATAGTTTAAATATAATGAAAATGAATGGATTAATTCAAGACAAACATATGCAATGCATTAATGAAACGAAGTTTGACATTAATAGATAAGTGTTTGAACAACAAAAGAGATTACAATTGAAAATTCAAAATGAAAAGGACACTCTTAATGACTTGGCATAGGAGCAATGATCACGTTAAGAGTCTCTGGAGGGTCGAACTCAATATCCTTGGCATCAATCAAATCTTGAATTTTATTCTTCAAAGTCCAACATATGTTGGTGTTGTGTCCAGGACTATCATAATGGTAGGCACATCTCACATTTGGATTGTACGTAGGAGAGGAGGTATCAGGGTTTTGAGGAGGATCCCTTAGTGTGATCAGCTTCTCTTTCAGCAAATGTTGTAACCCTTGAGACAATGGCATGTTAATCTTAGAGTACTGTCTTTCTTGGTATTTTACCCTACGCCTATTGCCATGTCATTATTGCACTGGTGTAGGATTAGAGATCAGGATTGCCCCCACTTGTTGGTCGTGGTTACTCTGATTACGACCCTTTTGACCGTACGCGGCATCAGACTCTTTCTTCCTATTGAAAGGTTATTTCCATGCACTTGAAGATGCACCCTTTTGGATTTTACCACTCTTAATGCCAGCCTCTACTCTTTCGCCTGTCAGGATTAGATCGGTGAATCCGGCTAAGGAGCTTCTAATTAGTTGATTGAAGAAAGGTCCCGTCAAAGTTCCCATAAATATGTCAATTAGTTCCCTGTCAGATAAAGGTGGTTGCACCCTTCCAGCCAGGTCTATCCACTTTTGAGCATATTCTTTGAAGCCCTCGTTGGAACGCATGGTCATATTCTGAAACTGCACACGTGTTGGTGCAAGATCAGCATTGTATTGGTACTGCTTATAGAAAGCAGCAACCAAGTACTCCCAGGTATGAATGTCAGTTCCTTCTAACTGATAGAACCACTCCAGTTGAGTGCCAGCCAAACTTTCTTAGAAGAAATGGACCCATAGCTTTCGGTCAGTAGTGTGAGGTTGAATCTTGCGGACATAAGATCTCAGATGCATCTTAGGACAAGAGACCCCATCATACATGGAAAAGGTAGGGATTTCAAACTTTCATGGGATGACCACTACGGAAACCAAACCTAACTCTTTAAAGTCCAAGCCAGGTATCTGCTGAATCTCCATAGCATTGAGGAGATCCTCCAACTATTTGTATTTGTCATCTGCAGGAGGATACTGTTCTTCAGCATAGTCTGCCTCCTCTTTGTTAGAACCCAGACTGTGATCCCATCCTTTTTCCTGATTGTACCCCTCAGTTGACGGAGTTGCAAATCCTAGAGTTCGCTCTGTTGATCTTCTGAATTTTCTTCTCAAATTCAGGACGCCTACTGACTTCTTTGTCTTTTTCTTCTTGTCTTTGAGAAAAAGAGTCTCCAGGTCCTCTTGCCCCTTAGCCATAGCCAGGAACATTTATTGGAATTGGGAATTTTGTGCTTGAGATCCTTCACCGTCTGTTCCATATCCATCCTACTGAAATAAACAGCGGGAAGATAAGGAGACATGTATAGGAGAAACCTGTCATGATATGATGCATGGTATGTGGATGCATATTTTCAAGGATCTCGCAGGGTAAACACAAGAAGATGTTAGAAGTTTAATTTTTATCAACAGCTTTGATTGGAGAACTTCATACCGGTGGATGTCCTTCCACGAGAATCAAGCTCACCATGTCAAATGGATCGTAGCCCTTGACTCAAGTTACCATGCTTTGGTCTTTGACAATGTTTGATTAGAGAATGAATCCTTTTTCCCCTTGATAGGCGTATGGTTCAACATGACTCTGCATCATAGGCCCTTGAGATCCTTGAAATGATTATTGAAAATGCTATGGTATGATGTCATGATGTTATGTACAAGTATGCAAAGCAAGCAAGTTGTTATGTACAAATAATCATATACACACAAAGCAGATAAGTCATTAGGTTTAGGCTTGCATGGGGTTTATAGGAAAGTACCCTCTTGAAGTTTAGTTGGCTTAACATGTCCTAGTAATAGTAACTGGTTCTAGGGGATCTCAATATCCGAAAGGGTGAGAAAGGCTACTGAAGGCCTAAACAAAGGAGCTACTGAAGGCTCAAACAAAGGAGTTACCGAAGGCTCAAACAAAGGGACTACTGTAGGTTCTTATTTGGTTGTTGTCATGGGTTTGACAGAGGACCTAGAATCCAAAATGCAATGGATGAATCTCACTGCCAATAGCAACATAGAAGTCAATATGGTTGAAGTATCTGGGGCGAAGGCTTCATAAGATGCCATCCGACAAGAGGAAGTCAATAAAACTGCATTTCCTAAAGAGAATGAGAATCTGGCATATTTTCTGCAATGATGCCAGAAAAAGAAGTCTGAAGTGATGTTGTATCCAAGATGCAGCTCCATCTTCGACAAAAAGGCTGCATAACACATACAGGGTGTGAGGGCAGCAAAGGAGAAATGTGGCACCAATGCCCAACCCAACATGGATCCTGAGGTCTGATATGATCCCAGAAGAGGATATCAGATGGGATCAATGAACCAGGTTAAGAAGCCATCAACTTTCAGGCCTCCAACAAATGTCCCTGTGGACACTTGGCTGAAAATAGAAAGCAGAAAAAGGCCCAGTAAGGAGAAATGGCGAACATTTGGTGTGCCAAGAGGATCATCCTTGGCCTATAGGAAGAAATTCCAAACTAAAAAAACAAACAAAGTGTCTCATGTATTGAGCAACTACAAGGGAAAAAACCCCATGTTTTGCTCCTAGTCGAGGAGATATCAAGACGGTGAAAAGCCGAAAGAGAGGCTTCAGAGGAGCCTCAATCTGAATCAAGCACCAATGTGCCACAAAGAAAGGAAAAAGGCAAGCAAAGAAAGCCTTTGGAAAGAAAACCAATTGCTAGAATATTGGTGTGGCAAGAACAAGGTGAATCAAATGATGAAGGTAATTTTGAATCTGATGCTACTTTGGATATTATGGTGAATGTAGTATCAATACTACCCAGGGAATACGACCGCCAAGTCGAAGTCGAAGAGACTGACTGGGAGGTCGAACAGGAAATGGCCAAACATAGGCCAGTTTGTTATCACGTCATGAACAACGGCTGTGTTGAAGAGAAAAATGATTTCTTTGAACGCCCCACTGAGGCGATGAAGAATCACCTCAAACCATTGTTCATCAGAGCAAAAGTTGGGGAAGCAACCATCAACAAAATTCTGTTTGATTGTGGGGCCACAATAAATATAATTCTCCAAGGTATGCTGAGGAAACTAGGCAAAGGGGATAAAGATATCAAACCCCAAAACATGGTTCTATCGAACTATGAGGGAGGTATTGGAACTACTATGGTGGTGATACAATTAGACCTCAAGGTGGGAACAATACTTCGACCAACTATGTTTATGGTCATTTCAGTGAAGCCCAACTATAATATACTCTTAGGTAGAGAGTGGATATATGGCATAGGATTAGTGCCATCATCAATACACCAACGTGTTACCATTTGGCGCCCATATGGTATAGTTGAAAATATTGAAGCAGATCAAAGTTACTATATGGTCGAAGCTAATAATATCGATAGAACAAACTTTGACAGAAATCTGGCTCACATAGGACCATGCAATCCTCTAGACTTTGATTTGGTACCAGCACCAAATGCCTTTTGCTCCCTCTACCTACACTTTAACCATGGGTTCCAGTGGGATAGAGAAGATTTATCAAACATTGACTATGGAGGAGTTGATGACATACAGCCAACAGGCTATGGAAGTGAATTCAATGATGATGACTGAATCAGAAGCTTTACAAAGGATTTCGGCATATGTGGCCGAAAGTAGAATGATAGCGGCCTTAGAGGCTGAAGTCAAGTATATGGTTGTCGAAGCCAATGAGAAAGTGTTTCTTCCAGAAGGTCCTGGGAAAGACTTCGAACCAGAACCACCTGACTTAAGAAGGGAGGGAGAAAGAAGCCAGAGGCTAGATTCCATCTATGATGATGAGCCTTTGGGTTTTGAAAAGGATCCGTTGGAAGACAATGTTGAAATGCTAGCGCAAGATACTCTAGAAGAAATAAACCTGGGCGAAGGTTTGGTGAAAAGACCAACATACATCAGTGCAAAGATAGATCCAACGCTCAGGGTTGAAATAATCCAATTGTTGAAGGAGTTTAAAGGCTGCTTTGCATGGGATTATGACGAGATGCCTGGTCTTGACAGATGATTGGTGGAGCTTTAACTACCAATGAAGCCTGGAAAAAAGCTTGTGAAGCAAACTCCAAGGCATTTTGCACCACAAATCTTGTCGAAGATTAAGACGGAAGTCGAAAGACTGTTGAAATGCAAGTTCATCCGAACGACCAGGTATGTTGAATGGATTGCAAATATAGTATAAAGAAAAATGGTACCTTAAGGGTGTGCATTAATTTTCGAGATTTAAATGTTGTAGCACCTGTAGCGGTGAAAATTGGAGATCAAGCTATTGATTAACTTGACTCGCAAATAGCAAGAGTCGCCACCGCGCTTTATTATTTCCAAGGGGAAAGGGAAAAGAGCGAAATAAAACCCTAAAACATGCAATGTAAAATAATACTTAAAAGTAATGAAAATACAATGCATTTTTGAAAGAGATCGAGAGTTCGGGGTTGGTTATACAATGGGAAGGTATTAGCCCCCAATGCATCTGCGGTACTCTGCAGGAACCTTTTGGAATACCTGTTTTTGGTTAAAATTGTTTGTTATATACAAGGGTGTATTTATCTACAACTATGTTTGTTTAAGGGGAAAGAAATGAGTTTTTATTATTGCGTTCGTGAGGGTTTCGCGACCCTTTGCCTACGTATCCAATGAAGGAATCAAAACACCGTAGTTCCTCTAGAAAAAAGTTGATTTGTTTGTGTTTTTTTTAGTGGGCGACATTAACACATGCATTCTAGAAATAGGCACGGTCGGTATCGCGGTAGAACGGAGATAACATGCCCTTGGGGGGAGTTTTGATTTGTTGAGTGTTTTGCGGGTTTTAAGATATATTCAAGTAAGGGTTAAAGAGTGTTTTGGATTTTTTGGTTTGTTTACTTGTTGATTTTATCTTGCCATACACGCCTAATTACTAGCATTTGTACAAAGTAAATAAAATGCAGAAAGATAAAATCCTACCCTATTACAACCGTATCGAAAGGCATAAAAAATGTGAAGGAAAAAATAAGATAAAAAGTAGGAAAAATGAGTGTCTTTCGACCCAGGCAGTAGCACCCTTCGACTTGCATTTTGTTGGCCTCCTTCGATTGGGGCTGGCAACAGCAAAGTCACGTCTTTCGATTGGGCCTTGACAGGGGCGAGGTCCTATCCTTCGATTGGGCAAAGGCAGCAGCAAGTTGTATCCTTCGACTGGGGCCTGGAAGTCAGTGTATGGCGAAGCCTTCTGGTTCTGCCTTGTTGCCTTCTTCGACTGGAGGTTGAAAGCAGTGAGGGAATGCCTTTCGATTGAGCCTGGAAGTCAGTGTATGGTTTTCCTCCTGTTTGTATCTTTCGTTCGACCTGGAGAAAGAGGATAGAAGCCAGAAGCTTCGTTTCCTATTTCCTGTTTCCTGTTTCTTTCATTTCAAGCATTAAATGGCAACATGGCCTGAGGCCATGCTAATATTTGTCTTGTAAACAGTTTAATAGTTAAAGCAATTTTAGGTAAACAGAAAGCAAAACGAAAGGGATAGCTATGAAAAATATGTTAAAAGGGTGGAATCGAAAGGAACAGTGGTATGTACATGTTTCAAACGAACGTAAAGATTATTTACATGTTATGCCATGAAATGAAAAGTTCAAAGGTAAGAATAACTTATTTGCTTCAGGCCTTGAATGGATGTGGGGCCTTGAGTGGTGGCCCTGGATGCTGGATTCGAAAGAGGGGTCAATAGCTGTGCTTAGAACGCTGGATTTGAAGGAAAAGAAAAAAGCAAGTATGATGCTTCTTTGATTCGAAGGAGACTGAAGTGTGGTTGTTCTTCAGAGTCGAAGGAGATGAATGTGATTCTGGGTTTTTGTGATTTCTCAAGTGTTGATGAACTTTGAGAGTTTTATTGTGTTTGAGAAAATTTGGAGGATCCGTTCCTCTGGTCCAAAGATCCTCTCTTAAACATGTGTTGGAGCCTCTTATTTATAGGCAAAGTTGGCTGAAGCTTTTGGAGGGAAAACAAAATAATTTGAACAATTTGAGTAAGCTGCTCTTTGTAGCCTTTGAGGGACAGTGCTTTATTGCCATTTTGGTGCAAGGAATTGGGCGGCAGTGCAGGACTGTTGTGCAGCAGTTTTGGAGTTTTATGGCCAGTGAATCAGGCCCGAGCCTGGAAGCGCATGTGACTTGGTCAACAAATGCCTTTGGCCTCTCATCCTTTTGTATTGACTCCCTAGACTCACCTTTCGACCAGACTTTCAGTAACCATCTCCTTTTTTTCAATCGAAGTGACGTTCGAATGACTTCCCTAGACAATCCTTCGAATGGGCTAAATTAATGCTCTTGGGATGGATCAGTAATATATGTCCTTTGAATGGGGACATCCAAACATGCCTGACAAAACTCTTCGAATGCACCACCAAGATACTTTCTTCGCCTGAGGCAATGACATAGTGAAGAGCTTGTATGCTTGGAACAGGCCATTTCTAACAGGAAATCCTTCCCATTCAAATTTACCTACAAAGGGGCCATATGGCCAAACGAAAGAATGACAAAACACTTGTGCCCAAGGATTCACACCCCCAAGCGAAGGATGTTTGCCAGGGATGGAAGGCTCAATCGAAGCTTGCAACGTTGGAGAAGTCACTCCCCCAAACGAAAAAAGGCGTGCAAGGGCAGGATGTGTGATCGAAAGAGGGCAAAAGAGAGGCTTTTTCCTCCTGGATCGAAGGACATCATCAAGAGGGTTTTTGCCTTTTAGTGTGAGGGAAGTTCCTGGCTTCTGAATCGAAGGGTGTTGAATTGAAGGAGACCTGTAAGCACATGAAATCAAAGAAACAAAAAACACACATTTCGTGCTTGATTAGAAGTTAGTGATACATAGGCTAAGAATGTTCAAAACACTTGACAATTTCTGCATAATCAATGCTTGAAGGTGAGAGGTTAAAACCGACTGTATTTAGTGACCTTGACTTTTGTATAAAAATGCAAAAATAAAAATGGGATCTTAGGTCAAAAATTGGGTTATGACAGATGCCCCTATTTAAGTTTCTTCTATCTGGAGATATGAAGATTGGGATCTTCATTTCGACGAGATTGAAGGGACTTAAATATAGAATACACAATTTTTGGCTTTAAGATACCGCAATTATGTTTATGATATGGTATGAATGTAAGATTTTGAATTTAACAAGGAATGATGCCGCATGAGACAAACTACTACTGGAGAAACCAAGTACATTATACAATAATCCCATAGGGGAAGAGATTATAACTCCACTGGGGAAACAGAGTCATAGACTTCAAATGAGAGACTCTTATTAGAGAATAACTTTGAGGGAAGAAATGCATGATTTACATAAGTGTTGAGACTGGAAAAGAAATGATTGACATCAGCACTAAGGATGGAAGATGATGATTGACGTCAGCACTGAGACTGGCAAATGATTGGCATCAGTACTGAGACTGGAAAATGATTGGCATCAGTACTGAGACTGGAAATAAACATTTCTGACTTCTGAATTTTACCAAGAACGGTAACACATTTCTTCTTTAACCAAGATATCGCTTGAAAAGGATAAAATGCAAACTTCCCCGTGGGACTTTTCTGAGGAGATGTCGTTTTCTGAGTAGACATTATTGTTGGGGATACACAAGTTGCTCAAATACAGAGGCCGCCACTTGCTATCTTTCAAAGGTGTCAATAACATACAAGTTGCTCATGAAGAGACCGCTGCTTGTCGTTTTTTCAAAGATAACAATAACATACAAGTTGCTCATGAAGAGACCGCCGCTTGCTGTTTTTCAAGAGAACAATAACACACAAGTTTCTCATGAAGAGACCGTCGCTTGTTGTTTTCTCGATATTCCAAAAGGATGTTGTGGTAACACTACTAGGGAATAAAGTTCTTCTTCAAAGGGAACCATGAATAAATCCTTCATGAGGAGACCAGGTATTTAAATTGCAAAATAAATTCACTCTCCATCTAGGTTTCATAGCCTAGAGATATCCACAGGGTATCATTCACAAGAGACAAAGCTCAATCCGGGAATAAACTGGAGAGAAAACTGTCAAACAAGACTCTAACCAATGAGGAATAAACTCAAATGAGACTTATCCTGTCCTGAGACAGAAAGGAAGGCTAAAGCATTAACTCTTCCACGAGGAATAAACTCAGTGGGGAATTAGAAAGGATACACTTTCTGCTTAAGTTGACACTCTATTTGAGGAGAGGAAATATGATAACCAAAGTATACAGATCAAGAACATCAACAAATATCAATGTGTGTGCATGATGCAAGTGTGAATGAATAAGTGAATGTCATGTATATGCTGATAAAACAGATAGAGGAGATAGACAGAAGATGATAAGACGTCCCAGCACAAACCGACACTCAGCTAATCTCAACAAGATGGGAACATTACTGGAGATAGAACACAGGCCATCATTGGAGCAAAGTCCTTTTACAAGGCTTAAATCTCTCTGGAGAGGAAAGTATTTTTGGTAGAAAACCCAAAGTCCAATCTTCTATCGTCAATAATCCATTAACAAGATAACAACACGAACAATTCTTTAGCTAGAAAGAGTCTTGCTTAGCTGGAGATACTGGGAACACCGCCTTTGATAATGTGTACAAAACATATCACATATCTTGACAAATCTGGATTGCCCCTAGGACTAATTTTGGATGCCCCAAGTTTATTGCTAATAAGTTGCGTGATGCACGACAATTCTTGTGAATAACTTCACTTCTAAAATGCCCCAAGCTATATGGTTGATGAGAAGAAATCGTCTCAAGAGGATTTTACAAAAGACCTGGCATCCACCATGATCTGGTGTCTTCAAACTCTTAGAGAGATTCATCAAATCTCGACGTGATTGCCCCGGATTGGTTGTACTTGTCACAACAAAGTCTTCAAATTTTTTCCAAAAGGGTAAGCAAGTTGGGGAAGTATTAACTGGGAAAAGCAAGATGTCCATGCTTAAGGTATTCAGGTGACATGCCCCTGGATATGATTTTTTCTTGAAATGATTTGCCAATTACTCAACATAGTTTCAGGCCTTAAAAGAATAAACTCATCACTGGTGCTTATGTGAGCTTCCTTGATATCAAACAAATGTTTTGCAGTTAGAAAAAGTTTATTATGAGAATGAAAATTATAATGCAACAATCATGTAAGTCTTGAAGATTTTGAAAAGATATCGCACAAATTTTGCGAGTTAGAGCACCATTAATTTTTGTATAGAAAAAGCATATGATACCAACATAACTATTTAACAAACATTCATGGGAGTCAGGAACACCATCTCATTGTAATATGCTTTCAAAATAACCTTGCTTCAATTAGGACTTTTGAAGGTTGTAACGTGGCCTGGTTCATGGTTTTTTAGAAAAAAGATTTTTAAGGCTCAAAATTTATAGGTGCCCACCCATTCTTCGTGATGTTCTCCAACCCTATGTTCAGTTAATTCAACATGAGTGTTCATCTCTCAAAAGGATTGTGTGAAGGTTAAGGGAACGACGAGGCTTTCGGAGTAGCAACCACCCTTATGTCTTTGTGTTTGTAGTCACCAATTTGTTCTTTGCTGAGGATTTTTCTTTGTATTTCTTTTCTTTGCAATTTTTTTTATTTTCCCTATCTTTTTCCTGAACTAATTCTTTTGAATTGATAGTCCATCGGGATGCCCTAATTTTTTCCTAAGCCGCACGTTTTCAAGTTTTCGACTTAGTGGGCTTTTTCTTTTTTCTTGATTTTTGATTTTTTGAACAAAACGTGTGACATTAGCTTGTCTTTACTTGTTGAGAGGATTGTGACTTCCTCGTTTCTTGATGAATGAGGGATAACATTGTGATTCCACATCTTATGGATTCATCATACATGAAGGATAGCCCTCGTAGTTTCTCTTCAGAAATATCTTCCTTATGAATTTTGAACACTCAATCGGATTAACTGAAAAACTACCCTGCCCCAGGTTAAAATTCGAGGTTTTTTGTATAGAAAAGAAACTTCTACTTCAAAGGCTCAAAAGGGGTTAGCAAGGGGTTATCTTCCTTATATCTCTGGTGTTTAGGGATTTGAAACAATTCCTGTACATCGTCAGCAAGATTTTATTCAAAAAGCATACAACCAGAGATTTTGTGTTCTTTAGATCATCATCCTCCCTTCAATCGCTGCCTAGGTAGGAGAATGGGCAACAAGTTGGTATCATAGTGCAAAAAGAAATTTAAAATTTGAAAACAAATATGAGTGAAACGTATGAATTTCTTCAAGACAAACATACTCATTGTATTAAGATAATCATTCAGATGCAAACAAGTTCTTACATGCAAACAATGTTTTAATAAACAAGAAAAATTACAAAAAGCAGAAATAAGTTAATAATCTAGGAAGGCTTTCCATCTGGACTTGTGCTGAAGGAAACCTCTCCTAAACTTCAAGGCCAAAATCAACAGAGATTCACTTATGCTTTAGATAAGGGGTTGACTTGAATGTTAAGACTGTTGTCTTTAAATGATAAAATACCACCTCTAACCATCTTCTGAACCTTAATCTTCGAAGCAAAGCAACCCTCCAAGTCGTGCCCATGAGCACCTTGATGAAAGGCACAAGTCAAATCAACTTTGTAATACCAATGCATCTTCTCAGGAACCTTCGGTGGAGGTCGGGTCTGAACCAAATTCCTATGCATCAAGACATGAAATGACTTTGTATAGGTTGGAATTGGATCAAACTGGGTTTTCCTCTGATTAGGAACTTGCTTATTCTATTGATGAATAGGAGAAACATGATGATTCTGACGATGATTATTTCTTCCTCTGGTTCTCTTCTTGGAAAAGTTATTATCAAACTTCTTCACACCATTAGCTGAGCTACCCTCTTCATATGAACATCCTTTTCCGACATCCTCTTCTAGACGCACTCCCACATTCACCATGTCAGGAAAGTCAATAGGCGCATTCATTATCATCTTCTCATGAAAGAATGATTTCAGAGTTTCGGTGAAGACCTTTTCCACCACTTCTTCTTTCTTAGAAGGATTGACTTGGGCGGCAACTAAAATTTCGACCAAACCAGTTAAGTTCTCCACACTAGCTTTCAAATCAGTCAACTCTCTGTGGAGTTCAGAAATCTCTTGCTTGATATTCTCCATTGTTCACTTAGCGTGAGTGTTGTATTGGTCAGACCAAAGGAAAAATAAGACTTGGAAAAAGACCTTTGAAAGTGAAACAAAAAATGTAGAATGATGTATGATATGCAAAAGAGAGTTTTTATTGGACTTTCAAGGAACTAAAGATATTAAGTTGTAAACATCAAAGTATGAAGATGGAAGATGAATTTTAAATTGGATCAAAGCGTTGATCAAGTTATCATCAAGATCAATCATCCATTTTGATGGATTAGGGTTTTCACCCTATCAACACCCAAGATCCATTGAGCTTGACGAAACTTGTGATGTTTACAAAGAAAGACTTCTAAATTCCTTGAAAATCGAGTGAAAAAGAGTTTCATGGATGCATGAAGGCATGGCTATGCAACAACCATAAGCAAGGTCACAAACAAAGTCGAAAGGTTCAACATCACGAGCATGGAGTCAAAGGTAAAGACTAACCCCGAGGTATGTACTAAAGGTTTAATCACACCTGTAAAACAAGGTTCTAAAAGTTCCCAGAGTCAACATTCCTCCTTCGGATATTACCAACGTCCCGATTACTCGGTAATTAGAAATATTCTCAAGAGAAACTCGTCTGAGTGCAGCGTCGCGTGACAACTACTTCCAGATTACTCCGTTATAGTCTCCGCACTACACCTAAGAGGCCAAGATGGGTTAGGGTTCTACGGTTCTCAGCTTCTCTGGCTCCCAGGTCGAAAGCAATAATGTCTTCTCGATTACTCGGTAAACAAATACTACGTTCAAAGGGGCTTCCACTGAGTGGGGGATTTCATGCCTCCTTCTTCAGGATTACTCCCTCAAAGTTAACATGACTATACCTCCCGTCCTATTCCTAAGTGTAACTTAGTCCGGGTATAGGACTTGTCCTTTATAAATATCACCAACACCCAAATAACCACAATATATACATATAATCAAACAATCAAATAACAATAAACAGATAAGACAAACTAGGCTTAACCCACTTAGGAATGGACCAGCAAGAGGTCAATCTATCCCCAGCAGAGTCGCCAATTCTGTAGCGGTGAAAATTGGAGATCAAGCTATTGATTAACTTGACTCGCAAATAGCAAGAGTCGCCACCGCGCTTTATTATTTCCAAGGGGAAAGGGGAAAGAGCGAAATAAAACCCTAAAACATGCAATGTAAAATAATACTTAAAAGTAATTAAAATACAATGCATTTTTGAAAGAGATCGAGAGTTTGGGGGTTGGTTATACAATGGGAAGGTATTAGCCCCTAATGCATCTGCGGTACTCCACAGGAACCTTTTGGAATATCTGTTTTTGGTTAAAATTGTTTGTTATATACAAGGATGTATTTATCTACAACTATGTTTATTTAAGGGGAAAGAAATGTGTTTTTATTATTGCGTTCGTGAGGGTTTCGCGACCCTTTGCCTACGTATCCAATGAAGGAATCAAAACATCATAGTTCCTCTAGAAAAAAAGTTGATTTGTTTGTGTTTTTTTTAGTGGGCAACATTAACGCACGCATTCTAGAAATAGGCACGGCCGGTATCGCGGTAGAACAGAGATAACATGCCCTTGGGGGGAGTTTTGATTTGTTGAGTGTTTAGCGGGTTTTAAGATATATTCAAGTAAGGGTTAAAGAGTGTTTTTGGATTTTTTGGTTTGTTTACTTGTTGATTTTATCTTGCCATACACACCTAATTACTAGCATTTGTACAAAGTAAATAAAATGCAGAAAGATAAAATCCTACGCTATTACAACCGTATCGAAAGGCATAAAAAATATGAAGGAAAAAATAAGATAAAAAGTAGGAAAAATGAGTGTCTTTCGACCCAGGCAGTAGCACCCTTCGACTTGTATTTTGTTGGCCTCCTTCGATTGGGGCTGGCAACAGCAAAGTCACGTCTTTCGATTGGGCCTTGGCAGGGGCGAGGTCCTGTCCTTCAATTGGGCAAAGGCAGCAGCAAGTTGTATCCTTCGACTGGGGCCTGGAAGTCAGTGTATGGCGAAGCCTTCTGGTTCTGCCTTGTTGCCTTCTTCGACTGGAGGTTGAAAGCAGTGAGGGAATGCCTTTCGATTGAGCCTGGAAGTCAGTGTATGGTTTTCATCATGTTTGTATCTTTCGTTCGACCTGGAGAAAGAGGATAGAAGCCAGAAGCTTCGTTTCCTATTTCTTGTTTCCTGTTTCTTTCATTTCAAGCATTAAATGGCAACATGGCCTGAGGCCATGCTAATATTTGCCTTGTAAATAGTTTAATAGTTAAAGCAAGTTTAGGTAAACAGAAAGCAAAACGAAAGGGATAGCTATGAAAAATATGTTAAAAGGGTGGAATAGAAAGGAACAGTGGTATGTACATGTTTCAAACGAACGTAAAGATTATTTACATGTTATGCCATGAAACGAAAAGTTCAAAGGTAAGAATAACTTACCTTGCTTCAGGCCTTGAATGGATGTGGGGCCTTGAGTGGTGGCCCTGGATGCTGGATTCGAAAGAGGGGTCAATAGTTGTGCTTGGAACGCTAGATTTGAAGGAAAAGAAAAAAGAAAATGTGATGCTTCTTTGATTCGAAGGAGACTGAAGTGTGGTTGTTCTTCAGAGTCGAAGGAGATGAATGTGATTCTGGGTTTTTGTGATTTCTCAAGTGTTGATGAACTTTGAGAGTTTTATTGTGTTTGAGAAAATTTGGAGGATTCGTTCCTCTGGTCCAAAGATCCTCTCTTAAACATGTGTTGGAGCCTCTTATTTATAGGCAAAGTTGGCTGAAGCTTTTGGAGGGAAAACAAAATAATTTGAACAATTTGAGTAAGTTGCTCTTTGTAGCCTTTGAGGGACAGTGCTTTATTTCCATTTTGGTGCAAGGAATTGGGCGGCAGTGCAGGACTGCTGTGCAGCAGTTTTGGAGTTTTATGGCCAGTGAATCAGGCCCGAGCCTGGCAGCGCATGTGACTTGGTCGACAAATGCCTTTGGCCTCTCATCCTTTTGTATTGACTCCCTAGACTCACCTTTCGACCAGACTTTCAGTAACCATCTCCTTTTTTCAATCGAAGTGACGTTCGAATGACTTCCCTAGACAATCCTTCGAATGGGCTAAATTAATGCTCTTGGGATGGATCAGTAATATATGTCCTTCGAATGGGGACATCCAAACATGCCTGACAAAACTCTTCGAATGCACCACCAAGATGCTTTCTTCGCCTGAGGCAATGACATAGTGAAGAGCTTGTATGCTTGGAACAGGCCATTTCTAACAGGAAATCCTTCCCACTCAAATTTACCTACAAAGGGGCCATATGGCCAAACGAAAGAATGACAAAACACTTGTGCCCAAGGATTCACACCCCCAAGCGAAGGATATGTGCCAGGGATGGAAGGCTCAATCGAAGCTTGCAACGTTGGAGAAGTCACTCCCCCAAACGAAAAAAGGCGTGCAAGGGCAGGATGTGTGATCGAAAGTGGGAAAAAGAGAGGCTTTTTCCTCCTGGATCGAAGGACATCATCAAGAGGGTTTTTGCCTTTTAGTGTGAGGGAAGTTCCTGGCTTCTGAATCGAAGGGTGTTGAATCGAAGGATACCTATCAGCACATGAAATCAAAGAAACAAAAAACACACATTTCGTGCTTGATTAGAAGTTAGTGATACATAGGCTAAGAATGTTCAAAACACTTGCAATTTCTGCATAATCAATGCTTGAAGGTGAGAGATTAAAACCGACTGTATTTAGTGACCTTGACTTTTGTATAAAAATGCAAAAATAAAAATGGGATCTTAGGTTAAAAATTGGGGTATGACAGCACCCAAAGATGAATATCCAATGCCTGTGGCGGAAATGCTTGTCGATTCTGTTGCTGGCTTTGAATACATGAGTATGCTTGATGGATACTCTGGGTATAATCAAATTTTCATTGCTGAAGAGGATGTGTCGAAAACATCATTTTGATGCCCTAGAGCTTTAGGTACTTATGAATGGGTAGTGATGCCCTTTGGCCTAAAAAATGCAGAGGAAACATATCAAAGGGAAATGAATTCCATCTTCCATGATTTTATTGAAACTTTTATGAAGATTTATATTGACGATATTCTTGTCAAATCTGTTTCAGGGAAGAATCACATAGACCACCTACGACAGTCCTTCAAAAGGATGAGAAGCTATGGTCTAAATATGAATCCTGTAAAGTGCGATTTCTGCGTCAAAGCAGGGGACTTCTTAGGCTTTGTGGTCCATAAAAAAGGAATTGAAATAAACCAGAACAAGACCAAAGCCATTTTGGAAGCGAAAGCGCCAACTAGCAAGAAGGAGTTGCAATCTCTACTTGGCAAGATAAATTTCCTGAGGAGATTTATATCCAACTTAAGTGGAAAAACACAAGCCTTCTCACCATTACTTCGACTCAACAAAGGAGGATTCGATTGGGGGAAAGAACAACAAGAGGCCTTCGACAAGATCAAAGGATACCTCTCCAAGCTACCTGTTCTGGTACCTCCTTGTAGAAATAGGAGTATGAGATTGTACATAGTTGCATCTGATAAAACCCTAGGGAGCATGTTGGCTCAAGAGAATGAAAATGGTGTCGAAAGGCCCATCTACTAGCTCAGTAGTGTTTTAAATGATGCAGAAACTAGATATAGTGAAGTTGAAAAACTATGTTTATGTCTTTACTTCTCATGTACAAAACTCAAGCAATATATAAAACCAATTGATGTTTATGTTTCGTCTAATTTTGATGTTTTCAAATATATGTTGTCGAAACCCATCTTGCACAGTCGAATAGGAAAATGGGCACTTGCATTAACTGAGTATTGATTAACCTTTATGCCTCTCAAGGCTGTAAAAGATCAACTGGTGGTAGACTTTATAGTTGACCACTCAATAAATAAAGAATCATTAAACTACTTGGAGATCGAACCCTGGAAGTTATACTTCGACGGTTTCAGTCATAAAGATGGAACTGGAGTAGGAGTTCTAATTATATCTCCAAATAAAATTCCAACAACATTCAAGTACAAGATCAAAGGTTCTTGTTCGAACAATAAGGCTGAGTAGGAAGCTCTAATCGTAGGCCTTGAAATCTTGTTGGAATTAGGGGCAACTCGAGTCGAAATAATGGGAGATTCAGAGTTAGTCATAAGGCAAGTTACGAAAGAATACAAATGTATAAGAGAAAATCTTATCATGTATTTTGTAATAGCCAATCGTTTGTTGAAAAACTTTGAAGTGATCAATATTCGACATATACCAAGATTGGAAAATCAAGTGGCTATTGACTTAGCACAGATTGCATCTGGGTATAAAATTTTGAAAGAAAAATTACAACAAGAAATCGAAGTTAGAGGAAGAGTAACATCAACCAAGTTGTCTCCAACAGATTTAGAAACAACAAAATTGGGGTACGCTGACCAAGAAAACTTCGAAATTTCGTTCATAGAAAATCTAACAGAACAAGATTGGAGAAAGCCTATAGTAGATTATTTGCAAAATCCAATGGCTTCTAGAGAATGAAAAACAAAGTACAGGGCGCTAAGTTATATTCTAATGGGAAACGAGTTATTTAAAAAGACTCCTAAAGAAATACTACTAAAATGCCTAAGTGAAACAGAGGCATACATAACCCTTTTAACTACACATGCTAGGGCATGTGGGGCATATCAAGTAGGCCATAAAATGAAATGGTCGTTGTTTCAACAAGGATTATATTGGCCTGCTATGTTGAAAGATTGTGTGGAGTTTGCAAAAGGTTGCCAAGAATGTCAAATACATACAGGCATCCAACATGTACCTGCAAGCGAACTTCACTCGATTGTGAAACCTTGGCCTTTTAGAGGATGGGCCTTGGATCTTATTGGGGAGATTCGACCAGCATCGTCTAAAATCCAGAAATATATATTGGTGGGCATTGACTATTTCACGCAAGGAACGCAAATAATTGGCATAAAACATTAGACCAAATCTTATGGGCATGTCGAACTTCTCCTAAGGAAGCTACCAGAACGACACCATTTCGATTAACCTATGGCCATGACACATTATTTCCAGTATAAATTTGTCTAGAGTCAATAAGAATTCAGAAACATCAAGATATCCCTTCTGAAGCTTATTGGAATATGATGTTAGACGAATTGGTTGATTTGGACGAAGAAAGACTGGGAGCTTTAGATCTCTTAAGGATACATAAGAAAAGAGTGGAAAAATCTTACAATAAAAGAGTAAAACCTAATGCATTATTGCCTGAGGATCTGGTATGGAAGGTAATTCTCCCAATGGACCGAAATGATAGAAATATGGGACAATGGTCTCCTAAATGGGAAGGACCTTTTAAGATTATCCAAACATTGTCTGGTGGTGCCTATAAGATTGAAGAGTTAAATCAAGATCAAAGGCTCTTGAGAGTAAATGGTAAATACTTGAAAAGTATAGACATGTACTTCAAGAGGTTAAAATAACCAATGTTTAATCTCAGTTGAAGTAAAGAGCCAAAATGGAAAATGCATTAAGCAGCCAAAATGGCTATAAGTCATTACAAAAACAGAAATTATACAAATAAAAAGTCAAAATCAAAATGGGAGGTTGGATTTGATTTGGAGATATTTGATTTTCTGCAGCTCCAAACGTCTTTCGCATAAAGCCTTTGACTGATGAAGAGATTCAATTTTAGCATCTAATGCTTGGGCTTGATTAGTATATTTTAATCCATCGTTGAGTTCCTCTTGGCTCTCAGAATCAGTGTTGATAGCAAGAAGTTCTTCTTTTCGTTTATCATTGTCGGTAATCTTAGCCTCTAATTCTCTGATCTGAGCCTTCATGCTGGCTGTATTTTGGTCAATTTCTTCGACTTCTTCTTGCCTAGCCTCTTTCTCCTTCGACAACTCCTTTAGCCTTAAAGCTGATTCAGTGGCAGCACTTCAGAAAGCAGCTACATGGCCATTGGCCTCTTCAATTTCTAAATTGAGAGTCCTTCAGCGATTATAATCAGCTGAGACTTGATCGATGATCGAAGTCAAATCCAAAATAACGTTGGTGATGTCAGGGGAGGAAGCAAGAAGGTCGACAGCTCTTAAAGTGGTCTTCAGAAAGCAAGGAGCAGTAGGTTCTCCCTCTAAGGTCAGCATTAAGTCTCTTTTAAAAAGTTGCGCCTTGAATTTATGAAGTGCCTCCTCAAGAGGAGATGTTGAAGTAGATTTTCCAGACGCAGTCGAAGCATTGTGACTTTGATCGGAAGAATTTTCTCTGCCCTCGAGTATGGCATTCAAGTAGCCAAGAGGATTATTCTATTTTAGTAATGCCAAATCTGCCTTAGTACAGGACCCTGTCAAAGTGAATCTCTCATTGGTGACACGGGCCACATTTTCTCCAACAGATAAATCCTGTATCAGAACATGGGCACCTTCGACATTTGCAGGGTTTCTTGCTCCCCCTATAGAATTATCTCTCCCATCAGCCGCCGGAATATCCTCATTTTGATTCTCTCCCTATGGTATGTCCTCCCCCTCTGGTTCGACTGCATCATCAGCAGCTTCCTCTTCCTCTTCTTGTTCATCATCAGTGGCTAGTGAGGTTCTAAGAGTAGTGTGTGGCAGGTCAGAATTCTCCTCACTAGGGATTTCTTTATTCTGCTCCCCAACAGTTGCAACTTGATGCTCAGAGGTTTGGTTCACTTTGATGGCTGAGCTCACAAAGGATCCCTTTGCTGAAGAAGTCTTATAAGTGGGATCACCCTCACTGTTTATTAAAGTGATAGATTCTTCTACGGGTGTAGGAGCATGTTTGGAAGTGACAGCGGTGTCCTGAGGATCAAAAGAGTATTATTAGAATTATTATAAAATAATTCAAATAACAGTTTTAGATGGTCGGATTTGTTACTCGGGGTGGAACTTCAGCACAAGGAGAAGAATTATCACTTTCACTGGGATTATTCAGCCTAGCAGCTATTTCTCATTCTGTTGGATCTTTGATGATGACAGGAGGAGGCCTTGACTTAGTAGCCATAACCTTGGTTTTGGTTTTTGGATGAGGTTCAGAAAGAGGAGTTGGTTTCTTTAATTTTTGCCTCCTAAGAGGGATAGGAGGAGATTCTTCTTCTTCATCACTGGAAATCTCAATTTCTTGAACTTTCCTTTTCTTTGGAATAGTTTTCTTAATACCCAAAAAAGAAAGGAGTCGAAAGCATCAGCGTCAATACTAATATGTCGAAAATAAATTTATGTCAGAAAGTATTTACCTGTGGTGGAGGTTTTACAGAAAGATCTCCTCCCTTTGCGCTTTCAGCGACTTTCTTGGTAATGGTTCTCTTGATGGCTAGAAAATAAACAAGTATAAGCCAGATATCGAATGATTGAATCGAAGAAAATGAGACATTTGTTTTGAAAAGAAAGATTACCTTTTTTGGTCTTGTCAGAGACCAGTATAAACTCCTCTTGAAGACGGTCATCAAAGTCTTTTGCATCGAAGAATTCTTCGTCAAAGTACTGCTTCCACCAGTCTTCAAAGATAGGCAAACACGGGAATTTGAGTTTGAAGTCGAAAAAAGTTAGTACAGTTCGACCAACGTACCTACCAATATGCTTGGTAGATGCATCCTCTGAATAGTCTGCATTATAAAATAGCAGAGACTTTTCTCTGGGATAGATTGGAGAAGGGAGTGATTGGATGATGCCAAATTGGCGAGAGACAAGATTTGATTGATAAGCAATCAAACTGAGTTGATTCTTCAAACTCTTGAATCTCAATGGCATAATCCTTGGGCGAATAAACGATTCCCAAATAGCTGAATACTCCTCCACTTGGTCCTCTTCATCAGATGAGGGATATGGTCGAATAAACCATTTCAGACCAACCTTTTGACTGGCGAAGGGAGCCATAGTATAAACAAACTCCTTATGCTCTGCAAACATCATTACAAAGCTAGTAAATGCTTTTTGGAATTGTTGACCCTCGTTAGTTGGAGTCAATAGGACTAATCTAGTGCCTTCGACCCTTCTGTTTAGGATTTCTGGGGCCTTCTCATTAATCTTGTTCTTCTGAGGAAGAAAAGATTCAAAAGTGGCGTTAAGCCAAAGTTGAAGGAGCCAGAAAGGGCCAACAAGGAGCAAACTCACCTTATCTCCAATAACTTTAAGTTGAGTAACACCATTGTTGATGGACTCATATAGGTTGACCAAAATCAATTCAGCCAAATAAAGGTTGTAGCCATGATGAAGCTGCGTCGCAAGGGTGAGCATCTTCTTAGTCACTTGAAGTGACTTGGTACAGAAAATGAAGCGAGACAACCACAAATCTGGAAAAGCTATGTGTTCCACTTCAGAGACAGTGTTGCTAGACTTGTCATGAAAGTGGTTGATGAATATGGTGTATGTGGGTTTCGTGGCCGAAAACCCAATAGTGTCTTCATATAAATCTTCAGGGTCAAAATAGTCACCAGTTGGTCGAAGACCAGTAATGGCTGCTATGTCGGAAAGAGTTGGAGTCACCATTCCACAGGGTAAATGGAAAGTGAAATGTGTGTTATCCCAGAAGTACAGTGAAGATACCAACATAAGAGGGCAATAAGGTAACCTAGTCTTTGATAACATGACCAAGTCATAAATCTCCATATCTTTCCAGATTTGGGTCATACTACCTTTTTGTCCCATACTACCTTTTTGTCCTCCTTAGTACCTAAGTTAACTGCTTCGACTGGCTCTTCGTGAGGCTGAATGGTCCTTTCTTCCTGTCGCAACAACCTGGCCAATTCCCCTGGCACCTCACAATCTTCCTCACTTTCGTTGTCGGCTTAGTAGATCGGATTTTCAAAGTCACAATAGGCCGTAGAAGAATCATTACCCATGGGATCCTGAGTGAATGAAGATCTGCATTTTAATATGTGAGTGTGTGTAAGAGCATATCTACTTTTGAAAGAAATAAAAATGTAAAAAAGAAAAAAAAAAGCACAAAATTTGGATGCAAAAACGTCCATAATTCATTAATGACATATGAGAATGAAGTGACAACCCTCACAAATGGACCGTTGTGTCTCGGGTAAGACACAAGGTTTAAAAAGTATGAATTGTTTAAAATATTACAAGCCTGAGAACATTAAAAGACAATTACTCTTAAATAAAAGTAATAGGAATGAAATCTTTGGCCTCCCAATTGTTGAGCCCTCCGCTGATGGTTGGAAATATCCACTCGTCCATATCGCAGTTATCATCACAGTCTTCTACTGCATTGACTCCCTGATTACTGATACGCAAAGATGGTCCCCGGCACGAGAATGTTGAACAGCTCTTTGGGCTTCTGTAGTGAATCCCAAACCAAATTTATCGGATTTGTAGGGAATATCTGGAAGCTGACCCCAGATGGTACACCCGCCTTCTTCAATTACTGCTCGAGCATCTTTCAAAGAGGCCATCTTTAATGGAGGTCTGGTAATCTTCGAGACTTTAGGAGTAGACTTGGTTGCCGCGACTATTTCTGGAACCTCCTCAAAATTCTGATACGGAGTCTCAATGAATTCACCATCCATTTCAACATACCTGAAAGAGTTCAGGTGGTTAACCATGTACTCCTCTTCCCCATGGACTGTGACAAATTTCCTCTGATCGGGTATTTCAGCATTTGGTGCAGGGTAGAAGTGACGACCTCAGCACCATGGATCCAAGGTCGACCCAATAAACAGAAGTAAGACGGACAAATGTCCATTACATAGAAAGTTGAATCAAAAGTCTGAGTTCCAACTTTTATGGGGATATTAACTTCTCTGTGTACTATCCTTTTAGAACCATCAAAGGCCCTTACTATGATGTTGCTAGGCTTTAAGGTGAGTCCCTCGCAGTCCAGTCGGTCGAGAGAGTTTTTGGGCAAGACATTCAATGACGATCCGATATCCACCAGAACGTGGGCAAGTGTGGCGCCCCTGCATTCAATGGAAACATGCAACACATCGTTGTGCTTCCTTCCCTTAGAAGTTAAATCAGCGTCGGAAAATCCCAGTCTGTTATCCACAGTTAGACTGGCCACATAATTCTCAAATTGGTCAATGGAGGTCTCTTGGGGCACGTGGGCGGTCTTGAGAAACTTTACCAAAGCTTTGGAATGGGCCTTAGAACACAAAAGCAATGATAATAATGATATCTTCGAGGGGGTCTGCCTCAACTGTTCTACAATGTTTTAGTCACTTTTCTTGATTATCTTCAGTATTTCTTCTATCTCATTCCTAGAAGCTTCAAGGATAATCTCGTTATACTCTCTTGCTTGGACAGGCTCATTCAAGACTTCTTTGCCCCTTGCCTTGGTAGCAGGGATAATAGTGGGAGTATCATTGGGAGTGTCGGTAGGAGTAGCAGTGGGAATGACCACAGGAGTAGCAACGGTCTTTGGAGAAATCTCGGGCGAGAAGACTCTTCCACTTCTCGTTATCTTACTGGTCCCAATGATATTACTGATGTCGGGATCAGTATCTCTCGCAACTTCGTCTTCAGCGGCCAACTGATCTTGCTTGACTCCATAGTAATAGACGTCAGCCCCATAATTCCAGGGAACAGCTTTGTCTGATGAGTATGATATTGGCCTTGGCATAGTGATGATTAGAGGTGCAGACCTTGGAGCAGATGTAATCCTGATGGGTCTTTTGGTGGAGACCCCGGGAGGATTGATGGAAATGGTGATTATCGAGACATCTTGATAAGAAATTCTGGTAAAAGGAATCTTTTCAAATAGAATTTATTTGCTAGTCATCAGGCGCTGAACGCTTATCTTCAATAACAAACAACCGTTCGGTAGAGACTTGCATAAGTGACAATTTTTATCGCAGCCCGGGAACAGACCGGCTTGCAGCATATTCTGTTTAATGGTCAACAAAGGAGTAAATAAGTCATTTACGGAGGAGATAAAATGATTATCATCAATGGCGTTGATACCTTGGTCATGTCTGGGCATTGGCACCGTTATTACATTAGGCATTTCTGGGGGATCAAACTCAATCTCTTTCGCATTGATAAGGTCTTGTACCTTATTCTTCATGGCCCAACAGTCGTTCGTATCGTGCCCCGGGCTTTCAGAATGATAGGCACACCAAGCGTTCGGATTGTAGCGAGGAGAAGTAGTATTGGGATTCTTGGGAGCTTATTTTTAAGTTGCCATATTGGTCTTCAAAAGTGTGGAAAAACTTGAGACATGGTCATGTTGATTCGGGTAAATCGTCTCATGGGTGCTTCTGGCTTGCGCTGATAATTTCGTTATTGATTCGACGCAGGATTAGAAATCATAACAGCCCCTACCGTCGGGCGACGTTCAGTTTTGTTTTGACTCCTATGGTCATATGCAGCATTGACCTCCTTCTTTCTAACAAAATGTTTCTTCATCATGCTCGAGGATGCATCTCTTTGAATTTTACCACTTTTTATACCGACTTCGACCCGCTCATCGGTCATGATTAGTTCAGTAAATCCAGCTGAGGAACTTCCGATCAGGTGGTTGAAGAATGGACCTGACAAGGTGCCTAGAAACATATCCACTAATTCTCTGTCAGATAGAGGGGGTTGGACTCTTCCTGCGAGATCCCTCCATTTTTTAGCATAGGTTTTGAAACCTTCACATGCACCCATAGACATGCCTTGTAACTGCATCTGAGTTGGAGCTAAGTCAGCATTATACTGGTATTGTTTGTAGAAGGCGGTAGCCAAATCTTCCCAATTGCGAATATTTGTCCCTTCCAACTGATAGAACCAATCCAATTGTGTCCCCGACAAGCTCTCTTGGAAAAAATGCACCCATAGATTCTTATCAACCGTATGGGGTTGAATCTTTCTGACGTACGACCTTAAATGCAGCTTCGGGCAAGAGACACCGTCATATTTAGCGAAAGTGGGGACCTTGAATTTCTATGGGATGACAACCCCTGAGACAAGTCCCAACTCTTCAAAATCCAATTCGGGTACCCTTTGGACCTCTATAGCATTCAAATGATCTTCTAGCTCTTTGTATTTATTATCAGCAGGAGGATACTGTTCCTCAGAGTAGTCAGGTTCTTCCTCTTCTTCGGATGCTGGGTTGTTGTTCACTTCCTTGGTTCGATCTTCTTGATTATCTCCTTCACCCGATGATGTAGCGAAGTCTAAAGTCCGTCGGGCTTATCCTTTGAACCTTCTTCCCATGATCATAATACCGGTTGGTTTCTTCGTCTTCTTCTTCTTTTCTTTGGCCAGTAGAGTCTTCAAATCCTCTTGTCCTTTTGTCAGAGTCAAGAGCATCTGTTGAAACTGGACGTTCTGCGCTTGGAGATCTTTCACTGTTTGTTCGATATCCATCTCACTGAAATAAACAGTAGAAGGATAAGGAGACCTGTTGTAAGAAACCTGTTATGATGTTATGATGAATGAAGATGCAATATGCAAATGATTTCAAGGAAATTATAGATTTAAATTTGTTCAAACCAAAAGGAACACACGTTATATTAAATCCAAGTTTGAGTACATCATGCCTCTTTGGGCTTACAATGAAAGGAACAAAAAACATCAAAAAACTCCTAAGACATAAAGGTTGAACGCATCCTCTTTGGAGCGATATAGGTGTTCAGATTCCGCTCTTCATGAAGCAGCTTGGTGAGTTCCAGAACCTTCTTCTCACTGGCGTAAAACTGGGCTTCAAAGGTGTATCGCTCTTCCTTCAATTGAACCCAAGCTTTCTTTAAGTCTTCGAGAGAGGTAGGAATGTCGGGATGAAGGACAGTGTATGGAACGTCTCCTTCAACAATGGGCTCTATGATAACAGGTATGATGGAAGGATAAGGCATCACGACTCTCTGAGCACGGGCTCATACCCACCTAAGGTAAGGCTCGAGAGGGATAGAGTTTTTGTGTCCCAAAGTCCTACTGTCCACCTTGTTCACCATTCTCCAAGCTCGTGTAAACCTCTGGCGATAACCTTGGTCTTCTTTGTCATAGTCGAACACCAGACCTTAAATGAGCATCTCATGAGGGTCGTCTCTTCGGGCATACCCAAACGGTCGAAAAGCTAAGCAGGGATTGTAGGTGATACCTCCCTTAATGCCAAGTAGAGGGACGTTATGGAATTCCCAACATCGGTCAATGATAGAGACTTCTTCCAAGGATCTTGAACACTAACGGATATCAGAATGGGTAAGGGACATCATCCTTTGAGACCATGTCAGTCTTTACTCGTTCTTCAACGCTGATTGAGGTAGGTGTCAAGTGAACCACTTAGCGAGTAGGGGGATGAAACACAAGAGAGTGCCTCTTTTCTTCGTGGTGCGGGTATGAAGGAAATGCAAGATGTCTCCCAGTAAGGTAGGTACGGGATTGCGAGAGAGAAAGACTTTGATGGCATTAACATCTATGAATTGGTATGAATTGGGGAACAGAACCAAACCATAAATGAGAAGAGCCAGGACGTCTTCAAAAGCTTGGAAATCCATGTCGTCCTAGAATACACGAGCCTTAACCAATAGAAACTTGGCTAGGAAGCCTTTAACCTCGCTTCTTGTCTCCCAATTAGCTATGATGTCGGCTCTCTTCAGATGCAAAGCTTCGGTGATGACTTCAGGTTTTAGAATCCCTTCTAGACCGGTGAATGGTATCTGATCAAGCACGGGCACCCCTAAGAGTAGAGAGAACTCTTCCAGTGTAGGTACCAACTGATAGTCTGGGAAAGTGAAACAATTATGTACGGGATCAAAGAATTGGAACAGTAGACACATCATCTCTTCTTGGAAGTTGGATGCAGCCAAACTGAGGAGACAACCGTATTTCTTGGTAAAAGGAGAATCCCCGGGCACTCTTGAGGCTAACTCTTGAAGCTGAGGGTGTTCCTTTACAAAGCTGATTCGGATAGTGTTTCTTCGGATGGAACTCATGACCTACAAAACAAAAACAAAGATAAATTTCTAAATCCTTGAAATGGTTAGTGAGCATGCGTATGATGTTTATGATGTTTATGGTGTTATGCACAAGTAAGTATATACACACAGAAAACAAATCCCTATGTGTGATACGGTGGGAGAACTGACTAGTGTTTTGCGTTTGTATTCGCACTTGTGCGGTTGAGCAAGAGTCGCCACCGACTTTTTATTTTATCCTAAAGGAAAGGTTAAAAAAAGCACAGCAAAAACCTTTTGAGATATTTCGTGGGTTCGGGGGGTAGATTATGAAAAGGGAAGGTATTAGCACCCTTTTCATCCATGGTTATCCATGGGCTCTTAGTTACTTGGTTTTTTTTAGATCACTTGCCTTGATTTTCGATTGCTTTAAAAATGGTGCGTGTGTGAGTGCTTTTGAAAATGTTTTGGAAGAAGATGCCTTGTCTTAGGCTAACCTTGTAACAATTCTTTACTCGAATATTTTACAAAGGCGTGTATCTTTTCGAAAAGATGTTTCAAAAATGTTTTGAGAGCTTGTTTTGAAAGTGTTGTGGATTGTGGTTTTTGAAAAGAAGACAAGTGTTTTTGCAAATTGATCTCAAGTAACTAAGAGTTTTGTCTACCCTACTGTACTCAAAGGTTTTCGTTATGTTTTAACCCTTTTTAACAATTTTGTTCCACCATTGAATTTGATGGACAATCTTGCGTTTAGGAAGTTTATTCGGGACGGGCGCGGGTCATCGTAAGGACCATGAATGCAATGGTGCCAAGTGTCTTTGGCAATTTGCTTTGAAGGGACTTGATCATTCCGTTTAGGCAACACTTTGAGGGACTTATGATCATTTGAATTCGTTTTGCCAAAGATACTCGACGTGCAAGCATGGCCCATTTTGGAAGGCAACATGTGGGATTACCCTAGAGGGTGCAAGTGTGATTGTGTATTGATTTCATGTATTTGTCTTGTATTAGGTTATCTAGCGTTCGATTTTTATGTACATGCAAACCCTAGGTCTAACCATGGTATAATTGGAAAGCTGTAAATTGCGGAATGTAAAATCTACGCTATTACAAAGTTAGTATCCGGGAGTGGGGGTACAAGTTTATGAATGGGGATGAGACTTATGGTATCCAATAAATTACAACCAAATCGAATTTGCGATCAAATGTAAATATCGAATATACAAATATAGGATAAACAAATGTGTATAGGATAATGTGAATGTATTTGTATTGTGTAAGTGTGAGATGTATTGTGTATATGTGATTATTTACATGTGCGATAAGGTGAAATTAATGCGTATTAGGGTATTTGTTTTGACCTAAATATGCGTTTAATGAATCTTTGATTTGTATACTTTTAATATGTACAAAAGAAATGTGTTTTAATTGAATGTTCAAGTTTTAATTAAATTATGAAAATGATGTTTCAAGAAAATATTTCTAGGCTTTAGTTATGTATAAAAAGTATATTTTCATGTGTTATGTACAAGAAGAATATTTAAAAGAAAAAGGTATTTTCAATTTTAATTAATATTGTATGATATGTACAAATTAAATGAAAAGTGTTTTTAATATTTATTATAAACAAGTTAAATGACAATTAATTTCAATATTTGTTATGGTGCAATAAAATGTATTTTATTATTTATGTGCAAAATATGTTTCAATTAAATATCAAGAAATGAATTATGTATGTTTTTAAAAAATGTATTTTTTAATTGTTATGTACAAAAAAGTATTAAATTAGACATTTTTAGATAAGAAGTGTTTTTATATGTTTTAGTATTAATGCATTATTATAACAAATTTATTAAATTAGAAAAAAAACTATATGGTGTTTAAAAAAAACATTAAATGTTTTAACTGAATAAATAAAAACAAGAATGGGTTAAATAATTAATTGAAAAAAGGGGAGTTGTTTTATATAAGAAGGTTAGGGTTTTTATTGGGCTTCAGAGAAATTTAAAACGGGTCAGGCCCATGGTTCTGAAGCAGCGTTTTAGGGTTAGAGGTTTTTGTATCAATTGGAAACATGCTTAGGGTTGGTACAGCGCGCCGTTCGTTTGAGTTTCATCTTCTTCATCCGTTCTCGAGTGTCCAGCATGAGCCTTTTGCCTCAGCCACCAGTGATCTCCATTTCCCCTTCCCTCCAACGATAGCGTTGAGGCGACAGAATTCGGTAATCAATTTGATTCGTTAGGGTTTGTTTTAGTTCTTGCATGTTTGTGATTTTCTGCGTATTTGATTAAGTCTTGATTTTCATGTTTGTTTAACGAGGATTAAAAGGAAAAGGGGAGAGAATTGGACTACCTTTCGTTTGGAGGGAGGAATGGTGGAAGTGCTCGGAGGCTGGATGGCGAAGGGGGCGTGAAGACGCTAGCTTGCTCTTTGGTAACTTTTATCTTTTCTTCTTCCTTAGGGTTTGATGATGATTTTTGTACTGAAAACCTTATCCTGAAAAAGATTCACTTCTTTATCTCTTCTCTTCTACTGCATGTTGCCTTGAACGTCCCTCTCTTCTTCTGACTTATGTTGCCTTTGAGTATTCGTATGCTTTTGAATATGCTGAGCTTGTTGCCTTGAATTGTTGCTTTGAGATGCCTATGATGAAGAGCTTCTTCTGAGGCCTAGGGTTTAGTTGCCCCTGTTGCCTATTATTTTTCCTCTTCTTCTGACTTATGTTGCCTTGAGTATTCGTATGCTCGCCTTGAATGTTTATGGCCTATGATGAAGAATTTCTGAGGCCTTCTCTGTATTGTTGCCTTGAGATGCTTCTTCTGCTTGTCTTGAATGTGTTTTTTATTGCCCAATGATGAGCACCTCCTCTGAGGGCCTTGATGCTTGGATTGAATGGTTTTGGCCAGGTTTCAGTATTAGGCAAGTTTAGTGTTTGACAGGGTAAGCAGGTTTGTACATTGGTATGGCTTATTGCAGGTTCAAGTTTGACAGTAGGTTTGGTGTTTGACAGGTGAGGCTTCAGGCTGGATGAGGTCTTGAGGCTCAGCAGGTGTTATGCTTAGGCCAGTGGGACTGGTTTTGTTGTTAGGCAGGTTATCTGGTTATTGCTGGATTTGTTATTGACAGGATGAGGGTTTACTGATTTATGCTTGATGTTGGTTCAGTTTTGGCATTGATTTGTTTATGCTTCAGTTTATGTGTTTGTGACAGGTTGGTCTTGTTGGTTTAGGTTCAGAAGGTTTAATGGCTGAGGAAATGGCAAGTTATGCTGTTTAAACTTGAGGCAGCAGATTCTGAGTTTTGAGGATTTTTGATGTTTAGGCTTTCTTTTTGATATCAGGTTCTGAGTTTTGTTGGTTTTTTTGGACAGTTATGATGCTGAGGCAGTTTGTATCTCAGTTTTTGTATATCTTTCTTTTCTTGAACTGTGTTTGTTCTTTTGTATATTTTTTTCTCTTCCTATCTATCCTGCCTAAGCCTAAAGCCTGAACCCTGCTTCTTATCTCCCTTCCCTCTTAGTACAGTTGGATATTTTAATATGCTTCTTTCCTGTACTTTTTCTGAAAGTGGCCATTCTGATGGGAAATGATGAAAAAAGTTTGCTTGCATATCATGCTTTCCTCTGCATATTTGATCTCTTCTTTGACAGCTTTTGTACTTTTTTGTCTTCTTTGATATCCTTGTGCAGTAACTTGACAGCTTTGGTATTTGACAGAAAGTTGTACTTTGATTTTTTAGTTTGGTTGAACTTGAACTATGCAGTTTGACATTTTGAATTTATGCATTTGACATTTTGCATTCATGATTTAAATGAATAAAATTCCTCCCTCTTTGTGAACCGGGAGAAATCCCATGATTTGCAGAGAGGGTTAACTGATCCCAGTCAGTGGCCCTTAATGATGACTGCAAATTTTATCTGTCTTTTTGATTTAACTGCTTTTTGACTTTTCTCTTTTTCTTTTGCAGATGAAAAATGGAATACCGGAGCGAAGTGAAGAATGAAGAGATTAGGGACTTAGAAAATGTTTAGAAAAAATAGGATAGTTTTTATTTTCAATTTAATTATTGTAAACCATTATTATTTTAAATACTTCGTAAATAAATACTTGTATCCAAATAATAATTGTAACAAATATTAAATATGAAATAAAAATTCTTATTGATTCATTTAATTCTTTTCAATTCCTTTTCAATTATTTACTTATTATTCAAGGTTCCTTAAGTTAAAATAAATGAAAGTTAAATTTCAGATATTTAATCCTTAGAACAATAAATAATCAGTTAAACATTGATTCTTCGTCGATCAAAATAAATGAACTTGACGTCTCCATTATTCAAAGCAACGCACAGTCGAACACAATAACTGATCAGACGCAATCCTTTCTTATTGATTTCTTGCCAAGCACTGTAGATCCAAACTGCATATTTCTTTTGACTGGCTCAAACAAAACAACATGAATTCAACCCAACTGCCTCTTTTACTGATTAAATCAAAACAATGCGAATTTAACCTAAACCTTGGAATAACTTGCGAAGTGCTGTGGAATTTTAATCTTTCTGAGAATATGCCCATAAAACCTTAATTCCTGATTTCATGCCAAATAACGTTCGCCTGATCAAAATGCGCTAGAATCAACCATAACCCTAAGCCAATTGTGTGAAACAATCCAGAGCCCTAAAAATCAATAAAACCCTAATTTTTGTTTTGGCTGACGAGAAAAGTCCGCTTGCCCGATTCTTGAGCCAGTTTGAAAAATCAGGAAACGCCTGAAGCTGAGATTTCTTGTGGAAAAATGCGAGGGCAAATTTTGGGGTACAACAGTTGCCCCTGTTCAATCTTCTTGGACCTGAAGAGTTAGATTGGCAAGTTTGCCTTTTGCGACTTGAAGGTAAAAGAAGATTGGACACTAAAGTGCCCAAAAAATTTGCACTCGGCGATGTGATGGTAGATGTGAATGGGCTTAAAGATGCCATTTGGTGATGGGCTTAAAGATGCCATCTGGTGCGATAGAATTTTGTCGGGGGATGGGCTTAGAGATTCCATCTGAGAATGGGCTTAAAGATGCCATTCGGCGACTGTTGGTATGAGGATGGGCTTATAGATGCCATCTGGACATGTTGAACTGTATGTCAAAAGTGAGTGGACGAGTATCAGAAAGGCATCCCTGTTTTGGAACATCTCTGAATTGGGGTCTGAGCAAGCGATAGATTGACATCCACGTTCCGGAGAATCCGTAAACTATCTTCAGGAGTTGGGATTGAATAAGCAATAGAGCAACGTCCGTTGTTGGGAAGCGTCCGTGAACTTGTTTCCAAAAGTTGAGAAGAGTCTGAACAAGTTGGTAGATTGACATCCGTTGTAGGGAAGAATCCGTAAACTATTTTCAGAAGTCTTGAAGTTGAAGAGGAACCGGTGTAGGGTTTCCTGATGATGCGTTTGAATGGATCTGGAATGAGTATCAGAATGTCGCCGTGTCCGGGTCACATCTGAACTATTTCTGGATGAATCTTGGGAGATGATCTGTGTCTGTCGACTGATCTTACCTGAAAAGGCAAAGGGTTAGTTGTATGCAATGTTATGATGCATGATGCAATGTACGTGACATCAATATTTATGACATGAATGTGATGAATGCGCATGTGAGCTGATGAGCTAATCTTGCTGAGGATAAATGAATCCGAGATGGCTGAAGATAAAAGTATTTTGACTGCTGCCGGGGAAAATAAATCCTTGGCTGCTGCTGGGGAAGAGAATTCCTGATGACCTCTACTGGGGAATTCCAAACTAATAGGCTCATGCTGGGGAGGTAAGATTGAGAATCTTCAGCTCGGTGGGAAGTGACTCTGGCGACTTCACTGGGGGACTCAAGATTTGTCCTCCCAAAACTCTGTGGGGAGAAGGTTCAACGGTCTGGCTCCGCTGGGGATTGATAATTTGAAGTTTTAGCTTTGCTGGGGATAATGAAGCTTGACTCTGAGTGGAGCTGGCTTGAGAAGAATCTGAACAAGCGATAGGTTAACATCCGTTACTTGGAGAACCCGTGAACTGTTTTCAGAAATCTTGAAGTTGAATCAGCAATAGAGCCGCATCCGTTGTTGGGAAGCGTCCGTAAACTAATTTCAAAGGTTGCATCTGAACAAGCTGATAGATTAACATCCGTTGTTGGGAAGGATCCATAAACTGTTTTCAGAAGTCTTGAAGAAGAATCTGAACAAGTGATAGGTTAACATCCGTTTACTTGGAGAACCCGTGAACTGTTTTCAGAAATCTTGAAGTTGAATCAGCAATAGAGCCGCATCCGTTGTTGGGAAGCGTCCGTAAACTAATTTCAAAGGTTGCATCTGAACAAGCTGATAGATTAACATCCGTTGTTGGGAAGGATCCATAAACTGTTTTCAGAAGTCTTGAAGAAGAATCTGAACAAGTGATAGGTTAACATCCGTTTACTTGGAGAACCCGTGAACTGTTTTCAGAAATCTTGAAGTTGAATCAGCAATAGAGCCGCATCCGTTGTTGGGAAGCGTCCGTAAACTAATTTCAAAGGTTGCATCTGAACAAGCTGATAGATTAACATCCGTTGTTGGGAAGGATCCATAAACTGTTTTCAGAAGTCTTGAAGAAGAATCTGAACAAGTGATAGGTTAACATCTGTTTACTTGGAGAGCCCGTGAACTGTTTTCAGAAATCTTGAAGTTGAATCAGCAATAGAGCCGCATCCATTGTTGGGAAGCGTCCGTAAACTAATTTCAAAGGTTGCATCTGAACAAGCTGATAGATTAACATCCGTTGTTGGGAAGGATCCATAAACTGTTTTCAGAAGTCTTGAAGAAGAATCTGAACAAGTGATAGGTTAACATCC
The DNA here is from genome assembly GCA_948472305.1 of Vicia faba. NCBI lineage: Eukaryota > Viridiplantae > Streptophyta > Magnoliopsida > Fabales > Fabaceae > Vicia > Vicia faba. The sequence goes on from OX451736.1 coordinate 1,166,318,139, forward strand.
ATTTACTTGGAGAACCCGTGAACTGTTTTCAGAAATCTTGAAGTTGAATCAGCAATAGAGCCGCATCCGTTGTTGGGAAGCGTCCGTAAACTAATTTCAAAGGTTGCATCTGAACAAGCTGATAGATTAACATCCGTTGTTGGGAAGGATCCATAAACTGTTTTCAGAAGTCTTGAAGAAGAATCTGAACAAGTGATAGGTTAACATCAATTTACTTGGAGAACCCGTGAACTGTTTTCAGAAATCTTGAAGTTGAATCAGCAATAGAGCCGCATCCGTTGTTGGGAAGCGTCCGTAAACTAATTTCAAAGGTTGCATCTAAACAAGTTGATAGATTAACATCCGTTGTTGGGAAGGATCCATAAACTGTTTTCAGAAGTCTTGAAGAGGAACCGGTGTAGGGCTTCCTGAAGATGAGCTTGTGTAAAACTGCATCGGTTTTGAACACTTTTGACATTCGAATGCCCCAAGTGGTGATGTAGATAAATTCCTGGCTTATTACAGGTGTTGGTCTACAATCGGTCGTTCACAGATGTTTTCCTGGGTTGTTACAGGTGTTGGTCTACGATCGGTCGTTCACAGATGTTTCCTGGGTTGTTACAGGAGTCGAATCTGGAAATGTTGTAGTTGATTTGTTGAACACTTTTGACATTCGAATGCCCCAAGTGGTGAAGAAGGAGTCTTGAATCAGATTACTCTGCATATTGAGAGATTTCTTGAAATCTTGACTGGACTGCCCCAGGTTAACTGGATTTTGAAAGATCTGTTGGACCTTGATTGGACTGCCCCAGGTTAATTGAATTGTGACATGCCATGCCCCTTATTGATAGGAGATTTGATGGAAGTGTTATCCTCTTGAAGTGATTTTGACTTACTGAGAGAGTTTTCGTTCCTCCGAACATTCGCTGTATGAATTTCTTCGCTGTCAAACAAAAAGGTCAAATGCAGACAGTGATATTCGTATAATGCAAAGTTTACGTTTGTCTTGAAGTTTTGAAAAATGCGTTTTTTAGCAGAAAACTTTTTATAAGACAAATCAACACAAGATTTAGAGCAAAGCCCTACAGGAGTCAGGATACCTTTTGTAACAGTATGCTTTCGAACTAACCCATGCTTCAATTAGGACTTTTAAAGGGTTGTAACGTGGCCTGATTCACGGTTTAAGAAACAAAGGATAAAGGCTCAAAATATATTTGTACCCACCCGCTCTTCGTGATGTCCTTCAACCTAAGCTCAGTTAATTGTGTCATACTCTGTTTTGAGTTTGGAACGACTTTTGGGCGATGGTTCACCAGTTGATTTTTGGGAGACAGTCATCATCTCCTTTTTCTTTTTCAACACTTTTCATGTTGTTGAGGATTTTGTAATGACCTCACTATTTTGATTTTGATTTGTTATCCCTAACTTTTGCCTAATTGTTCCCATTTTCGGGATTACTGTCAGCGGGATGCCCCAGCTTTCTTAAGCCTCCTTTATAGGTTTTGGCTTAGTGGGCTTTTTCTCTTTTGAGAGATTGACTGTCTATGTGATAGGGAACCACCCTTGTCTTTTGATTCCAAAGGAATGCTTTCTTTTTTTTTTGACATCGTTCATTGTATTATGAACTTGAGAGTTTGCGACTTCAATGCGCATTTTCTTTTGAATTAACTGAGAAACTACCCTGCCCCGGGTTGGTATCAAGGGTTTCGATTGTTTAGAACAGAAAACTCCTACTTCTTTGGCTCGAAGGGGTTGACTAGGGATTAACTTCCTTATAGCTCCACTGTTTGGGAATTGAAAGAAATGCCTGTACATCATCAGCAAGGTCTGTTCAAAAGCATACTGTATAAGATCATGGCATTATTTCGTCATCCTCCCTCTAAAGGCTTACAGCTTTTTATCAAGAGTCAAATATCATAAAGAAAAGCATAAGAGTAGTGAAACGAATGGATGGATTCAAGACAAACATGTGCAATGCATTAATGAAAACAGAGTTTAACATCAACAGATAATTGTTTTGACAGCAAAAGAAATTACAACTTTGAAAATTCAGCAAGAAGCAAAAGTCTTTCAGCTCGAGCTTCGTCACTTCAAGTGGAGAACCCTTTAACGGAAGATCTTCATCTCACCGTCTGGCATGAATTCCAGCACCCCAATGTCGATCAGATCTTGAATCTTGTTTGAAATTCTGGCTGATGATACTCAATGTCACGTTCAATGTTATGACACCGTATCTGACTTACTATATGACAGTAAATACAAAAGCAATAAAGAACACAGTCAATTGTTTACCCAGTTCAGTGTGCAACAACACCTACTCTGGGGGCTACCAAGCTAGGGAGGAAATCCACTATAAGAGATTTTAATTCAGGAATAAACCAACCAGTTTATCTCCTTCACTTAAGACCTACCCAATGCAATTCCAATCTAAGTACAACTTAAACCTGAGTTCCTACTCACTCCCCCTCAATCACAGCAGTGATACATAAACCAATTTGACTTAAGAATTGATGAAGACACTCTTCAAAAACAAACACTTGATTAAGCTTCACAGCTTTTTAATCAAGCAACACAATCACTCGTGCTTCACAGCTTTGAGTGATACACACAACTAACTTGACTCTGCTTCACAGCTTTAGTCAAGGAACATTCAAACACTCTTGCTTCAAAGCTTTGAGTGCTACACAACCCTTACAATTAGAAACCTATTCCAAGGCACTTATCACAATGATAATTGCTTGGAGTACAATAATCAAATCTATACATATTACAAATGATCTTCTAATCAAATAAAAGCCATCCTTGAAAGACAGCAGCTCTGTTGAATATATAGCAGCTGCAACTTCAGTTAGGGTTTCCAAAAACCTAGGGTTAATTCCGTTTGACCTAAAGACCAGGTCACAGGACTTTATTAACCAGGTTAGGGTTGAGCTAGGTTACCCCTCAGAAAACGCAGGATTCTGTTCAGGAAGGACTGAGTTATTTCCTGAAAAAACTCAGACTTATCCAATCCTGCAATCCTGTTAGTTCAGAACAGGATGTCATAACATCTGTTATGACATCTGAGAAAACCTGTCTACTGATTTAGCAAAATGTGATCATTTTGCAAAATGCTCAGATACACACTTATAAACATCAGTATTTGAATTACAATATTTTTCTACAAAGGTACCTAATGAGTCAGTACAAACTGAACTAGAATGTTATGACATCAGTCATGACATTCACACATACACTTGGGATTTACCAAAAATGCAAGCCAATATCTAAACACCTACAAACTCCCCCTTTGGCAGATTTTTGGCTAAAGACCCTAAACAATCAGAGATAGATAGCAGCAAAAATAAGTGACAGCAGAAAAATAGAATGTCAAGTACTAATTAAGTAAGTACCAAAATATTTGAGCATTCTCCCCCTCTTTAGCCACAAATGGGCCAAAGATACATGTTCATAAAATTATACAGTTATCCAAAACAAAATAATAAGAGCAGCAGCAGAAAACAACTGAATACACTTCCAAACTCCACCAGATATCAGCACCAACCAGCAACACCACCAAACAGCAAACAACCTTCAAGTACTGTCATCAGACTCAGAGGAGCTAGTTTCTTCAATGTTGAGATATCCTTCAGCTTCTACACCTTCTTCCCTTCTGTTTTCTTCAGCTTCCTCCTTTTCTAGCCTGGAAATTAGAATTTCTAGGGTCCTTTTTCTAGCATCCGGCTCTTTGCAAGTTTCTTTTAAAACAGCTATGACATCTGATGTCTTGGACTGGGTCTTTACAGACGATGTCTCAGCTGATGTTATGACAATGTCTGGAGCATGAGATCCCTGAAACAGTTTGTAGTGCAGGCCAAGGGCAGGGGCTCTTTTGCAGACTGTATCTCTTGCCACAAGGATATCAGGGTATTGTGCAAGGATGATTCTACAGAGGAGGGAGGGAAAGGCAATTGGTCCTTTGACAGCATAACTGCCAGCATGCTTTAAAGTTTGTTCAAAGATGTACCTCCCATAGTCAAAAGCAGTCTTGGTTCCCACAGCATAGATAAATCTCCCCAATCCTGTGGAGATAGTTGATTTGTGATTTGTAGGCACCCAGTTGGTTGCACCTATTTTATGCAAGATGGCAAATTTCATGCTGAGTTTACTAGCATTCAGCTTCCCTTTCAAGGGCCAGCACTTTACTTGCCTGGTTGTGATGGTTAGACAGACTTCATTGTCAGTTGCCTCTAGATCAGGACAGTCCTTATTTGTTCTTCCAAGAAACTTATTGATTTCTGATGGAGAGAACTTGACCCTTCTTCCTCTAACAAAAACACTTTCAAAGTCAGCTGACCTTCCATCAGCACAATCATTTGACAAGTTCACTACAAACTCCTTGACCAGATTTTCATAACATTTGTTAAACTTTATCACTGTCTTCATTAGCCCAGCATTCTTGATCAGGTCCATGATGTCTTTGCACTCCAAGGCATCATTGTTGAGTTCTCTTTCTAAGGCTATTCTCTTTAAGCAAACATACTTCCATCTGTTTGCATTGTCAGGATGATGAAAAGAGATGTTGTCTGTTGGCACTTCAGGCACTCTAGCAATCTTGCTGGAGGGGAGCTTCCTTCTGATGGGAGTTTCTTCAATATCAATCTCAAATTCTGATTCCTCATCAGAATCAGAAGTTTCAGGTTCTTTACTCTTCTTAGAGATTGGTTGTCTAGCAGTATGCACCTGGGCCTTCTTCCCTTTTGTCTGAATACTTTTCTCAGCCATGCCTTCAGCCTTGGATTTCTTAGCATCAGGTTTATCATTCTGACTACTCTTTCTTTTCATCAATCTCCTAGCTATGCTAGGGTTCACATTAGCAATCAGTTCATTATCTGAGTAATCTTCATCCACATCAATGATAGGTGGATCAGCAGCCTTTTCAGAGGGGTTCTGAATGTTGTCTTTTGGTGTCACAACATTCTTAGTGACATCTACATTTTCAGAAACTTCCACATTTAGACTTTCTGATTGATTTAAAGGGATAGAAATCCCCGGTACAGATTGGTTGCCACTCAGTATACTAGTAACCAGCCTAGCAATAGCTTGGTGAACTTGAACTGATCCTTCTCTATTAGGTACAGAAGACGAAGGATGAGAAGAATTACCAGAGGATGTAGTTTGAGCTCTTCCTGCATGTCTGGTTCTGAGCTTTTTGACTCTGGCTGGGTCAGTTGCCATCTCCCTGAGAGGAGTGACCTCAAGAACTTCAGATTCTATGCATGTAGTGATTGCCCTAGAATCTTGGTCAGATGATGACGATGATGAGGAAGACGAAGTCGCCATGGTTGAAGACGATGTCTGAGACATTTTGATTGACTTTGAGTAATGGTAGCAGTTTGAGAAAAATCTTTGATTGGGAGGAGGAAACAGGTTGCAAGGATGAGAGAGGTAGGGGGTAAAAGGGAGTCTCTTCAACTTCTTAAAGCTTTTGAAGGAATTGTGAAAGAATATGATTAACCCATTAAATATAGACTTAATAAAATTAATCCCTCCAACCCTTGTTTTAAGCAAAATTAATTGCTATAATTTCTCATGTTGGTGAATACCCAACCTGCCTCTCAAATTTTCAAGTTTATTTCCAACAAGAGCCTTGGTAGAAGAATCAGTCAGCTGAAGCTTAGAGAAACTATGTTCCAGTTTAAATGACTTCTTCTCTTCAAAGTCAATAGGGTTCAAGGAAATGTTGAATGTTTTCAGATTGTCACAACATAATGTCACAACATCTTGTGTAACATTGTACTCAGGGAGCATCTGTTTTGACCAGATGTTTTGAGAACAGAATTTATGAGACTTGTTATTTCCAACATCCTTGTCAAGATGACTTAAGGTTCTGACAACACATTCTTCTTCAAGTTTATTTGTCACATCACAGATATCATCAACCTGTAGTTTTGGAGTTCTTCTGACAGCTTCCATAGAAATAGCTTTTTTTATTCTTCCAAGCTTATGCTGCCACAGTTTCATCTCTTTTTCTTCTTTGATGATTTGACACATAGTGGAGATATCAGTGTTCTCAGGCTGCCACACATAACAGTTATCTTTGGATTTGATTCCTCTCATTACAACTTCTAGTTTTTCATTACTTACTAGACATTCAGATCTAGAGAAGTTGACCTTGAATCCTAGATCACATAATTGACTGATACTGATGAGATTAGCAGTCAACCCTTTTACCAGCAGTACTTTATTCAGACTTGAACTCCAGGGCAGTCCAAATTACCAACTCCTTTGACTTCACCTTTAGCACCATCTCCAAAAGTCACAAAACTGGTGGTGTGAGGCATAACATTATTGAGGAGATTTTTGAATCCAGTCATGTGTCTGGAACATCCACTGTCAAAGTACCAATCTTCCTTTGCAGAGACCCTCAGGGAAGTGTGAGCTATCAGTGCAGTAGCCTTTTTCATCCATTTAGGAGCATGAGGTACCTTTTTAGATTTAGGTTTGACACCTGAGTTCTGATTAGGATATCCATGTAATCTGAAGCAGAAGGGCTTTATGTGACCATATCTCCCACAATGATGACATTTCCATCTTTGGTACCTTTTCTTCATATGTCTCTGTTCCTGATGTTGAGAGTTGTGTTGAGACATCCGTTTTGACATTTGCTTACCAGTACCAGATTTCTTTGCTTCCATAAATCCTAGTCCAGATTTATTTCCCACATTTTGTCCAACCTGAAGGATCTCTTCCAATTTGTCTGTTCCATTGGTCAACATCTTGACATATTTGGTCATTTGATTCAGTTGTGAGTTCAGCAATTGAACTTCTCCTTCTAGATGACTTATAGTTTCAAGATTTGCCCTTTGTTCAGCCTCCAGCTTTATAATGAGTTTTGATTGTTTCTCATTCTGCACACAGACTTCAGCACTTCTGATACACAATTTCTTGTAGGTATCAGCCAGTTCTTCAAATGTCACTTCTTCATCACTAGTGTCACTTTCAGAAGTACAAACACTAGTTAGGGCAGTAACTAGTTTGGCAGATTCTTCTTCAGAATTACTTTCTGAATCATAGTCAGACCAAGTAACAGTCATTCCTTTCTTTTGCTTCTTAAGAAAGGTAGGACATTCAGCTCGAATATGTCCATATCCTTCACATCCATGGCATTGAATACCTCTGCCTTGGTTTCCCATATCTTCTGACCTTGGTCTTCTGCTGGAACTGTCAATGTCAGAGGGAATGTTATGAACATTAGACCTTGACTTTGGGTCCATTCTTTTGATGAGCCTGTTGAACTGTCTTCCAAGCATGGCAATAGCTTCTGATATGTTTTCTTCTTCATCCTCCTTGTATTCAACATCAGTGTTGGATACAAGTGCTATGCTTTTGTTCTTCTTGTCACCATTATCAGTGATCCCCATCTCAAAAGTCTGAAGAGACCCAATAAGTTCATCCACTTTCAACTTGCTAATGTCCTGGGCTTCCTCTATGGCAGTTACCTTCATTGCAAATCTTTTAGGCAAGGATCTGAGAATCTTCCTCACCAGTTTTTCTTCTGACATCTTTTCTCCCAGTGCTCCTGAGGTGTTGGCAATCTCCAAGATGTTCATGTGAAACTCATGAATGGTTTCATCTTCCATCATTTTTAGATTCTCAAATTTTGTAGTCAACATCTGAAGCCTTGACATTTTTACTTTGGAAGTGCCCTCATGAGTAGTTTTGAGAGTGTCCCAAACTTCCTTGGCCAGTTCATATTGATGTACTAGTCTGAAAATGTTTCTATCAATTCCATTGAACAAGGCATTTAAAGCTTTTGAATTTCCCAGAGCTAACTCATCTTCTTCTTTACTCCAATCTTCCTCAGGCTTCAGACTGATTGTCCCATCTATCTCAGTTATGGTGGGATGAATCCATCCTTTGTCAGCAGCTCTCCAAACCTTTTTGTCCAGAGATTTTAGGAAGGCAATCATACGAGGTTTCCAGTAGTCATAATTGGTTCCGTCCAGAATGGGTGGTCTATTTCCAAAAACTCCTTCTTTGTCCATAGTGCCAGAAAGTGATATCCCTAGATCTCACCCAGTAATACAGGCAGGGTGCCTGCTTTGATGCCAATTGAAATTCTGGCTGCAGATACTCAATGTCACGTTCAATGTTATGACACCGTATCTGACTTACTATATGACAGTAAATACAAAAGCAATAAAGAACACAGTCAATTGTTTACCCAGTTCAGTGTGCAACAACACCTACTCTGGGGGCTACCAAGCCAGGGAGGAAATTCACTATAAGAGATTTTAATTCAGGAATAAACCAACCAGTTTATCTCCTTCACTTAAGACCTACCCAATGCAATTCCAATCTAAGTACAACTTAAACCTGAGTTCCTACTAACTCCCCCTCAATCACAGCAGTGATACATAAACCAATTTGACTTAAGAATTGATGAAGACACTCTTCAAAAACAAACACTTGATTAAGCTTCACAGCTTTTTAATCAAGCAACACAATCACTCGTGCTTCACAGCTTTGAGTGATACACACAACTAACTTAACTCTGCTTCACAGCTTTAGTCAAGGAACATTCAAACACTCTTGCTTCAAAGCTTTGAGTGCTACACAACCCTTACAATTAGAAACCTATTCCAAGGCACTTATCACAATGATAATTGCTTGGAGTACAATAATCAAATCTATACAGATTACAAATGATCTTCTAATCAAATAAAAGCCATCCTTGAAAAACAGCAGCTCTGTTGAATATATAGCAGCTGCAACTTCAGTTAGGGTTTCCAAAAACCTAGGGTTAATTCCGTTTGACCTAAAGACCAGGTCACAGGACTTTATTAACCAGGTTAGGGTTGAGCTAGGTTACCCCTCAGAAAACGCAGGATTCTGTTCAGGAAGGACTGAGTTATTTCCTGAAAAAACTCAGACTTATCCAATCCTGCAATCCTGTTAGTTCAGAACAGGATGTCATAACATCTGTTATGACATCTGAGAAAACCTGTCTACTGATTTAGCAAAATGTGATCATTTTGCAAAATGCTCAGATACACACTTATAAACATTAGTATTTGAATTACAATATTTTTCTGCAAAGGTACCTAATGAGTCAGTACAAACTGAACTAGAATGTTATGACATCAGTCATGACATTCACACATACACTTGGGATTTACCAAAAATGCAAGCCAATACCTAAACACCTACATTGTTCTTCAAGGCCCAACAGTCGTTGGTGTCGTGTCCCGGGCTGTAGGAGTGGTAAACACAGAATGCATCGGGATGATAGTGAGGAGAGGAGATATTGGGCTTCTGAGGAGGGTCCTTTATAGTAAGTAAGTTGACCTCCAACAGGCGCTTCAGTATGAAGAATGATGGTATTTCAGTCTCCGTGAACTGTCTTCCCAACTTTTCTTGTTTACGCCGATTACCCCGTTGACGCTGGCGAGGTTGTTGATGGGCTTGTGACCCTGAAGCTAGCAAAGGAGCTTTCCCCTTGTCTTCTTGAGTGGATGGAGGCTGATCGGTGACTTGCTCTTCGACCTCAGATGTTTGCCCCAGTTGGTTGTTTGGAAGCAGTTGGCGGACAAGAACTCTGAGTTCCTCTTGTCTTTGAGATAGGTCTTGGATGAGAGCCATCTGGCCCACCAACTGTCCCATCATTTGAGTCCTCAGGGTTGTCAGATCAAACTGCAGCTCTGCAAGCTGGTCACTCCTGGCATTGTTGGAATTCCCCAAGCCCTTGGTGAGGAGATCTTTCATCTCTTCTTGCCCCAGAGACAAGTTCAGGAACATCTCCTGCAGCTGAGCAGTCTGGTCTTGGATGTCTTTGACAGATCTTTCTAGAGCCATCTCTTGCTGAAATAAACAGCAGGAGAGTAAGGAAACCTGAAAAAAGGAAAGACTGTCAAAATGCAATGCATGATATGTGGATGCATGCTTTCAAGGATCTCTTGGGGTAAACACAAGAAAATGTTAGAGGTTAGACTTCGATCTTTGATTGGAGAACTATGCACTGGTGGGTGTCTTTCCACGAGAATCAAGCTCACCATGTCAAGTGGGTCATAGCCACTGATTCAAGTTGTTGTTTCTGAACTTTGACTGGATAACTTTGTATCGATGGATGTCTTTCCACGAGAATCAAACTCACCATGTCGAGTGGGTCATAGCCACTGATTCAAGTTGTTGTATTTGAACTTTGATTGGGGAACTTTGTATCGGTGGATGTCTTTCCACGAGAATCAAGCTCACCATGTCGAGTGGGTCATAGCCACTGATTCAAGTTGTTGTACTTGAACTTTGATGGGATTGGTTAGAGGAGAAACCTCTTGCCCCTTGATAGATGTTTGGTTCAACGTAACCCTGCATCAACAGAACCCTCGAGATCCTTGAAATGGTTATTGAAAATGCTATGGTATGATGTCATGATGTTATGTACATGTATGCACAAGCAAGTGAGTGTATATACAAGCAACATATTCACACAAAGCAAACAAGGCCTTAGGTTTAGGCTTGCATGGGGTTCAGGTAAGTACCCTTTTGAAGTTAGTTGGCTCATCCTGTCCTAAAATAGAAACTGGGTTCTAAGGAGCTCAATATCATTGGATTGTTTTCTGTGTTCATTGTTTCGGTTTAGCCACTTACTGGCGACCAGAATATTCCAAGAAAACAATCCTCAAAAGAGTGTAGTATCGAGTATCTACCAACTTCGGACTGCACCAAAGTCGGTCATCTCACTACCCCTAAAAAGGCTAAGATGGTCAATTAAGGTTCTAAGAGTTCGTTAGTGCTTCATGACATCACACAGCGGCCCCGTACTCTCCTTGACTACTCAAGGGTTACCGGTACTCACAAATATGTCGCACTAACATAGCTTACTGCTTCAACCATGTCGGTATACCCCGCACAGTTCCCTCGCAGTTTTTTTTGCTATTTACCTAAGAAGGTGCCCCAAATCCGGGTATAGGATTTACAACAAACCCAAACAAGAACCCAAAAGATAAAGCAATCAAGTCAATCAAAGCAAGAAAGTAAAGGTGATCTAAACCCTAAGGTAACCCCACTTTTAAGTTTGTCCCCAGCAGAGTCGCCAGTTCTGTGATACGGTGGGAGAACTGACTAGTGTTTTGCGTTTGTATTCGCACTTGTGCGGTTGAGCAAGAGTCGCCACCGACTTTTTATTTTATCCTAAAGGAAAGGTTAAAAAAAGCACAGCAAAAACCTTTTGAGATATTTTGTGGGTTCGGGGGGTAGATTATGAAAAGGGAAGGTATTAGCACCCTTTTCATCCATGGTTATCCATGGGCTCTTAGTTACTTGGTTTTTTTTAGATCACTTGCCTTGATTTTCGATTGCTTGAAAAATGGTGCGTGTGTGAGTGCTTTTGAAAATGTTTTGGAAGAAGATGCCTTGTCTTAGGCTAACCTTGTAACAATTCTTTACTCGAATATTTTACAAAGGCGTGTATCTTTTCGAAAAGATGTTTCAAAAATGTTTTGAGAGCTTGTTTTGAAAGTGTTGTGGATTGTGGTTTTTGAAAAGAAGACAAGTGTTTTTGCAAATTGATCTCAAGTAACTAAGAGTTTTGTCTACCCTACTGTACTCAAAGGTTTTCGTTATGTTTTAACCCTTTTTAACAATTTTGTTCCACCATTGAATTTGATGGACAATCTTGCATTTAGGAAGTTTATTCGGGACGGGCGCGGGTCATCGTAAGGACCATGAATGCAATGGTGCCAAGTGTCTTTGGCAATTTTCTTTGAAGGGACTTGATCATTCCGTTTAGGCAACACTTTGAGGGACTTATGATCATTTGAATTCGTTTTGCCAAAGATACTCGACGTGCAAGCATGGCCCATTTTGGAAGGCAACATGTGGGATTACCCTAGAGGGTGCAAGTGTGATTGTGTATTGATTTCATGTATTTTTCTTGTATTAGGTTATCTAGCGTTCGATTTTTATGTACATGCAAACCCTAGGTCTAACCATGGTATAATTGGAAAGCTGTAAATTGCGGAATGTAAAATCTATGCTATTACAAAGTTAGTATCCGGGAGTGGGGATACAAGTTTATGAATGGGGATGAGACTTATGGTATCCAATAAATTACAACCAAATCGAATTTGCGATCAAATGTAAATATCGAATATACAAATATAGGATAAACAAATGTGTATAGGATAATGTGAATGTATTTGTATTGTGTAAGTGTGAGATGTATTGTGTATATGTGATTATTTACATGTGCGATAAGGTGAAATTAATGCGTATTAGGGTATTTGTTTTGACCTAAATATGCGTTTAATGAATCTTTGATTTGTATACTTTTAATATGTACAAAAGAAATGTGTTTTAATTGAATGTTCAAGTTTTAATTAAATTATGAAAATGATGTTTCAAGAAAATATTTCTAGGCTTTAGTTATGTATAAAAAGTATATTTTCATGTGTTATGTACAAGAAGAATATTTAAAAGAAAAAGGTATTTTCAATTTTAATTAATATTGTATGATATGTACAAATTAAATGAAAAGTGTTTTTAATATTTATTATAAACAAGTTAAATGACAATTAATTTCAATATTTGTTATGGTGCAATAAAATGTATTTTATTATTTATGTGCAAAATATGTTTCAATTAAATATCAAGAAATGAATTATGTATGTTTTTAAAAAATGTATTTTTTAATTGTTATGTACAAAAAAGTATTAAATTAGACATTTTTAGATAAGAAGTGTTTTTATATGTTTTAGTATTAATGCATTATTATAACAAATTTATTAAATTAGAAAAAAAACTATATGGTGTTTAAAAAAAACATTAAATGTTTTAACTGAATAAATAAAAACAAGAATGGGTTAAATAATTAATTGAAAAAAGGGGAGTTGTTTTATATAAGAAGGTTAGGGTTTTTATTGGGCTTCAGAGAAATTTAAAACGGGTCAGGCCCATGGTTCTGAAGCAGCGTTTTAGGGTTAGAGGTTTTTGTATCAATTGGAAACATGCTTAGGGTTGGTACAGCGCGCCGTTCGTTTGAGTTTCATCTTCTTCATCCGTTCTCGAGTGTCCAGCATGAGCCTTTTGCCTCAGCCACCAGTGATCTCCATTTCCCCTTCCCTCCAACGATAGCGTTGAGGCGACAGAATTCGGTAATCAATTTGATTCGTTAGGGTTTGTTTTAGTTCTTGCATGTTTGTGATTTTCTGCGTATTTGATTAAGTCTTGATTTTCATGTTTGTTTAACGAGGATTAAAAGGAAAAGGGGAGAGAATTGGACTACCTTTCGTTTGGAGGGAGGAATGGTGGAAGTGCTCAGAGGCTGGATGGCGAAGGGGGCGTGAAGACGCTAGCTTGCTCTTTGGTAACTTTTATCTTTTCTTCTTCCTTAGGGTTTGATGATGATTTTTGTACTGAAAACCTTATCCTGAAAAAGATTCACTTCTTTATCTCTTCTCTTCTACTGCATGTTGCCTTGAACGTCCCTCTCTTCTTCTGACTTATGTTGCCTTTGAGTATTCGTATGCTTTTGAATATGCTGAGCTTGTTGCCTTGAATTGTTGCTTTGAGATGCCTATGATGAAGAGCTTCTTCTGAGGCCTAGGGTTTAGTTGCCCCTGTTGCCTATTATTTTTCCTCTTCTTCTGACTTATGTTGCCTTGAGTATTCGTATGCTCGCCTTGAATGTTTATGGCCTATGATGAAGAATTTCTGAGGCCTTCTCTGTATTGTTGCCTTGAGATGCTTCTTCTGCTTGTCTTGAATGTGTTTTTTATTGCCCAATGATGAGCACCTCCTCTGAGGGCCTTGATGCTTGGATTGAATGGTTTTGGCCAGGTTTCAGTATTAGGCAAGTTTAGTGTTTGACAGGGTAAGCAGGTTTGTACATTGGTATGGCTTATTGCAGGTTCAAGTTTGACAGTAGGTTTGGTGTTTGACAAGTGAGGCTTCAGGCTGGATGAGGTCTTGAGGCTCAGCAGGTGTTATGCTTAGGCCAGTGGGACTGGTTTTGTTGTTAGGCAGGTTATCTGGTTATTGCTGGATTTGTTATTGACAGGATGAGGGTTTACTGATTTATGCTTGATGTTGGTTCAGTTTTGGCATTGATTTGTTTATGCTTCAGTTTATGTGTTTGTGACAGGTTGGTCTTGTTGGTTTAGGTTCAGAAGGTTTAATGGCTGAGGAAATGGCAAGTTATGCTGTTTAAACTTGAGGCAGCAGATTCTGAGTTTTGAGGATTTTTGATGTTTAGGCTTTCTTTTTGATATCAGGTTCTGAGTTTTGTTGGTTTTTTTGGACAGTTATGATGCTGAGGCAGTTTGTATCTCAGTTTTTGTATATCTTTCTTTTCTTGAACTGTGTTTGTTCTTTTGTATATTTTTTTCTCTTCCTATCTATCCTGCCTAAGCCTAAAGCCTGAACCCTGCTTCTTATCTCCCTTCCCTCTTAGTACAGTTGGATATTTTAATATGCTTCTTTCCTGTACTTTTTTTGAAAGTGGCCATTCTGATGGGAAATGATGAAAAAAGTTTGCTTGCATATCATGCTTTCCTCTGCATATTTGATCTCTTCTTTGACAGCTTTTGTACTTTTTTGTCTTCTTTGATATCCTTGTGCAGTAACTTGACAGCTTTGGTATTTGACAGAAAGTTGTACTTTGATTTTTTAGTTTGGTTGAACTTGAACTATGCAGTTTGACATTTTGAATTTATGCATTTGACATTTTGCATTCATGATTTAAATGAATAAAATTCCTCCCTCTTTGTGAACCGGGAGAAATCCCGTGATTTGCAGAGAGGGTTAACTGATCCCAGTCAGTGGCCCTTAATGATGACTGCAAATTTTATCTGTCTTTTTGATTTAACTGCTTTTTGACTTTTCTCTTTTTCTTTTGCATATGAAAAATGGAATACCGGAGCGAAGTGAAGAATGAAGAGATTAGGGACTTAGAAAATGTTTAGAAAAAATAGGATAGTTTTTATTTTCAATTTAATTATTGTAAACCATTATTATTTTAAATACTTCGTAAATAAATACTTGTATCCAAATAATAATTGTAACAAATATTAAATATGAAATAAAAATTCTTATTGATTCATTTAATTCTTTTCAATTCCTTTTCAATTATTTACTTATTATTCAAGGTTCCTTAAATTAAAATAAATGAAAGTTAAATTTCAGATATTTAATCCTTAGAACAATAAATAATCAGTTAAACATTGATTCTTCGTCGATCAAAATAAATGAACTTGACGTCTCCATTATTCAAAGCAACGCACAGTCGAACACAATAACTGATCAGACGCAATCCTTTCTTATTGATTTCTTGCCAAGCACTGTAGATCCAAACTGCATATTTCTTTTGACTGGCTCAAACAAAACAACATGACTTCAACCCAACTGCCTCTTTTACTGATTAAATCAAAACAATGCGAATTTAACCTAAACCTTGGAATAACTTGCGAAGTGCTGTGGAATTTTAATCTTTCTGAGAATATGCCCATAAAACCTTAATTCCTGATTTAATGCCAAATAACGTTCGCCTGATCAAAATGCGCTAGAATCAACCACAACCCTAAGCCAATTGTGTGAAACAATCCAGATCCCTAAAAATCAATAAAACCCTAATTTTTGTTTTGGCTGACGAGAAAAGTCCGCTTGCCCGATTCTTGAGCCAGTTTGAAAAATCAGGAAACGCCTGAAGCTGAGATTTCTTGTGGAAAAATGCGAGGGCAAATTTTGGGGTACAACACTATGTTTTAGGCTTGCATGGGTTTTATAGGTAAGTACCCTCTTGAAGTTTAGTTGGCTCAACCTGTCCTAGTAATAGTGATCGGGTTCTAAAGGATCTCAATATCACCGACCTTTCTCTTAGGCATTGTCTCAGCACAACAATCTTTTCTTGCGGCCGAGATATCCCAAAAGTCCAGCCTCAATGAGTGTAGTATCGAGTATCAACCAATTTTCAGCTCTACACAGAAACCGGTTATCTCACTACGTCCTAATGGCCAAGTTTGTTCAATTAGGGTTCTAAAGCCAGTTAGTGCTTCATGAGGCCACTCAGCAGCCCCGTATTCTCCTCGATTCACCACGAGGGATACCGGTACCCACAAATGCGTCACACTAACATAGCCATTGTTTCAACCATATCGGTCTACGCCATACAGTTTCCGCAATCTATTGCTATTTACCTAAAAATGTGTCCCAGATCCGGGTGAAGGATCAAAGCAAGCCCGATACAAAGAACAAAATATAAAGTATGCAAAGAAACAAGTAAAAAATAATCTAACCCTAAGGTAACCCCGCTTTTAAAAATTATTCCCCAGAAGAGTCGCCAGTTCTGTGATACGGTGGGAGAACTGACTTGAAGTTTTGTGTTTTGATCGCATTTATGCGGATAGCAAGCGTTGCCACCAACTTTTCTTTTATCCAAAAGGAAAGGTAAAAAAGAACAGAAAATACCTTTCGAGATTATTTCTCGGGTTCGAAGGGTAGATTATGAAAAGGGAAGGTATTAGCACCCTTTTCATCCATGGTTTTCCATGGGCTCTTAGTTATTCGCTAGATCACTTACTTTTGCTTTGATAATGTGCTTGTGATGTGGGCTTTGAAAATATTTTGAAAATGCCTTTGTAATGATTCTCGTTTCTATAAGAATTCGTACAAAGTTTTATTTTGGAAAATGGTTCAAAGATGTGTTTGCGGAATGTGTTTTTTTGAAAATGATTTTGAAAAAAAGATGTTTTTTGCAAAGGTTCTCGTCTCTATAAGAACGTATACAAAATGTTTTGTCTTTTGAAAATGTTTGTGAGATGAAAGCATTGGTGTGAAAATGTTTTTGTTGTGAACAAGCGAGTAACTAAGAGCGAATCTACCTACTTTAAAGGTCTTAAATGTTCTTTTCTTCTTCCTTTAGATGTTTTTATCTTACCATTGATTTGGTAAGAAGCCCCATCGTTGGATGTGAAGGGACAGGCATGGGTCAATTTTATAGTCATCGAAAGCAACTTATAAAACGCTTTAGCAATTTTCGTAAGGGACTAGATCGTTTTACCAGAGGCAACATCGAGGGACATCGAGGGACATCGAGGGACTACGATCTTTTTTATTGAAGGATCTTTGCTAAAGAGTCCCCATATTCGAGGGACATGACTGTATTTCCGAGGCAACGAGCAAGGTTACCCTAGAGGTGCGCGTGTGAAAGAAGTGTATTCATTTCAAATTTAATTTCATTGAAGTTAGGTTATCTAGCGATCGATTTATAAATCTTGCCATGCACGCCTAATTACTATACAGTAATAAGTAAAATAGTAAAAATGGGGAAATTGAAATTCTACGCTATTACAAAGCTTCGGGAATGGGGGTACAAATTAATGAATGGGGGTGATAATAAGAAATAAACATTTAAATCACACGATACAAGTCCAAACCGTTAAATAATTATTTAAGTTAAAACTCTTTTCATTTGATAAAATTAATTAATAATTTAATTAATAATGTCAAACAAAAATTATTTTAAAGTTAATAATTATTTAAAACAAATATTAACCTATTTGCAATTCTAAATATATGCTGAAATATAAAACAAAAATCAAATAATTAAAAATAAAGGATATAAGGGAAAAGTTTAGAAACGGACCTGCATTTGAGCAAATCTGGGGGTGCAAAAATAAATCTGGTTGGCCCAAATAAAGGGAGAAGCCCAAAGCTCTAGTTGTTCAGGTGCAGCAGTCTCCTAGAGGTGCACCATGGGAATGCTCTTGTAAGGCGCTAAAGAGTATTGATTGGTGATGAGATGAAATCAGATGGAGGGATGATGAGGGTACACAATCCGTTAGCGTGGGAATGCAAACACAGGATCTCTCAGGATGATTAAAGGGGTGGTGACAAGTGTCACCACCGGATTGGGCATTAGGGTGTAATTAACAAAAAAACAAAATTAATTAAATGAATCAGCAAAACCTCATAACTCTCTTTTCTTTCTCTCTCCTTATACTCTCCTCACACGATGCTCTCTCTTCTCATGAGGGATTGGAGAGCTTCACCGGAGAAGGCAGCTTGGCTGCACCGAAAATCGCCTTACGACGGTGACAGCGGCAGCGTGACTCCAATCTCTACTTTTCTTACATGAATCTGATCATCTCCTCTCTCTAATTGCTAATCTGAAGTTAATTTTTGCTGATTCTCAATCTAAAACCCTAGATCTAAAGAGGGGTGGACGGAACCCTAAGTCAAAGATGTAGCGAAAAAACAATGATTTATGATGAAGGATGCAAAATGGAAAGCAAAACACAAAGAAAAAAGGGAGAACGGAGGTCGTGTTCTCTAGATCCGCGAGCTTCCAACCTTTCTGAAATTTGTCCTTTTGGTATTTATCTGAGCTTTTTCTCTTCTTCTAAATCTATGTTTGTTAGAATGTGTTGAAGTGATTTCTGGATAGGATAACGATGATGATTAGGGTTTGGCTTTTTGCCATTTTTTTGAGTTATTGGTTCACTGTGGGTTTTTGGTGATGGTATTTGGTGATGGTATTTTTGATGTTGTATATTTGCTGGCCATTTTGTGTTGTTTCGTACCTTACTGTGAAGGAGACAGGGGTTTTTTGGTGATGGTACTTTTGATGTTGTATACTTTGTGTTTGCAAAAGAATGCAGTGGGTTTGATGGAAGTATTCTCTCTTGGTGATTTTTTTCGTCCCTTTTCCCTTTGACCTCTCTCCCTCTATATTGACAGTAAAAAAATTGAAAAGAGAATGGGAGGGAAAAAAGACAGTCCTTTGAAACTTGTGGCATATTGTGCTGATGTTTTTTGTTGCAGTTTCTGGTTTTTTACCATTTTTGTACAAGTTTTGGGCAAGATTTGGACAGCTATACAGAGCTGTAGTAGAAGCAGCAGGGCCATTTGTTTTGTGATAGCAGCTAGCTTCGCAATTTTATGATTGCTAGTGGCCTAGGTGATATCTTTCCAAAACTTGTCTCTTTCTCTCTTTATATTTCTATGATACAAAGCCAAATTTCTTTTTATATTTTTCTGAAGGGTTTGCTAGCTTAGGAAAATGATGACAAAATGTTTGTTTGAGCATGCTTGCCTCCTTGCTATATTACAGTATTGCTACATTTTTGCACTAGCCTGCTGTTTATTATTTGTGTTGTGACATGTTTACATTTATGGCCCTGCTATTTTACTTGTTGTTGGTTTGTATTTTGTTGTTGTTGCTTGTTGTTTTGGTTTTCTGCTGTAGGCCTGTCTAGGCAGCTTATTTGCATGCTTTAGCATCCTGCTGCTAATCCTGCAGCTGCTGTTTGATTGTTGCAGTAATGTTGGGCTTGTTTGGAAAATCTGTGTTGCAGTTTGGTTGTTTCTGTTTGGCTTTAGGTGCCTTGGCTGCTGGTGGCCTGCTGTTAGCTGCTTTGGGCAGTTTGCTGTTTGCAGTTTTCCCTTGTTGACTTGCCTGTTGTGTGCAACCTTGGGCTGCTGTGCTTGTTGCTTGTTTGTAAATTTTTCCTTTTTCTCTTTTTGTGAACCAAGAAGGGAAACTTTTCTTGTGATATGCAATTGGAGAGAGAGATTATGTTAGACCACAATTCTGATTCCTAAATGCAAACCCTGGTGATGAATTAGAATAAAATGTGTTTGAAACTTCCTTGTTTAACTTCATTATTATATGCTAATTATATCTTCTTTTCCTTTGATTTGTTTCATGAACGGCAAGCTAGACTTGGATGCCAACTAAGATTGGATTGATCACTTGAAGATGAAGATGAAGACCTGAAGAAGCAGACAAGAAATTATCTTTGTAACCTTTAGATTCTTTGTAAACAAGACAAACAAATTGTAAATTCATTTGTAATGTAAAAATATCAAACACTTGAATAAAATTTGGTGTAGTAGAATTTGTTGTACAAAACTTGCAAACTTTGATTGAATACTTTGGATAAAAATCTTGCTTGATAACTTGCATTTTAAGCAAACACAATATGATCAGATAAATCATGTATTTTGCATTCTTAAACAAAATAAACGTTTAAGAGCTCAAACCCAATTGATTAATTGAATCCACAATCATGGTTGTTTAAAATGATAGTCTTAATCTTCATATCTTATCCAAACAAAACATGCTCCTAAGAACAACATCAATCCTCAGTAAACTGTGGTTAAGAAAAATTTAAAATCAAACATGCGCCTTGCAATGATTCAATAGATTTAAAAACTTCCAAGCTCAATTTTCCTTCAACTCTTTGAAGATAAACCCATGAACGGCATCACATATGACCATGACCAGAAATAAATGCCTCAAGGTCTTGTAATTTGGAAAAATCACAATTCTTAGAGATCAGACGACTGTTGTTTGAAATTAGGTCAAGATTCATGATGCGACTTCTAACGCATTCAAATTTTGGTGATCTTTTGCGTGTAATAAGCTCTTGATACGTGAAGAGAAATTTGAGATGGTGTGATCGGTGGATCTGGAACTGACTGTTTAACGCTGGTTCACGAAATGACGCGGAAGCAAGAGTCGCCACCGTCTTTTATTTTCTCCAACATGGACAGGACAAAAGCACAACAAAATTCCTTATGAGATAGTTTCTCGGTTCGGGAGGTAGATTTATAGAAAGGGAAGGTGTTAGCACCCTTTCTATCCATGGTTATCCATGGGCTCTTAGATACTTGCTCATTGTGTTTTCAAAAGTGTTTGCTTTTCAAAGTGTGAGTGGGTTTGAAAAAGTTTCTTTGAAAGTTTTCTGAATAACTCTTGTATCTGTCCTCAAGAGTGTTTGAAAAATTATTTTGAAAGCTTTTTGAAAAGTGTCGGTGTGAAAAGAGTTTTTGATTTGTTTTTTGAAATAGAGCAAGTATCTATGAGTCATCTACCTACCCTAAGGAATTAGGTTGTGTAGAAGTCCTTAAGGTAGTGCCATCCCACCATTGAGAGGTAGGTAGCACCACCGTTGGAGGTGTTCGGGTCAATTCGTGTTTAGGGACAGTGTGGTCACCAGAGCAACAGTAGGACACCTTAGAAGCTACCCCTATGCCATAGATCATGGACATAAGGACTTACTAAAACGTCCTATACTCGACGACCACGTTTCGAGGGCAAGGCAACAGTGAGGCGTACCCTAGGAGTGGTGTGTGAATTGGTGTGTTGTTTTCATGTTATATTTTATCTTGTACATGTATCATGGTGATCTACGCTTGTTTTTAATTAGCCATACATTCTTTCATGCAAAATTTAGAATTTAAAAGTGCGGAAATTTAAATGCGGAAAGTAAAATCCTACGCTATTACAAGGCGCGGGTCTATACATCGCCAAATTACAAAGACTCGTTTTTAATAAAATGCAGAAAATAAAACCTAGTTACTATTACATGGCTTGAACAGTTACATAATATTTACAAGAAAATAAATAAGAATAAATGCGCGAAAAGAAATCAAAATCGAATGTTCGAGGGCGTTGGACCCTTTTGAAATTAAATTGAAATTGAAAACTAATTAATTATTAATTTGAAGAAAAGAAATGTTTTTTAGGTTTTTTTTTTGTATTTAATGAGAATAAAGAAAATTAATTAAAACTAGAAGAAACCCTTAATTCTAAATATTTTTAATTATTAAAGAAAAGGTTAAAGTTTAAAACCTAATTTATGCTAATTGATTATTTACATATTTATTTACAAAATTAATGGTAATTAATAATAATGATAAATAATAATGATTAATAATTTATTTAAGAAAAAGATGAAAATGTCAAAAAAAAACCTAATTCTAGATACTTTTTACTTATTAAGAAAAAGATTAAAGTTTAAAAACCTAAATTAAACTAAGTTAATTGTTAGAGTTTATTTACAAAAAATAGGTTAGTGATGAAATAATAATTAAATATATTTTAGTTTCTGATTTTTTATCTTATGAAAATTAATTTATGAAATTAAAGAAAACAATTGAAAACAATTAAAAGAATAAAAAGGAAAATCAAATAAAAAAATAAAAATGTGCAAACCATGGAGGGTATTCAGACCCAAAGGGAGGTTTTTTGTGAGAAATCTGGCCCATTAGACAAAAAATCTTGTTTGACTTTCTGGCATCACGTGCGTGTTCATTGACTCCTGAGTACCGTGGTCTGCATTTTTTGGCCATTGGATTGGGTTTCATGGCCATTTGTGTTCTGGCTGTTGGCCATTTGTGTTCTGGCCTCAACGTTCCTTAATCTTCTCAGGATGTCTGTCTCGCCATGCATTGGTGTCATGCATAAGTTGTTCTACTTTGGCCATTTGGCTTTTGACTTTTGGCCATTTGTGTTTTGGCCATTTGGCTTTTGGCTTTTGGCCATTTGGCTTTTGGCCTCAACGTTCCTAAATGAACCTGCATGGGATCCTGTCTAAATCTGCAGTGTTGAATCTCACGAACACATTAAATAAAATCATAAAATGCAAATAAAGCCAATATATGAAGAAATTTAATGTTTAGGCACAATATGGCATGTATGAATGATTATACCCTTTTGATCATGGAGATCAAATCAATCTTACCCTTACTGGGAAATTAGTGACATGAATGCTTTTATGCTCTTTGGATCATGGAGATCAAGCCAGCCTTATCCTTACTGAAGAAGTAGTGAGATGTTGGTTTGTAACTGTGATGGCTTGTTTGTAGTGAGAGAGGGATTTATGATAAGGATTTCAAGGTTTTAGGGTTCTTGAAAGAATTTGATATTCTAACAGTGTTGTGGCAAGGTTTTTTCTCTCTTTTCCTCCTCTTTGGTTTGTGTGAAAAGAAGGTGATTATATAATGGAAATTAGGGTAAAGAAAATGGGCTTTGAATGTGCAATTGGGCCTCCAATGTTCACTTGAGTTCGTCACTTTCCAGGCTAAATCGCAGGGACTTAAGTGCAATTTTTGAAGTTGAAATGTGAAAACAAAATGTAGAAGATATCGAGAACTAACTCCTGTCCGAAAATCGGCTCAATCGGATAAACGGTGAATTAGTTATGAATTTTTGAAGTTTCAGCTCAGACAAACTTATTTTGGGCTCCAGTGTCGACTCTGACATGTTCTTCAATAAAAAACTGGTATTGATCGGTGCATAATTTGGTCTCGACTTTTCAAGCAAAGTTGTAGATCTATGAGTCAGTGACCTTGTGTAAAAATATGAGTCCAATCCGATAAAAATTGACCGAGTTATGAATTTTCGAAGTTTCGGCTCAGATGAAATAATATTCAGCATTCAAGATTTTCAGCGTGTCACGCACTCTGAGCAAAAAACGAAGGCCTTTTGAATACCGTTTGAACTCAATACCTTCTGTGAAAATGTCGGCAACTCAATTTGTGAAATTTTGGCGCTAGAACCAGCTCGATACGATGAAAATCGACCAAGTTATGATTTTCTGAACATGATGCAAATAAACTTCTGTCACAAATTTTCTGTGCGAAAATACTTGATAAATCCACATTTTTGAAGACCTTCTGATCAAAATTGGTTTCCAGCCTTGAGAGATGAAAACGTAGATAATATCAAGACGGAATTTTGGCCACCGGAACGGGTTCAAAACGAGCCACGATCTTCAAGTTATGAATTTTTTAGCGCGTAAAAACTGCACTTTCAGCACACTTTTTCACCATATTTCTTCGAGAAAACTCACACATTCGGATACCTTCTTTAAAGAATTGACTCTTGAGCCGAACCTGAATTTGAGAATACGTTATCAGAGATATCTTGGCGAAAGAATACCTGAATATGACGCGCCGGGTTGGACTTGTGAATTTTTCTTGAAATATTTTGAGAAATATGGGAGGGCAAATTTTGGGGTACAACAGTTGCCCCTGTTCAATCTTCTTAGACCTGAGGATGTAGATTGGCTGGCGTGCCTTTCGTAATCTGAAGGTGGAAGATGATTGAACACTAGAGTGCCCAGAAATTTGCACTCACATAGTAGAATGTCAGCAGTGTGATGCAGGGAATGGGCTTACAGATGCCATTTGGAGACTGTAGGTATGTGGAGATGGGCTTATAGATGCCATCTGGAAGTATGATAGTACCTTGTCGGGAATGGGCTTATAGACGCCACCTAGGTTTCGATCGCGTAAGCGATTCCTTAGCGAGAACTTGCGTACCTGAGAAAGAAAAATAATTACCTGGCCTGTTACAGGAGTTGATCTTCAAACTCTTTACGTAGATGTGCCCTGGCTGGATACAGGAATCGAATCTTTAAACTCTTCAGACGTGCCCTGGAAGGATACAGGAATCGAGTCCGGAGAATATTAGTCGTCAACAGATACACCCTGGCAAGATACAGGAATCGGATCTTCGAACTCTTCAGACGTGCCCTGGCAAGATACAGGAATCGAGTCTGGTAATGTTAGTCGTCAACAGATACACCCTGGCGAGATACAGGAATCAGATCTTCGAACTCTTCAGACGTGCCTTGGCCGGATACAAGAATCGAGTCTGGAATTCATAAAGGTTGGTGAGTTGTCTCTACTGACAGGTTATTTCCATGGACGGGTGGTCTTTATCGACGGGTGTCTATAACGACGAGTGTCTATAACAATGAGTGTCTATAATGACGAGTGTCTATAACGACGAGTGTCTATGACGACGAGTGTCTATGACGACGAGTGTCTATAACAACGAGTGTCTATAACGACGAGTGTCTATGACGACGAGTGTCTATGACGACGAGTGTCTATGACGACGAGTGTCTATGACGACGAGTGTCTATGACGACGAGTGTCTATAACGACGAGTGTCTATAACGACGAGTGTCTATAACGACGAGTGTCTATAACGACGAGTGTCTATGACGACGAGTGTCTATAACGATGAGTGTCTATAACGACGAGTGTCTATAACGACGAGTGTCTATGACGACGAGTATCTATAACAATGAGTGTCTATGACGACGAGTGTCTATAACGACGAGTGTCTATGACGACGAGTGTCTATAACGACGAGTGTCTATGACGACGAGTGTCTATAACAACGAGTGTCTATGACGACGAGTGTCTATAACGACGAGTGTCTATAACGATGAGTGTCTATGACGACAAGTGTCTATAACGACGAGTGGAAGTAATTTTAACTAGACTTGTCTTCTTTTGACTGGATTTGTCTACTTTGATTGAATTTGTCTTTTTTGACATAGTTGATCATTTAACTGTATCCTTCCTGAAAGGTAAAGGTCAGTCATATGCAATGCATGGTATGGATCAAGCGGTGATATTCTCAGCATAAATGAGATTATGTGATATGATGCATGTGTCATGTTTATGATAATGTAATGTTTTTGAATGTATCTCCGTCTAGGAAAATAAGTCCTTGACGAATGCCGGGGAGTTTGCTGAATCCTGGGCTGATCTTGAAGAGTAGGATTCTTCGTTTCTGCTGAGGATGATGGTTGCAAGAATACCGGTAGGAGAAGATGACTCCGTTAGGGAATAAACTTGGCGAATAGCTTGCTCTGCGGGGAGATAACTCTGTGGGGAAAGAGAGGCACTTTGCTGAGGTGCTGATGATAACTCCGCTGGGGATACCATTGATAAGCTATGTTGGGAGATTTGATGAACTCCGCTGGGGATAGGAAGACTTCGCCGAGGACGATCTTTCCGAGGCTTTTAGCTGAGGATAACCCAGTTATAAGCTCTGGTGGAGAAATAACCTTTGAATAAAACCTGGGGAGACGCGCTCGCTCTGCAGGGAGTGAAGGTATCTTGGTCACCTTCTTCAGCTGAACTTACCTTGGCACTTCGGTGGTCAGAGCAACTAGATCATTTAGACAACTCATTATTGCCCCAGTTTCTGTTGGAGAAGAAGGTACCTGTGAAGGTGTTTGATGACTGCCGATTGACAAATCTTCTTCTGGTAGGCAAGTGACGAGATACCAGGACATAGTCGTACGCTTTGATCCCTAATTTTTGCCTGGACCGCCCTTTCGGGTTTTCAGTCCACCGGGATACCCATTTTTGCCCAAGCCGCCTTTTCAGGTTTTCGACTTGCCGTGTGTATAGTTTTTTCATTTCATCCCTTATTTTGCCCGAACCCTTTTGGTTCGCTGGGAAGCCCTAATTTTTGCCTAGGTATGTCAACCTAGCGGGTCTTTTATCGTGCGTAGTATTTTTTCGACTATGTCCACGCTCTTAGAATGCAGGGAGGTGCCCCTGGCTGCTTGTGTTGCCATGTTACCAGAAGATGTCTGATCGTGCAAGATTTGTTGCTGGAATTCCTGTCCAATGCCCCAAGTGTCTCAGATGGAGAGTTGCCCCTAGCTGCTTGACATCGTTGAGAGATTCTCTGGATCTTGACTTAACTGCCCCAGATGGTAGACCATGATCATGCCGTGCCCCTTGATTGGAGATACTCTTGTTCATTAGACTTTCGTCATGCGAATTCCTCTGCTGTTCAAACAACTAGTCATATGCAAGCAATGTTATATTAGAAATGCAAAGCTAATGTCTGTCTTGAAGTTTTTTGAAAATGCATTTTTTAGTAAAAACAAGTGAATTTTGTAAACTGTGATGTCAACTCGTTATTTTACCGCAAGCCTTAAGGAGTCAGGATACCTTTTGTAACAGTATGCTTTCGAACTAACCCATGCTTCAGCTAGGACTTTTTAAGGGTTATAACGTGGCCTGGTTCACGGTTTAAGAAACAAAGGATAAAGGCTCAAATTATTTGTACCCACCCGTTCTTCGTGATGTTCTCCAAACCTAAACTCAGTTGATCATACGTTAGACCTTGTTTGAGTCTTTGCTCTGATTTTCTGGTGATGGTTCGGATGTTGACAATTTATTTTGAATAGGCAGTCATTCCTTTTTGTCGAGAGTTTTGTAAGACCTCTTTCTTTCTTTTTTTGATTTTGTTATCCCTGTTTTTTGCCTGAACTGTTTCTTTTTGTATTTACAGTCAGCGGGATGCCCCAGTTTTGTAAGTCTCCTTCATAGTTTTTGACTTATTGGGCTTTAGTTTTTTGAGAGATGACGACCTGTCTTTATGATTGTTTGGAACCATCACTGTCTTTCTTTGTTTTGTAAGGACCTCTTTGGTGTCATTCGTTATGCACTTGGATCAACTGAGAGAACTACCCTGCCCCAGGTTATGATTAAGGGTTTTAAATTTTGAAAAGAAAAACTCCTACTTCTTTGGCTCAAAGGGGTTGATGAGGGATTATCTTCCTTATAACTCCAGTGTTTAGGAATTGAAACAATGCATGTACCTCATCAGCGGGGTCTTGTTCAAAAGCATACTGTAAAGATCGTGGTATCGTTTTCGTCATCCTCCCTCAAGAGCCTTAGAATTATTAACCGAGAATTGATTATCACAGAAAAATGAAAACAGTTTGCATATAGTGAATACGAAATAATTACTTCAAAACAGACATGTGTAGTGCATTAATGAAATAACAATGTTTAACATGAATAAATGTTTGAACAATCAAAAGAAAATTACAAATTGAACATTCGAATGAACAAAAAATCCAGTCCTAGCCATATTTTAGAAAGGGAGCAGTGATCACATTGGGAGTCTCTGGAGAGTCGAGTTGGACTTCCTTTGTGTCAATCAGATCCTGGACCTTATTTTTCAAAGTCCAACAGTCATCTGTAGCATGCCCCGGGCTGTCAGAATGGTAAGCGCAGCGAACGTTGGGGTTATACCTTGACGGCGTCCTGTTGGGATTCTTTGGAGGGTCCATGAGAGTTACCAACTTGGTTTCCAGCAACTATGGCAATATCTGTGACAAGGTCATGCCGAGGGGAGTGAATTGCCTTTTGGGTCTATCTTCCCTTTGCTGATTGTGACGCTGAGGGGCGCCGGCCGGTTTTGCAATAAGCACCGCGTTGACATCTTGGCGGTGTTCGGACCTATTCTGCCCTCTTGAGCCATAGACAGCACTAGATTCTCTCTTGGATGGTTTCTTCTCAGTGTTCGAGGAGTCACCATTCTGTATTTTCCATGACTTGATGCCAGCCTCTATTCTCTCCCCGGTCAAGACCAAATCTGTAAACCCAGCAGCAGAATTCCCAATCAGGTGGTTGAAGAATGGACCAGACAGGGTCCCCAAGAACATGTCGACGAGTTCGCGGTCAGTCAGAGGTGGTTGTACCCTTCCAGCAAGGTCCCTCCATTTTTGAGCATATTCTTTGAAGCCTTCGCCTATACCCATAGACATCCCCTGAAGCTGAGTACGCGTGGGAGCAAGGTAGGCATTATACTGGTATTGCTTGTAGAACACAGTGGCCAAGTCCTCCCAGTTGCGGATGTTGGCTCCATTCAGTTGATAGAACCAGTCGAGTTGAGTTCCGGCCAGACTATCCTGAAAGAAGTGAATCCACAGATTCTTGTCAGTCGTGTAGGGCTGGATCCTCCTTGTGTAAGACCTGAGGTGCAGCTTAGGACAGGAGGCCCCGTCATATTTTGCAAAAGCAGGTGCTTTGAACTTGTGCGGGATCACTACCCCAGAAGACAGACCTAGATCCTCGAAGTCCAGGCCGGGCACTTTTTGTATCTCCATGGCACTTAGCCGGTCTTCCAATTGTTTATACCTGTCTTCAGCTGGAGGATATTGCTCATCATTGTAATCGGTCTCGTTGTCGGAGACCACTAGACTAGGAACCTCCCTTTCTTGGGGATTGTCTTTCCCAACAAATGGGGTAGTCTGCTCAACTTCATTTTGTGATCCATTCCCAGATTTGCGTCTAGGGTTGAACAGCACCGTCCTTTTCTTCTTCTTTTTCGAAAGCAGGGTCTTCAGATCTTGTTGCCCCTGGGCTAGACTCATGATCAACTCTTGGAACTGGGCGTTCTGAGCCTGGAGGGCCTTGATGGATTGCTCGGTAGATGATTCAGGATTCATGATGGCGAGCTGAAATAAACAGCGAAGAAGGTAAGCAACCTGTGAAAGGGGTACCTGTAATGCAATGATATGTATGTATGCATGCAATGTTTCCAAGGATCTCGCGAGGTAAACAAGAAATTGTTAGCATTTGAATTTTCTGGCTTGATTGAAGGAACTGCATATTGTAGAGAGTCCTTCTTCAAGAGTCAAGGCTCACCATATCGAGTGGGTCATAGCCCCTGACAACCTTGGCTAGAGGAAAATAAATCCCCTTTGCCCCTCGCTGGATATTTTGTTCATCATGACCTACATCACAAGCCCTTGAGATCCTTGAAACGGGTTAGTTTTTATGCGGGATGCATGCAATGGTATGATGGTATGCTATGCATGGGGTAGTGTAGGTAAACCCTGTTATGAGTCCCAATTAAGGACTGTAGACAAAACCTGCAAGAAACTCAAGTGTCAGATAACAAGCATGCAAGTAGTCAAGTTTGAAGGCACACAAGTAACACAAAAGAGCCCTTAGAGTTTAGGCCAGCATGGGGTCTAGGTATTACCCTCTTTTAGTTTGTTGGTTAAAACCTGTCCTATCAGAAGTAACCTGGTTCTAGAGGATCCCAATATCACTGACTACCCTCAATCGGTCATAACTCCAGCATCGCAATATTTTCTTACAGCCAAAACCATCGCGAGAGTTTAGCCTCAATGGGTGTAGCATACTGCTACTGTTCTATTGGCCAAGTTGGGTCATTTAAGGTTCTAAGGTCGGTTGGTGCTTAATGACTCCTCAGAAGACCCATATTCTCCTCGTTGCGACACAAGGGATATCGGTACAGACCAAGGTGCCACACCAACGTAGCCACTGTTTCACCCGTGTCGGTCTACGCCGGACAGGTCCCTCACAGCTTATGCTACCTAACAGGGTATCCCCAGATCTGGGTTAGGATCTATGTAACTCCGATGCAGCCCACAATAATAAAGCAAACAAGCATAACAATTGAAAACACAAGTGATCTTAGTCCTAAGGTACACCTCACTTTATAAGAGTCCCCAGCAGAGTCGCCAGTTCTGTGATCGGTGGATCTGGAACTGACTGTTTAACGCTGGTTCGCGAAATGTCACGGAAGCAAGAGTCGCCACCGTCTTTTATTTTCTCCAACATGGACAGGACAAAAGCACAACAAAATTCCTTATGAGATAGTTTCTCGGTTCGGGAGGTAGATTTATAGAAAGGGAAGGTGTTAGCACCCTTTCTATCCATGGTTATCCATGGGCTCTTAGATACTTGCTCATTGTGTTTTCAAAAGTGTTTGCTTTTCAAAGTGTGAGTGGGTTTGAAAAAGTTTCTTTGAAAGTTTTCTGAATAACTCTTGTATCTGTCCTCAAGAGTGTTTGAAAAATTGTTTTGAAAGCTTTTTGAAAAGTGTCGGTGTGAAAAGAGTTTTTGATTTGTTTTTTGAAATAGAGCAAGTATCTATGAGTCATCTACCTACCCTAAGGAATTAGGTTGTGTAGAAGTCCTTAAGGTAGTGCCATCCCACCATTGAGAGGTAGGTAGCACCACCGTTGGAGTGTTCGGGTCAATTCGTGTTTAGGGACAATGTGGTCACCAGAGCAACAGTAGGACACCTTAGAAGCTACCCCTATGCCATAGATCATGGACATAAGGACTTACTAAAACGTCCTATACTCGACGACCACGTTTCGAGGGCAAGGCAACAGTGAGGCGTACCCTAGGAGGGGTGTGTGAATTGGTGTGTTGTTTTCATGTTATATTTTATCTTGTACATGTATCATGGTGATCTACGCTTGTTTTTAATTAGCCATACATTCTTTCATGCAAAATTTAGAATTTAAAAGTGCGGAAATTTAAATGCGGAAAGTAAAATCCTACGCTATTACAAGGCGCGGGTCTATACATCGCCAAATTACAAAGACCCGTTTTTAATAAAATGCGGAAAATAAAACCTAGTTACTATTACATGGCTTGAACAGTTACATAATATTTACAAGAAAATAAATAAGAATAAATACGCGAAAAGAAATCAAAATCGAATGTTCGAGGGCGTTGGACCCTTTTGAAATTAAATTGAAATTGAAAACTAATTAATTATTAATTTGAAGAAAAGAAATGTTTTTTAGGTTTTTTTTTGTATTTAATGAGAATAAAGAAAATTAATTAAAACTAGAAGAAACCCTTAATTCTAAATATTTTTAATTATTAAAGAAAAGGTTAAAGTTTAAAACCTAATTTATGCTAATTGATTATTTACATATTTATTTACAAAATTAATGGTAATTAATAATAATGATAAATAATAATGATTAATAATTTATTTAAGAAAAAGATGAAAATGTCAAAAAAAACCTAATTCTAGATACTTTTTACTTATTAAGAAAAAGATTAAAGTTTAAAAACCTAAATTAAACTAAGTTAATTGTTAGAGTTTATTTACAAAAAATAGGTTAGTGATGAAATAATAATTAAATATATTTTAGTTTCTGATTTTTTATCTTATGAAAATTAATTTATGAAATTAAAGAAAACAATTGAAAACAATTAAAAGAATAAAAAGGAAAATCAAATAAAAAAATAAAAATGTGCAAACCATGGGGGATATTCAGACCCAAAGGGAGGTTTTTTGTGAGAAATCTGGCCCATTAGACAAAAAACATTGTTTGACTTTCTGGCATCACGTGCGTGTTCATTGACTCCTGAGTACCGTGGTCTGCATTCTTTGGCCATGTGATTGGGTTTCATGGCCATTTGTGTTCTGGCTGTTGGCCATTTGTGTTCTGGCCTCAACGTTCCTTAATCTTCTCAGGATGTCTGTCTCGCCATGCATTGGTGTCATGCATAAGTTGTTCTACTTTGGCCATTTGGCTTTTGACTTTTGGCCATTTGTGTTTTGGCCATTTGGCTTTTGGCCATTTGGCTTTTGGCCTCAACGTTCCTAAATGAACCTGCATGGGATCCTGTCTAAATCTGCAGTGTTGAATCTCACGAACACATTAAATAAAATCATAAAATGCAAATAAAGCCAATATATGAAGAAATTTAATGTTTAGGCACAATATGGCATGTATGAATGATTATACCCTTTTGATCATGGAGATCAAATCAATCTTACCCTTACTGGGAAATTAGTGACCTGAATGCTTTTATGCTCTTTGGATCATGGAGATCAAGCCAGCCTTATCCTTACTGAAGAAGTAGTGAGATGTTGGTTTGTAACTGTGATGGCTTGTTTGTAGTGAGAGAGGGATTTGTGATAAGGATTTCAAGGTTTTAGGGTTCTTGAAAGAATTTGATATTCTAACAGTGTTGTGGCAAGGTTTTTTCTCTCTTTTCCTCCTCTTTGGTTTGTGTGAAAAGAAGGTGATTATATAATGGAAATTAGGGTAAAGAAAATGGGCTTTGAATGTGCAATTGGGCCTCCAATGTTCACTTGAGTTTGTCACTTTCCAGGCTAAATCGTAGGGACTTAAGTGCAATTTTTGAAGTTGAAATGTGAAAACAAAATGTAGACGATATCGAGAACTAACTCCTGTCCGAAAATCGGCTCAATCGGATAAACGGTGAATTAGTTATGAATTTTTGAAGTTTCAGCTCAGACAAACTTATTTTGGGCTCCAGTGTCGACTCTGACATGTTCTTCAATAAAAAACTGGTATTGATCGGTGCATAATTTGGTCTCGACTTTTAAAGCAAAGTTGTAGATCTATGAGTCATTGACCTTGTGTAAAAATATGAGTCCAATCCGATAAAAATTGACCGAGTTATGAATTTTCGAAGTTTCGGCTCAGATGAAATAATATTCAGCATTCAGGATTTTCAGCGTGTCACGCACTCTGAACAAAAAACGAAGGCATTTTGAATACCGTTTGAACTCAATACCTTCTGTGAAAATGTCGCCAACTCAATTTGTGAAATTTTGGCGCCAGAACCAGCTCGATACGATGAAAATCGATCAAGTTATGATTTTCTGAACATGACGCAAATAAACTTCTGTCACAAATTTTTTGTGCGAAAATACTTGATAAATCCACATTTTTGAAGACCTTCTGATCAAAATTGGCTTCCAGCCGTGAGAGATGAAAACGTAGATAATATCAAGACGAAATTTTGGCCACCGGAACGGGTTCAAAACGAGCCACGATCTTCAAGTTATGAATTTTTTAGCGCGTAAAAACTGCACTTTCAGCATACTTTTTCACCATATTTCTTCGAGAAAACTCACACATTCGGATACCTTCTTTAAAGAATTGACTCTTGAGCCGAACCTGAATTTGAGAATACGTTATCAGAGATATCTTGGCGAAAGAATACCTGAATATGACGCGCCGGGTTGGACTTGTGAATTTTTCTTGAAATATTTTGAGAAATATGGGAGGGAAAATTTTGGGGTACAACAGATGGCATCAAGAAGAATCAGATGCAAGTAAAATCACTCAAAAATATTGAATAATAAAGAAGTTACGATTGTTTGAATTTGTTCTCGCAAAAGGGCGATTTTCAAGTCAATGTAGTCATTTTCAGTTATCTGGGCCATTGATTGGGCAAACTTGCAATGCGAGGTTTGAAAACTGACTTAGACAACTTTGAGGAGACATGATGACTTATTTGAAACCTTTACGACTCAATTTCCTTTGAGAAGTGCAAAACCCTAATTACTGACTTGTTGCCTAGGAAGAGAATCTGTTTGATCAACTTCTGAGCCAAATTAGGTATTTGAGAAACCCTAGGATAGCATCATGAATGAGAAATAGGAGGGAAAATTTTGGGGTACAACAAATGGGAATATCAAAGAATGACCATTTCTTCTAGCGTCGAAATCGACATTCTTGGGGGAAAATTTGTTAGCTCCTAAATTCGACACCCATACACATTGGCTTTATTGGCTAAAAATAGATTGAAGAAGTCTAAATTAGGAACCCTTCGATTTGGAAACATAGTCTAATTCGAAGATACTTCGAATTGAGAGCCTTTGAAAAGGCCCATCGAAGTCATCCTTGTTAAGAAGGAAAAAACACTTAGAGAATTCTCTAAGTTAGAAAGGGTCTTCGACCCAGAGGCTTCGATCTTGTAAGAGCCTTCGACCTGGAAGCGTTTGTATCAGCAACAATTTGAATTCGAATTTGAATATAAGAGGGAAAGGCAGTTCACTTGGTAGTTGAAGAAAGCAACTTGGCATGAAGTTGAATATCAAAGAACATGCAAAGGACACTTGTCTTGATCCTGGATCGAAGTAACCATCTAGAAGTTACTTTTTACTAGTATTAATATAGGAAGTTTATGTAAATTTTCTGTGTGTTCAACCAATTGTACAAGTCACTCAATATTATTCGAGTACCCGTTGTGTAAGAAAGAATACTGAGAATGTACATTTGAAACACCACATTTTATAATCAATGTCTTTTACATTCCTTTTTATATTCCTTGTCGTTCCTGCTTATAGCCTTTTATCTTACTTGCAAATTTTATTTTCCCTTGCATTTTACTTGCACTTTTACCAGATTTCTACTCTTCTCAACCCCTTTCTACTTACTTTTACTTGCACTTTTATCAAGTTTTCGTCTACCTCTAACCTCCACCTTTCTCAGTTGAACGTGTTCTTTATTAGAATTAGTATTTTAATCAAAATAACACAAGTATTTAGCATATGTCCTAGGATCAATCTGACCGATCCTGCAAGTAACCAAAAATCACCCTTTTTGGAAGATCAGCGTTGTTTACCAATTTTCACGGTAAACAGATGTGTAGTTCCTCGACCCAATTTTTCTTTGTTTCTTCTAACCTTCGTTTGAGGCCTCGCAGGATCACCTTGTTCGTAGCTTCATCCTATTTGTTCGCTTATGGATGCTTTACGGAAGCGAAGTGTTGGATGGTGCCCAGTTTGGTGACAAATTCTTGAAAATTTATGTCCGTAAATTGTGTATCATGGTTGGTGACAATTGCTAGGGGTATGCCGAACCGGTAAAGTATGTTTCATTTGTAGAAGCAGAGTATATTTTGTCTCGTGATTTTAGCCAGGGCCTCTACTTCTATCGATTTTGCTAAGAATTCGATGCCCACTATTAGGTACTTGTTCTGGTTTGAACCCGCGAATAACGGACCGAGGATGCCTAATTCCCACCACGCGAAGGGCCATGGGGATGAAAGGTTTTTTAGCTCGTTGGGAGGCGCCAAGTGCATGTCCCCGTGACGTTGGCATTTGTCACCCTTTTTTATGCTCCTTTGCATCATGTAGTAATGTATGCCAGTAGTATCCTGCTCATAAAGCTTTTCGGGCGAAGGATCTCCCTCGAGGTGCTGAGCGTGGATTCCTTCTTGGATTTCACGCAAGATATGGGCGGCTTTAGGTTCTTTGACACATTTGAGAAGAGGGGTGGAGAATCCCCGTCTGTATAGTTTTTTTTCG
Organism: Vicia faba; assembly: GCA_948472305.1. Classification (NCBI taxonomy): domain Eukaryota; kingdom Viridiplantae; phylum Streptophyta; class Magnoliopsida; order Fabales; family Fabaceae; genus Vicia; species Vicia faba. The sequence goes on from OX451736.1 coordinate 1,166,353,345, forward strand.
ACCAGGACGTAGGAGCGGGCTCTTCTCCTGACCATGATGGCCTCCTTCTAGTCAGATGGTAGTTCCCCCTTTGTGAGGTAGTTGTATACCGAGATCATCCAGCAGTTGTTGTCGCTGATAATGTTTAAGTCCAAGGTTGTGGAGGATTTCTTGATGCTTGGTCGAGGGAGTATCTCCTGGGTGACAGATTTGTTTCCTCCATTCCCTTTTGTGCTCGCCAATTTTGACAGTATATCTGCTCGGTGTTGTGTTCGCGAGGAATGTGTTTTACTTCCACAAAATTGAACTTTATCATTTTTTTTCCAAACTAGGGGGGAGTATACAGAGAGATTGTCGTTTTTAACTTGGTATTCTCTATGTACTTGGAAAACGACGAGCTGCGAGTCTGTGAATATTTTCACTTCTTTGGCTCCTAGGTCTTCGGCCAAACATAGTCCTACAAGGAAAACTTCATATTCTACCTGGTTGTTGAAGGTTAGGAAGGATAAAGTGAGGGAGACTTAGATCAAGATTCCTTCTTTGTTTCCGAGGATGATGCTCTCCCCACTTCCAGATGAACTGGAGGCTCCACCCACAAAGATGGTTCATTTGTGTGCCCCACATGTTAGGTGAGCTGAAGAGGTCACCTCTGCCATGAAGTCGACTAGTACTTGGGATTAAGGGCCTTTCTGCCCTCATACCTGATGTCAAACTCAAACGGCTTTAGTGACCATTTGAGCATCCCTCTCGCCATGTCTGAACGGTCGAGCAACTATTTTACAGGTTGGTCTGTTTGTACGATGATCACGTGGTTTATGAAGTAGTTCCTTAATATTCTTGTTGTATTGATGAGGGCCATATCCACCTTTTCGATCTACTGATGCCATAGCTATGGGCCTTGCATGGCCTTGCTCGTAAAGTATATGGGTTTTCGCCCCTCAGGGGTTTCCCGAATGAGAACCGCACTGACAACTTCGGTTGTGACGTCGAGATAGAGGTAGATAATTTCTACATTATCAGGACGTGGAAGGATCGGTGGCTGCGAGAGTACTTGTTTGAGGTGTAGGAGGGCTTGCTCACACTCCTCGGTCCATTAAAATGTTGCTTCTTTGCGAATAAGTTTGAAAAGGGGAAGTGCATGTTGGATAGATTTTGCCACGAAGTGGGATAATGAGGTGAGCATCTTGTTCAGAGATTTAATTGACTTTTTGAACTTGGAATTGGAAACTCGAAAAATGCCATGCACTTGTCGGGGTTGGCTTCAATTCCTTGCTCTGTTAGGTAGAAGTTGAGGAATTTTCTTGCTCGTATATCAAAGGTGCATTTTTCTGGGTTGAATCGCATTTTGCACTTCCTCGCTTGGTCGAACACCCTTTTTAGGTGGAGCGTGTGGTCGAAATCCTCTTGAGATTTCACGATCATATCGTTCATATAGACCTCGAGCATGTCTCCAATCTCTCTTTGGAAGACTTTACTCATCATCATTTGGTACATGGCGTCGACATTTTTTAAGCCGAAGGGAATTATGTTGTAGCAATAGTTTCCTAATTCGGTCATGAAAGTTGTGTATTTTTTGTCGCTTTTTACCATGGGGATCTGATTATATCCCGAATATGCATCTATAAAAGACAACAATTTAAAACCAGCAAAATTATCAACTAATCTATCTATGTTGGGTAGAGGATAAGCATCTTTAGGGCAAGCCATATTGAGATCGGTATAAAAAACACACATTATCCATTTTCCATTTGATTTCTTTCAAAGTACAACATTAGATAGACAGATTGTGTAATGGGATTTGCAATTGAAATTTTCCTCTAGGAGGTCTTTTACAGCTTTGCTCGGCAACCTTTGTTTTCTACGAAGATTGCTTGTGTCTACGTTGGGCTACAGCCTTAAAGGCAGGATCTATCGTTAGCTGGCAACATGCTACCTTTTGATCCAAACCAGGCATCTCTGCGGCGCTCCATGTAAACAAATATGAATTCTACCTGAGGCATGCTTTTAGCTACTTCCTCTCCAGTTCGGGAAGACCGGTGTCGATGTTTACTACTTTGTTGGGGTTGCTGCCAAGGGGGATGATCTTTAATTCCCCGTCTGGAATTGGTCGTAGGGGATATGAAAGCTCCTCGTTGCTTGCTAATGTTGAGGAATTTTCTATAGCCAGTCGAGCTTCTTTCCTCTTCTTATTCTTCTAGTCTCGTAGATCATCCTTAGTAAAATGGTTGTCGGGGTCTATTGTGTCTACGTGCAGCAGCAGCAGCATTGGCTCTTTTGAGCTACTAGATCGGGCATGATCATCGACTGTTTTGGGTGTTGCTCTGATAGAGTTCAGCCCTTTCGAGGCTGCCTCGAAACATCTCCTCACGACCTCTATATCCTCATAGAGGCTGGTGACAATCCCTTTTTCAACTGTAGTTGTTGTACAACAAAATTTGCCCTCTCATGTTTTCCAAGGTTTTCTCTTACATGGGTTGTCACAAACATTTGATTAAAGAAAAATAAAGATTTTGATTGGCATATGGACAGGAGTCTTCGATTGGCCTTGGGACAAGGTCTTTCGATTGGCATTTTAACAAGGTCCTTCGATTGGCATCTGAACATGATGTCTTTCGATTGACATCTGGACAAAGAGATTCGATTGAGAATCTAAAACCCTTCGACTAGGCACTGGACCCCCTTTGACCAAGCTTGGTTCATAAGGCTTCGACTGCGCATTAGCTACTTCAGGCTTGCCTTCGATCCACAAGGCAGAGGCTTCCTTGGATTCACAAGGGCAAAGGTTTCTTCTATAATTACCTTCAATGCACAAGGCAAAGACTTCCTCTGTGTTTGCTTTCAATGCACAGGGCCAAGACCCCTCAACACAGTTTTTGCACTATGACACCAAATATGACCCCTTCGAAAGAGTATCCCAAAGGCCCATTCAAAGGACACACATTGGTGGCCCATTCGAAGGAGGAAACAAAAGACTATTTGAAAGACACTCAAAAAGTCCATTCGAAGGAGGCAACAAAATACTATTCGGAAGACACTCAAAAAGTCCATTCGAAGGAGGTTATCAGAGCCATTCGAAGGAGGACATCAGATTCATTCGAAGGAGAGCATTCAAAAGTCAAATCTCCACATACATTCAAAATTCAAAAAAGGACAAGATCCCATGTGTTTGGCCAACATTACAAATTCTCATTCATGGCTTTCAAACACATAATCAAGGTTGTTTAAACATTTTCCTTCTTGTCCCCTCTACCCCCTCTATATAAAGAGATCACAAGTGTTGCATCAGACGAATAGATGGCCTAGAAAAAAAGAATACTCACACCACCATAGAAAGGATCAAAATTCTAACTAGTTTTCTTTGCAGGCGCCCTCAATCCAGACGAAGGATATATTTGTGTTCTTGAGATTCCCAATAATTTGTTCCAAGCGAAGTGTTGTACCCCAAAAATTTTCCTCTCATTTATCAAGATTTTCCTCACAAGACTTCTTGGACTCAAGACACAATTAGGGTTTGCTCAGCTCAAGACATCACCTTGCACTAATGACCTGAAATTAGGGTTTGAGTTTGCACAAGGATTTTTGGATCACCAATGCTTCATGTGACCTTCATACACCATCTTGGACCCCTAATATTTCTCATGTTAAGTTTCAGGCCTTGAATCACATTTTTGACCAGTCAATTGGACAGTTGGCCTAAAAATCAGTTGTATTAGGGAAAAAGTCAACCATGGCCAATTTACAGTCAAACTTCATAATTTTTTATCCACAACAACATTTTAGACTCATATGTACCATCTGATCAAGTTTGGATTACAATTTCTCAAGAAATTTTATCAAATCATCAAAAGGGCAAAACGGTCCAAATTAGGGTTTTTACTGAGAAAGGGCAATTTCTGATTTTTAACCTAGCCAATGACCAATTGGGTTCAAACATGATTTCAAGGACTCAATGGCATCATCTTGACCTAATCACATAGTTCAAAAGATCTCAAATGCATAGGATTGACAGATGAATTTTGCAGTCAACTGATCAAAAGTCAACTGTACACTGAAAAGTCAAACTTTGACTTTTTGGTCAAAATGAAGTTCCAAGGGTCATAATTCATCAAGATATGTCAAAATATGAAACTTCTTGACCAAGAAACCTAAAATTGCAAATTAGGGTTTTAATTTGAAATTTTTCATGACTTAGAATTTTTCTAAGTATGGAAAATTTCTTATTTTTTCTCAACTTTCCACAACTTTTTCACCATGATGCAATTGGATTCAAAGAAAACTTCCAACATTAAAGTTGTATTCCTCCATGAAATATACAACTTTGATTCACAAAGTTTTCCAAAAAGATGCTTGGATCTCAAGTTATGAATTTGTGAATAGGGGTCCATGAACTAAATGTGAAAATTTGCCCTAATTTAGGCAAGTTTTTTACCCAACTTCATGGACATTTTTCACATAGTTCCAAGAGGTATCTCAAAATGAATTTCAAAGATGGATTGTATAGAATATTGCAAGATTTCCAAAATGTCCAAGAACTCTCCAAGATCATTTGTGGTTAGGGAGAATCGAAGAAAAGAAAATGGCATTTTATCACTTTTGTTCAAGCCATTTTCACAATGCACCAAGTTGCAAATCTGATCAAGCATGCTTGTACCTTGCATTACAGGTCCTAAATCCCTTATACACTCCATAATTAAATGCAAACTCATGGGATAATGGCTTTATTTTGACCTTTAGAGCATTGTACAAAGAATAATTCCATAAATGGCCAAAAGTTCACAATGCCATTTTGATAAAGCAAGCTTTTGCAAACTTTATCAGCCTTGAGCCTTGGACTTGTTCTTATAGTGCAGACAATTTCCACAGGAATTAAGCAAAACATACCAACTATTATCAGCTCTTGAGGTAGCTAGTACAGGCCTTTTGCATAAGTCTTGTCACTTTTCTTAAAATGCAATGAAAGTTGGCCAAAAGTGAGAAACTTGCACAAGCTGATAAAGAGAAGACTTGGCATCATTCTAAACAACTTGACAAACTTGTTGCAAGCTAAGACACGAATTCATAGCATTTGAAACTCTCCCAAACACAAAAAACACATTTTTTTGCCCAAACAAGCCAGCTTCTGCAAAACACTAGCCATTTCATTTTTGGCTCGTGCATTTCTTGTCTCAAGACTTCAAATACTTTACATACATCCTACCTAAACTATCCAAGCCCTTGTCCTGGTTCTGTAAGCCCTATTTCAGACATCACCATTTTCACTTTGGAAGGTTGCAGGTTGACTTCTACAGGGAGTTTCAAGCATCCTCAAGGCAAGCTAAGCATTGGAATAGCTTGAGGGAACTTCAAGGAAGCTCACACGATCCTCAAGCCTCACTCAAAGTTCCCACATTGCCATATCCAAACTCAGCTGAACAAGGTATTTTTCAAAACTCTATCTCTCTATTTAGGAATCCTCAAGCTTTGATTTGTGAAGCAAAGATGTAGTCCTTAACATGGTGAAGTTGTACATATGCATAGTTGTTATTTATATTAACTGAGTAGTGAGAATTTAAAGCTTGAAGTTCATGAAAAATTAGGTCAGAAATTAGGGCTACAGAAATTCTCCATGATCCTTGAGAGTTAGATTATGTTTTTTATATCATTAGAATCGTGATCAAAAGTGCTATATGTTTCATGTTGTAAGTTTTTGTTTTTGTGCAAAGAATAGAGAATTACAAGTTGAAGCAAAAAAACGCGCGCAAACGTTTGGCTGGAGGACAAGGACGAAGGCTGGCTTGGGGCGCCTTGGGCCTGTTGTTTTACTTCCCATACCCCCAGTTTACTATTTTCACCCCTCTTTGCATATTTTTATATTTTTGCATATTTTCTCATATTTTTATGTTTATTGACTTTATTATCTTTTTCAGAACATTAAAAAATCACAAAAGTATTTTCTTAATTTTTTGCATTTTTATTTTACTTTTTTATCTTATTTTTTGCATAAAATATTGATTATTTAAAATAAATAGAATCTATTTTCTTAAAATAAATAGTAAACACATTTAAAAATATCATACATTTTTACTTTTTCATACACATAAAATATTATTTCTACATATATTTTAGTTTTAATATTTGTAAATAATTTTATTTATATTTTCTTGTACATAAATGGATAAAATAAATAATGTAAAACATATTTTTATTTTAATAAAAAAAATTAGGGTTTCCCCTTTCAAAAATAATAATATTATTTTTTCTTATTTTTAGGACTTAAATAATTTTATTTTTTTCATACATAAATCAAATACAAAATATTTTTGCATAATTACATTTTATTGCATATTTAAATACTTGTTTATTTATTTATTTTCACAATAATTCAATTGGGTTGTAATAGTATTTTAGGGTTTTATTTTGTGCAAATATCCTCATTCAAAAACTTGTATCCCCCCTCCCATAATAATTGTTGTAATAGCTTAGATTTACTTTATGCAATTTATCGTATTATATACATGTTTAATAAAATTAGGATTTGTATGATAAGACAAAAATCAAACAAATAGAATGACCTAATACAAGACAAACAAAATCATGTAAAATGACAACACATTGCACACAAGCACCCCTAGGGTTTCACCCACTTTGTTGCCTAAAAAATGGCCATGGTATGCATGCAAAGTATCTTGGCAAAACAAAACAAAACAAAAGATCATAGTCCCTCGATGACGCTATCAAAAGGTTGCCTAAAACAAATGATCTTGGTCCTTCAAAACTTGCTAAGATACTTGGCAATATTGCTATCATGGTCATATGATGACCCACGCCCGTCCCGTTTAACATCCAAAGATAGGGTTATTTACCAAATCAATGGTAAATCAACAATGTCAAAGGAATAAAAATGTATAGGAAAGACATTTAAGTAGGTAGAATGCTTCTAGTCACTTGATCAACTTCAAAATAATCCTTGCTATTTTCAAACAAACACACACATTTTCCAAACAATTTCCAAACAACTTTCAAACATTGAAACATTTTTCAAAAGACAGACATCTTTGTATACATTCTCACGAATGAGAATCATTACAAAGATTTCCTAAACGATGGCCTCTTTTCAAAATACTTTCAAAACCACACAAAGCACCATTTCAAACAATTGCAAAAGCAAAGCAAGTGATCTAAATAAGTAACTAAGATCCCATGGAAAACCATGGATGAAAAGGGTGCTAGCACCTTTCCTTTTCATAATCTACCCCCCAAACTCAAGAAAACATCTCAAAGGTCTTTCCTGGGCTTTTTTACCTTTCCTTTTGGATAAAATAAAAGTCGGTGGTGACTCTTGCTAAACCGCAACATTTGCGAATACAAACGCAAAACCTCAAGTCAGTTCTCCCACCGCATCACAGAACTGACGACTCTGCTGGGGACTATTCTAAAAGTGGGGTTATCTTAGGGTTTTAGATCGCCTTTACATGCTTATCTTGCTTGACTTGTTTGCTTTACACTTTTTTCCTATTGTTTGGGTTTGAATCCTCTACCCGGATTTGGGAAACATTTATAGGTAAATAGAAATACATTGTGGAAACTGTGCGGGGTATACCGACATGGTCTAAGCAATAGCTATTTTAGTGCGACATACTTGTGGGTACCGGTAGCCTTTGAGTCAATCAAAGATAATACGGGGACGTTAAGTGATGTCATGAAGCACTAATGAACTTTTAGAACCTTTACTTGACCAACTTGGCCTTTTAGGATGTAGTGAGATGACCGGCTTTGGTGCAGTCCGAAGTTGGTAGATACTCGATACTACACTCATTGAGGGTTGGTTCCTTGGAATATTTCGGTCGCCAGTAAAGAGGCTGAATTGAAACAATGAACAAGGAAACAATCCAGTGATATTGAGCTCCTTAGAACCCGGTTACTATTTCTAGGACAGGTTGAGCCAACTAAACTTCAAGAGGGTACTTACCTATGAAACCCCATGCAAGCCTAAACTAGGAACTTGTGTGATTTGTTTGTACATATATACTTGTGCATAACATCATGGACATCATGAAGCATCATATGCATCCACTAACCATTTCAAGGATTTTGGAATTTCATCTTTGTTCTTGTTTTGTAGGTTATGGATTCACTTCGCAGGAAAACTGTCCAAGTCAACCTTGTAAGAATCCCTCCATAACTCAAGGAGCTAGCTTCAAGGATTCCTGAGAATTCTCCATTCACCGAAAGACATGGTCGTCTACTCAACTTGGTCACTTCCAACACAGAGGAGGATATGGTGAAAGTTCTCTTCCAGTTCTTTGACCCTTTGCATCATTGCTTCACATTTCCTACCTACCAACTTGTGCCTACTTTGGAGGAATTTTCTAAACTCTTGAGGATTCCTATTCTCAATCAACTACCCTTCAACGGTACGGAAAGAGATCCAAAGCCAGAAGAGATTGCTCAAGCCCTACACTTGCACTCATCTGATGTCACAACACATTGGGAAACTAGAAGTGGTGTCAAAGGCTTCTTGTCAAAGTTTCTATTTGAGAAGGCCCAAAGCTGTTGGAATTATCTAGACTTGCAAGCTTTTGAGGAGATTGTAGCTCTTCTCATCTATGGGATGGTCTTGTTCCCTAACCCTGACCAACTCATAGATGTAAGTGCTGTCAAAATTTTTATGGCTCGCAACCCGGTGCCTACATTGCTTGGGGATATCCTTCACTCTTTTCACACTCGTACAATGAGGAAAAAAGGTGTTCTCATGTGTTGCACTCCTCTCCTGGCAAGATGGTTTATTTATCATCTTCCCCAGTCAGTCTTGAAGAATGAGCAAGGTTTGAGGTGGTCATAACGATTGATGACTCTTACACATTCAGATATCCATTGGTGTTCTCGATCAAAAGAGAATGTTATTACCATCGACCATTGTGGGGAATTCCCTAATGTCCCTCTACTTGGCATTAGGGGAGGCATCACCTACAACCCCTGCTTGGATCTAAGACAGTTTGGTTATGCCCGAAGGGATGGCCCACATGATATGCTGATTCAAGGTTTGGTTTTCTACTTCGACAACGACAATCAAGGACTCCGTCAGAGATTCATCTGAGCTTGGAGAATGCCCAATAAGGTGGACAGTAAGACCTTGGGACACAAGAATTCCATCCCTCTTGAGCCTTACCTCAAGTGGGTACGAACCCGCGCCCAAAGTCTTATGATGCCTTACCCCTCCATTCTCCATGTGATTATAGAGCCTGTTATGGAAGGAGAGGTTCCATACACCCTCCTACATCCTGACATGCCAACATCACTAGAAGATCTACAAAGGAGTTGGATACAGCTCAAAGGAGAGCGCGATACTTTGGAAGCCCAATTCTACGCAAGCGAGAATAAGGTTTTGGAAATCACTCGGCTACTTCACGAAGAGCAGACTCTTAACACCTACATTGCACCAAAGAGGATGCGCAACGTCTTTTTACCTTAGAATTTTGTATTATTTTGCCCAAGGGGCATTGGTGTACTAACAAATTCTATCTTATTAATATGACGTGTGTTTCTTTTTTTGTTTAAAACAAATTTGAATTTCTGAATCCTTGAAAGCATTGCATGAATACATATCATTCATCATATGCATAAGCAGGTCTTCACACCAAGTTTCCTCATCTCTCTTATGTTTATTTCAGCAAGATGGATCTAGAACAAACGGTCAAAGATTTGCAAGCTCATAATTCACAATTTCAACAGCTACTCTTGACCTTAGCCAAGGGGCAGGAGGAGCTCAAGACTCTACTAGAGAAAGAGAAAGAGAAAAAGAAGAAGAAGTGAGCCGGTGTGGTTATCATGGGCAGAAGGTTTGAAGGACAAGCCAGATGGACCTTGGAATTCCCATCAACATCTGAAGAGGGGGAAGGAAAAGGAAAAGGAACGGCAGTGCCCTCAGATTCTGAAGCAGAGGAAGAGGAAGATGAGGACTATTCTGAACAACGGTACCCTCCGGCCAATGACAAATACAAGAACTTGGAAGAGCGTCTAGCTGCTATGGAGATACAGAGAGTATCGGGGCTGGATTTTGAGGAGTTAGGGTTGGTTTCTGGAATTGTAATCCCTCCTAAATTTAAGGTGCCACTGTTTGCTAAGTATGATGGGGTGTCTTGCCCAAAAATGCACCTCAGATCCTATGTCAGGAAAATTCAACCACATTCTTCTGACAAAGACCTATGGGTCCACTTTTTCCAGGACAGTCTATCAGGAACGCAGCTTGATTGGTTCTACCAGTTGGAGAGAGCAGATGTCCATAATTGGGAATACTTGGCAGCCGCCTTCTATAAACAGTATCAATACAACGCTAACTTGGCGCCAACCCATACTCAGCTATAGAGTATGGCTATGGCTACCAATGAGGGTTTCAAAGACTATGCCCAAAAATGGAGGGATTTAGCCGGAAGGGTGCAACCACCTTTATCTGAAAGGGAGCTAGTGGACATGTTCTTGGGGACTCTGTCAGGTCCTTTCTTTAATCACCTGATTGGAAGCTCCTCTGCAGGTTTCACTGAGTTGATTCTAACTGGCGAGAGGGTGGAAGCCGGTATTAGAAGCGGGAAAATTCAGAAATATGTGTCTACCTCTGCTACTGTAAAAAATCCCTTCACTGGAAAGAAGGAAGTGTCTGCTGTCTATGCACAGAGGAATCAGGGAAGAACCGAACGACGACCAACAGTGGGGGCCATTATGATTCAAAAGTCTGCATCAGACCATCCGAGAAACAACCAGCCGAGAAATGATCAGCCGAGAAATAACCAGCAAAGGGTGGAAAGGCATGTAAGGCAATTCACCAAGATAAACATGACTCTTGCTCAAGTCCTACCATATCTCTTGAAGTTGAACCTGGCCATGCTAAAGGAGGCCCCTAAAAATCCTAACACTACTTCTCCACATTACCATCCCAAGGCCAGATGCACGTACCATTCAGAAAGTCCAGGGCATGAAACCAACAACTATTGGGCCCTGAAGAACAAGATTCAAGATCTGATTGACGCAAAGGAAGTTGAATTCGAAGCTCCTGAAAAGCCGAATGTTATCTCCGCTCCAATGCCTAGGCATGGACACAATGCCAATGCTATGGAAGAAGATCTGTTTGTTTCTACTATGGATTAACTGTTAACTCATCTCCTAACCATCAAGTTGAATTTGTTAAAAGCTAGGGTGTTCCCAGGTTGTGACCAAGATTTCCATGCTTGCCTATCCTCCCCATTTGACTGTCCTCTGTTGAAGAAAGGAATCCAACAATTGATTGATAATCAAGAAATTTTGCTCGAGAAAGCTCCTATCTCACCCATTCCAGTTCCAGAAGTTTCAATAATAACCATATACGACAATCCTTCCAGGATTTCTAAAAAACCCATTAGGATTACATCCGCTCCAGTGACTACTCTGTTGAAGATAACAATGCCCGGGCCAACCCCTTACAAATCAGATAGGACGGTACCATGGAACTATGGTGGAGAAATCTACTACCATGGTGTCAAACAGATTGAACAGACCATTGAAGAAGAAAGCTCTGAAGAAGATAATCCCGACATCAGTAACATTGCCGGAACAAGCAAAGTTACCTGTAGTGGAAGAATCTTTTCTCCAGAGATTGCTCCTCCAACATCAGTCTTTGGACCTGCGGCCATTCCAAAGATTACACCTATACCAGTAACTGTACCTGCAAGTGTACCCGCCAACAATGACAATACATTTCCTATCCCTGTTTCTGCTGCCGATAACAAAGGAAAGAATGTTCAAGAGGAGCATGTCTTGACAAAGGCTCAATCACTTGTTATTCCTGAGACATCCAAGAGGGAGATGGAAGAAATCCTGAGGATTATAAAGAAAAGTGATTATGATGTTGTTGAACAACTGGGGCAGACCCCTTCCAAAATATCTATGCTAGCCCTGCTGCTGTGCTCTGAGGCACGTGCTAAAGCTTTGGTCAAGTTTTTGAAGACAGCGCACGTGTCACAAGAGACTTCGGTTGATCAATTCCAAGAGTGTGTGGCCAGTTTAACAGTTGACAATGGCCTGGGTTTTTCCGATGCAGACTTGACATCCAAAGGGAGAAAACATAACGACGCACTGCTTGTCTCGGTGGAGTGTAGGGGAACCACCCTAGCTCATGTCTTGGTTGATACTGGGTCGTCTTTAAACGTCTTGCCAAAGAAAGCCCTTGATAGGTTAGATTGTGAGGGGCTGACCCTAAAACCCGGCAACATCATTGTGAGAGCATTTGACGGCTCTAAAAGGATGGTCCATGGGGAGGTGGACATCCCGATCAAGGTGGGTACCCAGACGTTCAATTCGACATTTTACGTGATGGACATCCGTCCTTCCTACTCTTGTCTGTTGGGACACCCCTGGATTCACAATGCCGGAGCGGTCACATCCACCTTGCACCAGATGCTCAAGTACCTCGTCCAAGGGAAAATTATAATTGTCCATGGTGAAGAGGAATACATGATTAGTCATCTAAATTCTTTCTGATATGTAGAATTGGATGGCTAATTCATTGAGACCCATTTCCAAAACTTTGAAGAAGTCTCTGAAGAAATAGTGGCAACAAAGGCAGTGTCCTCAACTCATGTGATCACAATACCTCCGCCTCGGATGTCTTATTTAAAGTATGCTAGGGCAGTAGTGGAAGAAGGCGGATCCACTATCTGAGGGCAGCTTCCAGACTTTCCTTTCAAATCAGACAAATTTGGCTTGGGATTTACTTTGACTGGTCAGAAGTCCATGCGCCGCTCCCGTGCCGGAGGGCCACCTGTGAAGATCAGCCACCAAGGGGTTAATGCACTAGAGGACAGTGAAGAAGAGGGCAGCTGGGAAGACTGGATTTTTCCTACTGTTAGCGGAGGGTTGTTGTGATCGGTGGATTTAGAACTGAATGTTTAACGCTGGTTCGTGAAATGTCGCGGAAGCAAGAGTCGCCACCGTCTTTTATTTTCTCCAACATGGACAGGACAAAAGCACAGCAAAATTCCTTATGAGATTATCTCTCGGTTCGGGAGGTAGATTTATAGAAAGGGAAGGTGTTAGCACCCTTTCTATCTGTGGTTATCCACGGGCTCTTAGATACTTGCTCATTGTGTTTTCAAAAGTGTTTTCTTTTCAAAGTGTGAGTGGGTTTGAAAAAGTTTCGTTTAAAGATTTCAGAATGACTCTTGTATCAGTCCTCAAGAGTGTTTGAAAAATTGTTTTGAAAGCTTTTTGAAAAGTGTCGGTGTGAAAAGAGTTTGATTTGTTTTTGAATAGAGCAAGTATCTATGAGTCATCTACCTACCCTAAGGAATTAGGCTGTGTAAATGTCCTTAAGGTAGTGCCATCCCACCATTGAGAGGTAGGTAGCACCATCGTTGGAGGTGTTCGGGTCAATTCGATTGAGGGACAGTGTGGTCACCAGAGCAACAGTAGGACACCTTAGAAGCTACCCTTATGCCATTGATCCTTTTTTAATCTGAGGCAACCGTTTCGAGGCAACTGGATCATGGACATAAGGACTTACTAAAATGTCCTATACTCGACGACCACGTTCGAAGGTAAGGAAACAGGTGAGGCGCACCCTAGAAGTGGTATGTGAATTTGTGCGTTATTTTCAGTTTAATAGCTATCTTTGATCATGACATGGTGAGCTACGCATTGTTTTTAATTAGCCATACATTCTTTCATGCAATTTTTAGAATTTAAAAGTGCGGAGATTTAAATACGGAAAGATAAATCCTACGCTATTACAAGGCGCGGGTCTATACATTGCCAAATTACAAAGACCCGTTTTTGATAAAAATGCGGAAAGTAAATAAATTCCTAATTACTATTACAAGCTTTGAGCAGTTACATAATATTTGAAAAGAAAAAAAGAATAACGTGCGAAAGAATAAAAATTGAAAGTTCGAGGGCGTTGGACCCTTTTGAAATTAAATTGATGCATAATAATTATTTAATTAAAGAAAAAAATGTTTTTTAGGTTTTTGTATTTATGAAAATAAAGAAAATTTAAAATCAAGAGAAACCCTAATTCTAAGTTATTTTTAATTATTAATGAAAAAATATCAAAGTTGACCTAATTTATGCTAATTAATTATTTACATATTTATTTACAAAAATAATAAGTAATTAACAATAATAATAATAATAATAAATAAGAAATAATGAGGAAAAAGTTTAATTTATGAACAAGATAAAAATGTCAAAAAACCTAATTTCTACATATTTTATTTATTAAGAAAAGATTAAAGTTTTAAAATCTAATTTACTAAATTAATGGTTAGAGTTTATTTACAAAATAAATTAATGGTGAATTAAATACTAATTAAACATATTTTAGTTTCTGATTTTTTTATTATGAAAATTAATTTATGAAATTAAAGAAAACAATTAAAAACAATTAAAAGAATTAAGAAAGAAAATCAAATAAAAATTAAAAATGATGCAAACCAAGGGGGGTATCAGACCCATTTTGGAGGTTTTTTGGAAGCAATTTGGCCCACTGAATCAAAGCCTTTTTTGACTTTCCATGTTTGAGTGCGTGTGGTTGACTGAGGTACACCATGGGACGGCATCATCTGGCCATTGGATGGAAGCTCATGGCCATGTGGCAAGCTTGGACGTGAGGCTGCATGATGGACTTTGAAGGAGGCGTTACATTGGAATACCTAACAACAAAAATTATGGGTTAAATGGGGGGACCTGGGAATCGAACCCAGGTCCCAACGCTGGAGGGACACGTTGCCAGCCAACTGCGCTATTGAGTTTCTTTGTTAACATAATGCATGGAAAATATAATATACAAAAAATGTTAGTTAGTGGTGTAAACAAAAAATTGTGCGCCAGTATTTGAATCCTCCACTCACGCTTGGACACCTATGCTTCTTCTTCATCTTTCTGCAAAAACACAAAACAAGTAGCGGGGGTTTTAAACCCCCACTAAATGAATCCTGTAAAAATAGCGATTAGAACATGGACAAATATAAAAAGGGCGCGAGGTATTGGTTTGCTTCGTCTTGATACCACGAATTCAATGGCATAGGTTTTAAGGTCTAATTTTTCCATATGAGGAAAGCTCCAATTTAGAGCTTCTGAAACCCTAAGTTCCAACCATGGAAGATTTTGTTTTAGGCAACATTAGGACAATTAAACTATGCCAAAAGTTTCAGAAGAACATTAGTAGCAAGAATCAACAGTTAAAACATATGAATAATGCATGGAAATCAAAAATTGATTATGGACATTGTTGTACCCCAAAATTTTCCCTCCCATTTCTCATTGATTTCTCATCACAAAGCCCTTGGAGATCAAGATCCCATTAGGGTTTCATCTGTTCAAGACTTCTCCTTGCACTGTTGACTCAAATTAGGGTTTATATTTGCACAGAGATGTTTTGACCTAAATTGCCTAGGATGGCTTTCATGCTTCATATTGGACTCCCAAGTTTATCCACGTCAAGTTTCAAGCCTTGATTCCAAGTTTTGCCCAGTCAATTGGACAGTTGACCTAGAAATCAGCTGCATTGGGGAAAAAGTCAACTGTGGCCAATTGACAGTCAAATCTCATGAAAATTGACCCACATCAACATTATGAACTCACATGGACCACTTGATCAAGTTTGGATCACAATTCCATAAGAAATTTGATCAGATCACCAAAAGGGCAAAATGGTCATTTTTAGGGTTTTGACTACACAAAGGCAATTTTTTATTGTTTGACCTAGCCAATGGCAAACCAAGCTCACATATGGACTCAAGGACCCCATGGAATTGTCTTGACATGCTCAACAAGTTCAAAAGATCCCAAGTACACAAGATTGACAGTTGAATTTCCCAGTCAATTGATCAATTTTGACTGTATACTGAAAAGTCAAACTTTGACTTTTTGGTCAAAATCAAGAGTCAAGATTCTTTTTTCATCAAAACATGCCAAATCATGAAACTTGTTCACCAAGAAATCAAAAATTGCAAATTAGGGTTTGAAATGAGAATTTTTCATAACTTAGAATTTTTCTAAGTTATGAAAAACCCTAATTTTTTCCCAACTTTGCCCCACTTTCTCACCAAGATTCATTTTTATTCAAGCAAAAGTCAAAACATGAAAGTTGTAGCCTATTGCATAATCTACAACTTTGATTCACAAAGTTTTCCCAAAAGAGGCTTGTAGCTCAAGTTACAATTTTTGGAATAAGGGTACTAAACCATTCTTAACTTAGTGAAATTTTGACCTATTTTAGGCAAGGTTTCTACCTAACTTCAAGACCATTTTCCACATACTTCCACTTGGAATTTCAATTTTTATTTCAAAGATGGATTGTAGTACACATTCCAAGCTTTCCAAAATGTCCAAGAACTCATCAAACAACCTCATGACTTGAGAGAATCGAATTTTGCAATATGGCAAAAAGTCACTTTGATTCATGGCCATGTACATGTTCATAACTTGTGCAATTTTTCAAATCAGCATGCTTCCCTTGATTACAGGCCTCTAAACCATCCAACACTCATAAATTTAATGCCAATCCTTTGTGCCAAAGTATTGTTCTATGAGTTCAAACATTACATGCAAGTTTAATCCATTTATGGAAAAAGTGAAATAGCCATTTTTGAAAAGTTAAGCTTTATGTCAAAATGAAAATCCAAGAAGTACATTTGAAATCTCTTTGGCACAAGTTTATGAGTTAATCACTCTGATCAAGATAAGGTTTTGCAGCATGTTTAGGGGGCCTCTACCTGTCTAGAACACAACTTGGCCTTTGCTTGCTTAAGTGTTAAGAAACATAGCATATCACAACATAACTTTCATCTCAGCACTAGAACCCTTAAGCAAATACTTTGTACACATTCAAGACATCCTAACTGAGCTAACACACGACTCCAACACCTCCAATACCTCCACAAACTCAAAATCACCATTGAACTGCAGAAAAACAGGGCTTGCTGCAGTTTGAGTGCCAACTCTCATCCCTTTCATGCTTTCTTGCTCAAAGCTCATCAAACACATCCCCTAGCATCACTTGAAGCTAACCAAAGCATAAAACACGACCTGTAACTCCTCTAATCAGTTCCACCATTTTCACTTTCTTGTTTTGCAGTTGAAGGTCCTTAGCTCAATTCAAGGCGTTTCAAAGCAAAGTAAGCATTGGAATAGCACCACTACACTTCAGGCAAGTTGTACAAATCATCATCTTGCCCTGAAAGCTCCCCCATTGCCAGATAGAACTTCAACTGAACAGGTATCTTCTTGAACTTCTAACTCTTAGTGTAGGCATCATTAGCTCTAAGTTTGTGAATAAGAAGTGTTCTACTCATGCCCCTGAACCTGTACATACTTTTACTTTTCATTTATTTTGCCTGAGCAATGAGAATTTAAGGTCTGAATATGGAAGAAAAGTTAGGTCAAGATTTGGGAATGTTAAAATTCTCTCTCATTTCTGAGAGTTAGGATGAGTTCTTTACATATTTAGAATCGTGACTTGATGATTAACATTTCTTATGTTGAAAGTTTGTGCAAAAGATCAAAGAATCCGGATGTTTGAACTTGAGTACAGGCGCGTGTTTTTTTGAACAAGAAGCTGGCTGAAGGTTGAAGAAAGGTCTTCATGGGCTGGGCCTGTTGTGTTATTTCTTTTCACACCATGTTTTTGGTTTTACACCTCCTAGGCCCATTTTGTTTATTTGCATGATTTTTTGACTTTTCTTTTTTTATCCTGACTTATTTATTTTTGCTAATAATATTAAAAACATAAAAAATATTTTTTACACCATTTTTATATTTTTTAGGTATTTATTTGTTTATAGGGACATTTGTACATAAATATATATATATATATTATTTAGAAAAAACTAGAAAAATAATGTAAATATATTTTATTTCTGATTTTTATTTCATTTTTTCTTTTGAAAATATTTTATGCAAAATATACTTTTTTTATAAATATTAAATATTATTATTTTTATATATAATACATATTTAGAAATTAATACATATATATATATATATATATATATATATATATATATATATATATATATATATATATATATATATATATATATATATATATATATATATATATATATATATATATATATATATATATATATATATATATATATATATATATATATATATATATATATATATATATATATATATATATATATATATATATATATATATATATATATATATATATATATATATATATATATATATATATATATATATATATATATTGATTAGTATATTTAGGTTAAAATACAAAAATATATACATTTTTTATTTTATTAATATTTGACCTCAAAAAAATATATATACTTTTTATAAATATACTTCATTTTATTTTATTTTTTTGTATATAATAAACAAATACTTGTATAAATTAAATAATATATATATTTACTTAATAAAAATTAGGGTTTTACCCTTAAAACACAAAAACTCCAAAAATGTTACTTTTTTTATTTTATTCATTTTTGTTTATTGGACATAAAAAAAATATATATCCTTTTTCCATACATATGAAAACCCTTTTTGCATTTTGTATCTTTATTTTATTTTCCATTTAATTTATGCAATTAATTATCTTGTAAATATTCCAAAATTGATGTAATAGTTAGATTTAAATTCTTTGTCTAAATATCCCCCCATTTGAACATTTGTACCCCCCTTCCCATGTTGTGTTGTAATAATGTAGGAATTTTACTTTTCGCACTTTAACGCTTTCTAAATATATCATGCTAGAACTAGGGTTTGTATGCAAATAAAACGAACAAAAATAGTTTGACCTAATTTCAAGATAATCAAGCATGAAAATGGACAACACATATCACACTTGCACCCCTAGGGTATTCCACTTGTTGCCTTCAAATAAATGGGCCATATTGTATGTTAGGTCTCTTTGGGCAAAACAAACACAATTCAAATGATCATAGTCCCTCGATGACGCTTTCGAAAGGTTGCCTAAAATGATCAAGTCCCTTTCAAAGGAAAATTGCCCAAAGATACTTAGCACTATTGCAATTATGGTCTAAACGATGACCCGCGCCCATCCCTTTCACATCCTAACACAAGATTGTCCACCAAATGCAATGGTGGAACAAAATTGTTAAAAGGTTTAAAACATAACAAAAATCTTTGAGAACTTTAGGGTAGATAACTCTTAAGTACTTGTCAACTTGCAAAATAAAACACTTGCCTATTTTTCAAACACACTTCACAAACACTTTCAAAAGGAACTTTCAAAAACCTTGAAACATCTTTTCAAAAAGACAAACACCCTTTTGTAAAACATTCGAGAAAAGAATTGTTACAAGGGTAGCCTAGACAAGGCATCTTTTTCAAAACATTTTTCAAAAGCCACACACAAAGCACCATTTCAAACAATTGAAAACCAAGGCAAGTTGATCTAAGCAAGTACCTAAGAGCCCATGGATAACCATGGATAGAAAGGGTGCTAATACCTTCCCTTTCTATAATCTACTCCCCGAACCCAAGAAAAATCTCAAAGGTTTTTGCTGTGCTTTTTAAACCTTTCCTTAGGATAAAATAAAAAGTCGGTGGCGACTCTTGCTCAACCGAAACATTTGCGAAAACAAACGCAAAACTCATAGTCAGTTCTCCCACCGTATCACAGAATTGGCGACTCTGCTGGGGAAAATTTTAAAAGTGGAGTAACCTTAGGGCTTAGATCACCCTCTTGCATGACTAATTGTTTGATTTGATTGCTTTATATTTTGGCTCTCTTGTTTGGGTTTGCAAATCCTACACCCGGATTTTGGGAAACATTTCATAGATAGCAATACGTTGTGGAAACTGTGCAGGGTATACCGACACGGTCGAAGCAATAGCTATATTAGTGCGACATATTTGTGAGTACCGGTAACCCTTGAGTTCAATCAAGGAGAGTACGGGGCCGCTGAGTGATGTCACTAAGCACTAATGACCTAGAACCTTACTTGACCATATTGGCCTTTTATTAGGGGTAGTGAGATGACCGACTTTGGTGCAGTCCGAAGTTGGTAGATACTCGATACTACACTCATTGAGGGTTGTTTTCTTGGAATATTTTGGTCGCTAGTTAAGTGGCTAAACCGAAACAATGAACAATGAAAACAATCCAATGATATTGAGCTCCTTAGAACCCGGTTACTATTTATAGGACAGGTTTTTAAGCCAACTACACTCAAGAGGGTACTTACCTATGAAACCCCATGCAAGCCTGAAACTAGGGTTTGGTGTGATTTGCTTGTACATATGTTTTGTGCATACATCATAAACATCATAAAACATCATATGCATTCACTAACCATTTCAAGGGTTTGGATCTTCATCATTGTTCTTGTTTTGTAGGTCATGGAAATTCCTCGCAGAAATACCATCCAAGTCAACCTTGTGAGAATTTCTCCTCAACTCAAGGAGCTCACCTCAAGAATTCCGGAAAGCTCATCCTTCAGTGAAAGACATGGTAGACTGCTCAGCCTAGTCAACACCAACATTGAAGAAGACATGATGAAAGTGCTATTCCAGTTCTTTGACCCTCTTCACCACTGTTTCACTTTCCCTGATTACCAGTTGGTGCCCACTTTGGAGGAGTTTTCTCAACTCCTGAGAATTCCCATCCTTAATCAACTACCCTTCAACGGTACAGAAAAGGAACCAAAGCCGGAAGATGTTGCTCGAGCATTACATCTACAACCATCCGACATCAAGGGGCATTGGGAAACCAGAAGCAGCATCAAGGGATTCTTAGCAAAATTCTTGTTTGAGAAGGCACAAGAATGTTGGAACTCATTGAACCTACAAGCCTTTGAAGAGATTATGGCACTCCTTATCTATGGGTTGGTCTTGTTCCCAAATCCTGACCAATTGGTAGATGTCAACGCCGTCAAAATCTTCTTGTCCAGAAATCCAATACCAACATTGCTTGGGGACATTCTTCACTCATTTTACACACGAACAATGAGAAAGAGGGGTGTTCTCATGTGTTGTACTCCTCTCCTTGCAAGGTGGTTTATTTCGCACCTTCCACAATCTATCTTGAAGAATGACCAAGGCTCAAGGTGGTCCCAACGGTTGATGACTCTTACTCACTCTGATGTACATTAGTGTTCTCAGTCCAGAGAAAATGTCATCATCGTCGATCGTTGTGGAGAGTTTCCTAATGTTCCTTTACTTGGAATCAGAGGAGGTATCACCTACAACCCTTGCCTAGCTTTGAGGCAATTTGGATATGCACGGAGGGATGGCCCTCATGACCTGTTGATTCCTGACCTAGTTTTTGACTTCGACAACGATGCGCAAGGACTTCGCCAAAGATTCATCAGAGCTTGGGGAAGACCCAACAAGGTTGATAGCAAGACTCTGGGACACAAGAACTCCATCCCTCTTGAGCCTTATCTCAAGTGGGTACGAGCCCGAGCCCAAAGTCTGATGATGCCTTATCCTCATGTTCTCCCTGTGATTAAAGAGCCCGTCAAGGAAGGAGAGGTTCCCTACACCATCCTACATCCTGACATGCCTACATCGTGGGAGGAAATGCAGAAAAGTTGGATTCAACTCAAGGAGGAACGGAACACTTTTGAAGCTAGCTTCTATGCCAGTGAGAAGAAGGTTCTAGAGCTTACCCTCCGACTCCATGAGCAAGAGGCCCTCAACACCTACATTGCACCAAAGAGGATGCGCAATGTCTTTTTGCCTTGAGAAGTTATTTTGTAATATTTGGCCCATGGGGCATTTATGTACTAACAAATTTCTTCTTATTAATATGACGTGCGTTCTTCTTTGTCTGCAACAATTTTGAATGTTCTAAATCCTTGAATGCATTGCATACATAAGCATACCATTCATCATGTGCATAAGCAGGTCTCACTCCAGGTTTCCTTATCTGTCTGCTGTTTATTTCAGTAGGATGGATCTCGAGCAAACAGTCAAAGACCTGCAAGCTCAAAATGCACAGTTCCAGCAACTCCTGACAACCTTGGCTAAAGGTCAGGAGGATCTCAAGACCTTGTTGGGGAATAAAGACCCAGTGAAGAAGAAGAAAAAGAGACTCGGAGTGGCTACTTTAGGGAGAAGATTTGACGGAGAAGCTCGGAGAGTGCTTGAATTTCCTCCTACTTCTGATGAAGGAACCAGCAAAGGAGGTGGGGCTGCGGTACCTTCCGAGTCCGATGTGGAAGAAGAGGAGGTCGAAGAGGATGAAGATTATTCTGATCAGCAATACCCTCTAGATGATTATAAATACAAGGGTCTAGAAGACAGGTTGGCCGCCATGGAGCTACAAAGAGTACCGGGTTTGGATTTTGAAGACTTGGGTTTGGTCGCCGGGATTGTGATTCCCCCAAAATTCAAAGTGCCAGTGTTTGTGAGGTATGATGGGTTGTCCTGTCCAAAAATGCATCTCAGGTCCTACGTGAGAAAAATCCAACCCTATACGGCAGATAAAAACCTTTGGATTCATTTCTTTCAAGACAGCCTTTCTGGAGCTCAATTGGAGTGGTTTTATCAGCTAGAGGGAACTAGCGTCCGAAATTGGGAAGATTTGGCCACCGCCTTTTACAAACAATACCAGTACAATTCTGACCTTGCCCCTACTCGTACCCAACTTCAGGGTATGTCATTGGGAACAGGCGAAGGATTCAAAGAATATGCACAGAAATGGAGGGATTTGGCTGGCAGGGTGCAGCCTCCTTTAACCGACCGTGAACTTGTTGATATGTTTCTAGGGACCCTATCTGGGCCATTTTTCAATCATCTGATTGGTAACTCTTCCGCGGGGTTTACCGATTTGATCTTAACGGGCGAAAGAATAGAAGCTGGCATCAAGTCAGGAAAGATTCAGAAGGGTGTTGCTGCAAGTGTTGAGAAGAAGCCTTTTAAGAAGGAAACGGCTGTGGTATATTCTCAGAGAAGAGCAGGGAAGACTGAGCGCCGACCAACTGTGGGGGCCGTAATGATTCAAAATCCTTCAAGTGAGCAGCCTCGCTATAACCAGTCCAGACCAAATCAGCAATGGGTGGAACGGCCACAACGGTAGTTCACCCGCATTAATATGACTCCAGCGCAAGTGTTTCCCCATCTGTTAAAGTTGAATCTCGCCACCATCAAGGAGGCACCAAAGAATGTGAATACATCCTCTCCGCATTATCATCCTAATGCTAAATGCGCCTACCATTCTGACAGTGTCGGGCACGACACCAATGATTGTTGGGCACTCAAGCATAAAATCCAAGACCTGATAGAGGCGAAGGAAGTAGAGTTTGACGCTCCGGAGAAGCCTAATGTGATATCTGCTCCCATGCCGAAGCACGGCCGAAATGTCAATGCCATTGAAGAAGATTTGTATGTTGCTGATGTCAATGATCTGGTAACTCCATTGTTAACCATCAAGTTGAATTTGTTAAGGGACGGGATCTTCCCGGGATGTAAAGAAGACTGCTATTGTTGTTACTCTCTGCCGTTTGATTGTCCATTACTGAAGAAAGGCATCCAAGGCCTTATGGATAGTCGACAAATTTTGTTTGAAAAAGTTTCTGCTATTCCAACCCATACTAAAGATGTCTCAATCATAACCATTCACGCCAATCTTTCCAAGGCCGTCAAAAAGCCTGTTAAGATTACACCAGCTACGAAATCTGTTCCTTTGAAGATAACAATGCCAGGGCCTGTCCCCTATGTTTCTGAGAAGTCGATACCATGGAACTACGGCGGCGACGTCTATTACCATGGTATTAAACAAATCGAAATAACTGAAGAAAGTTCGGATGATGAAGAAGCCAGCATTGGTAACATTGCAGGCACGAGCAAAATCACCCGGAGCGGGAGAATATTTTCTCCAGAGATTGCCCCTCCAAGAGCGATCTTTGGACCCTCATCAGCTGACAAAGTTATCCCTGTACCAATAAAACTCTCTGCTAGAGCCCCTTTGATTGAAAATGTTGTTGTTCCTAGTACTGTCTCTCCTACCGCTGCTGATAAAGGTAAGGGAATCCAAGATGAGCTCGTCAGGACGAGGGCTCAACCCTTGGTCATCCCGGAAACCTCCAAGAAGGAAATGGATGAGATCTTGAGGATAATCAAAAGGAGTGATTACGATGTGGTAGAACAGCTGGGGCAAACCCCCTCAAAAATCTCCATGCTGGCACTACTACTTTGCTCGAAAGTGCACGCTAAAGCTCTGATAAAATTCCTGAAGGCAGCCCATGTGCCCCAGGAAACCTCTGCGGATCAATTTCAAAATTGCGTGGCTAGCCTGACTGCGGACAATGGATTAGGTTTTTCTGATGCCGACCTAACTCCTAAAGGTAGAAACCACAATGATGCTTTGCACATTTCAGTCGAGTGTCGGGGAACTACTCTCGCGCATGTCTTGGTCGACACTGGTTCGTCGCTGAATGTACTGCCTAAGAAGGCCTTGGACCGACTAGATTATGAAGGGTTGGAGTTGAAGCCGAGTGATATTGTTGTCAGAGCTTTCGATGGTTCGAAGAGAATGGTCCATAGGGAGGTTGAAATTCCCATCAAGATAGGCACTGAAGTGTTTAAATCTACTTTCTATGTGATGGACATCCGTCCATCATACTCTTGTTTGTTGGGTAGGCCTTGGATACACCATGCAGGGGCAGTCACCTCCTCCTTACATCAGATGTTGAAGTATCCTGTCAAGGGAAAGATCATTACTGTCCATGGTGAAGAGGAGTACATGATTAGCCACTTGAATTCTTTCCGGTATGTGGAGGTTGAAGGGGAGTTCATTAGGACGCCTTTTCAGCATTTTGAAGAAGTCCTTCCTAAGATAACAGTAGCGAAGTTGGCAGCTAAGACACCGAGGCAGATGGCCAGAATGGCATCTATGGAAGACGCAAGGGCCGCAATAAAGGAAGGGAAGAATTCAGCATGGGGGCAGTTGCCTGACATTCCACATAAAACCGACAAATTTGGATTAGGGTTCACTACCGCAGGCCAGAAAGTTATGCGCCGTTCGAAGATTGAAAGAGCGCCAGTCAAAATTTCTCCCTACGGAATCAATGCTTTGGAGGACGAAGACAAAGAGAGCAACATCGAAGAGTGGATTTACCCAACTGTCAAAGGAGGATTGAGCAACTGGGAGGCAAAAGACTTTGTCCCCATCACTTTTATTCATCAGTAATTTATCTGTTAAACATTTCCTATTTGGTCTGTAATATTTTATTTTCAAACAATCCGTACACTATCTTTTTCACCTCATGCCTTGCCCGGGGCATGTAGGTCCATTTGTAAGGGTTTTGATTATATTTCATATCCATATGCCATGTTTAATGATTCATTGGACGTTTTTCATTTGATAAACTGCTTGTATTCATTTTCTTTCCTTTTGCATTTCTTTGTTTAAGGATGGCTATCCCTTACACACACCCACACTCACAAATGCAGGTACCCATCCACTCTGGATTCCATGGGTGACTATTCTGCTATACCTTTCAATAACTCTGAAGATCTGGTCAATCAAGCCGAGTATGAAGATGACGAAGGTTGTGAAGTACCAGGGGAACTAGCCAGACTTCTACAGCAAGAGGAAAGGTCCATCTTACCGCACGAAGAGTCATTGGAAACTGTCAACTTAGGGACCGAGGAAGACCGGAAGGAGGTGCAAGTGGGTGTCAATCTGGAACCAAGTGTCAAGGAACGCCTGATACAGTTGTTGAATGAGTATGTTGAAATCTTCGCTTGGTCTTATGAAGACATGCCGGGTTTAGATACAGACATCGTGGTTCACCGTCTCCCCACAAGAGAGGATTGTCCATCGATCAAGCAAAAACTCCGCCGAATAAGGCCTGACATGTCTGAAAAGATCAAAGCAGAAGTGATGAAGCAATTCGACGCTGGCTTTCTGGATGTTACGTCCTATCCTCAATGGGTCGCTAACATCGTGCCAGTACCTAAGAAGGATGGCAAAGTCAGGATGTGTGTGGACTACCGGGATTTGAATAGGGCCAGCCCCAAAGATGACTTTCCACTTCCACACATTGACATTTTAATCGACAATACAGCTCAGCATAAAGTGTTTTCCTTCATGGATGGATTCTCGAGCTACAATCAAATCAAAATGGCCCCCGAGGATATGGAGAAAACAACTTTTGTCACACAATGGGGCACTTTCTGTTACAAGGTGATGCCGTTCGGGCTGAAGAACGCAGGGGCAACTTATCAACGCGCCATGGTAGCTTTATTTCATGATATGATACATCATGAGATCGAAGTTTACGTAGACGATATGATAGCTCGGTCACAAACAGAGGAGGAGCACCTTGAACATCTAGAAAAGTTGTTTGCCAGATTGAAAGAATACAAACTCAGGCTGAATCCAAGCAAGTGCACTTTTGGAGTTAGGTCTGGTAAACTTCTAGGATTTATTGTGAGCAACAAAGGCATTGAAGTCGATCCCGCAAAAGTGAAAGCAATACAAGAGATGCCTGCTCCCCGTACAGGAAAGGAGGTTAGAGGGTTCTTGGGGCGCTTGAACTATATTGCCAGATTCATCTCTCATCTAACTTCTACCTGTGAACCAATTTTCAAACTCTTGAAGAAAGATCAGGTAGTTGAATGGAACGACGATTGCCAAGCTGCTTTTGATAAAATCAAGGAGTATTTGCTAGAACCTCCTATTCTGATGCCACACGTCGAAGGAAGACCATTGATCATGTATTTGACCGTCTTGGATAACTCAATGGGGTGTGTTCTGGGCCAGCATGACGAGTCTGGTCGAAAAGAGCATGCTATTTATTACCTTAGCAAAAAGTTTACCGACTGTGAGACTCGCTACTCACTGCTCGAGAAAACTTGTTGCGCTTTGGTATGGGCTGCTCGCCGACTAAGACAGTATATGTTGACTCATACTACCTTGTTGATTTCCAAAATGGATCCTATCAAGTATATCTTCGAAAAGCCCGCTTTATCTGGAAGGATAGCTAGATGGCAAATGATCCTAACTGAGTATGACATCCAGTACACCACCCAAAAAGCTATAAAAGGGAGTGTACTAGCTGACCATCTGGCTCATCAGGCTATCGAAGATTATCAACCCATGAGATTTGACTTCCCAGACGAGGACATCATGAATTTGGACAACATTGAAAGTAACGGACCGTATGACGGACCCGAAAAGGGATCCCGATGGACCCTGTACTTTGATGGTGCTTCAAATGCACTTGGAAATGGTATCGGCGCAGTACTCATTTCTCCGGAAGGCTGTCACACACCTTTCACGGCCCGACTTTGCTTCAGTTGCACAAACAACATGGCTGAGTACGAAGCTTGCATCTTTGGTCTCAAGGCTGCTATAGACTTGGGGATCAAATCTTTGATCGTATTTGGGGACTCGGCTTTGGTTATCAGTCAAATCAAAGGAGAGTGGGATACCAAGCATCCTAATCTTATCCCATACAAAGAACATATCCTGACATTGTTGCCTCATTTCGAGCAAATTACCTTCGAGCATTTCCCGCGAGAAGAGAATCAGCTAGCAGATGCTCTAGCCACAATGTCCTCCATGTTTAAACTCAACTGGGATAACGAGGCTCCCCAAATCACCATCGAGCGAATGGATGAACCTGCGCATTGTCATGAGATTAATACCGAAGAAGTAGTGGAACAACCTTGGTTCCATGAAATCAAAAGGTATCTCGAGACTAGAGATTATCCCGAAGGAGCTTCCGTAAATGACAAGAAGTTCTTAAGGAAATTCGCTGCTAAATTCTTCCTGAGCAACGGCATCCTTTACAAATGAAGCCATGATTGTGTATTACTCCGATGCGTAGACAAAGCTGGAGCAGAGTTGATCATGACTGAGATACACAGCGGCACATTTGGCACTCACTTGAGCGGGCATACAATGGCTAAGAAGATCCTAAGGGCAGGCTATTACTGGTCTACCATGGAAGCTGACTGCCATCAACATTCCCGTACTTGCCACAAATGTCAAGTCTATGCTGACAAAGTTCATATCCCTCTGGTTCCTCTCAACATTCTGACTGCTCCTTGGCCGTTTGCAATGTGGGGCATTGACATGATTGGAGAGATCAAGCCCACGGCTTCCAATGGACATCGCTTCATCCTGGTTGCCATTGACTATTTCACCAAATGGGTCGAAGCAGCTTCCTTCGCCTCTGTTACTAAAAATGTGGTTGCCCTCTTTATCAAGCAAAATCTCATATGTCGGTATGGTGTTCCAGACAGGATCATCACAGATAACGGTACAAATCTGAATAACACAATGATCACCGCTTTGTGCGAACAGTTCAAGATTTATCATCACAATTCATCTCCCTATCGGCCGAAGATGAACGGTGCTGTTGAAGCTGCGAACAAAAACATTAAGAAAATCATTCAGAAAATGACAGTCACTTACAAAGATTGGCATGAGATGTTACCGTTTGCTCTGCATGGATACCGTACGACGGCACGTACTTCAACCGGGGCAACCCCATTTTCTTTGGTATATGGCATGGAAGTTGTCCTGCCTATGGAAGTTCAGATTCCTTCTCTAAGGATTATGAAAGACACAGGTTTGAATGACGATGATTGGATGCAGACCCGACTTGATCAACTCAATTTGATCGACGAGAAGCGACTCGCTGCTATATGCCATGGTCAGACGTATCAAAAGCGGATGATCAAGGCCTTCAATAAGAAAGTCAGACGTCAGGTGTATCAAGTCGGAGATCTCGTAATCAAGCGGATTATCTTGCCGCAAAGTGATCCCAGGGGCAAATGGACTCCTACATATGAAGGACCATTTGTGATCAAGAGCATATTTTCTGGTGGTGCAATGATTCTGACCACCATGGACGGTGACGATTTGCCGCACCCTGCGAACGCAGACATAGTCAAAAGATACTACGCATAAAATAACCCGACAAGTCGAAAACCCGAAAGGGCGGCTTGGGCAAAAATGGGCATCCCGGTGAACCGAAAACCCGAAAGGGCGGTTCAGGCAAAAGTTAGGGATAAAAATAAAAAATTTGTACACCCGGCAAGTCGAAAACCCGAAAGGGCAGCTTGGGCAAAAAGGGGTTTCCCGGTGGATCGAAAACCCGAAAGGGCAATTCAGGCAAAAGTTAGGGAATTAAAGCGTATGACTATGTCTCGTCGGATCACTTCAAAGACAATCTCTTCATCAACCAGTTCTAGGCTTCTGATCAATCCAGTCATCGGCAGACGAAGCATTGAATGGACAGATGTTCAGAGTTGTGAAAGCTATAGCGGAATGGAATCCCATGGAATTATTTCACATAGCCATCCTTTATTTTGTATAAATCTTTCAATATTTACGACAAAATCCTCTTACTAGGATGATTGTCTCCTTTGTACAAATATACTCATAGAAAGTCAATACAAATACTTTTCCGAGAAATTTGTGTCATTTCCTTTTCTCTTCTCTTGCACTATTTGTTTTATTTTGAGAAACGTCCAATGTTTTGTTAAATAGGCATATGCATTTGAACATAATCATTTCCTTATGAATCAAGAAAGAGGATTACTGATAGGTTGAAAGTACAGTTGGATATCTTGATACCCTTCAAAGGAAACCCCCAGGAGATTTGGAATCCATATCCCCCAGCAAGTCTTGAGGCTTATCCCCAGTAGATTTTGGAAGCTTATCCCCTGCAGAGTGCGGACGTCTCTCCCGAGTTTTATTCAAAGTTATTCCTCACCAGGGCTTATAACTGGGTTATCCTCAGCTTATTGCCGCGAAAGATCGCACTCGCCAAATTTCTTCCTACCTCCAGCGGAGTTCATCAGAGTTCCCCAATATAGCTTATCAATACAATCCCCAGAGGAGTTTATCTTTGTTATCCCCAGCCAGAGAATCCTCCAGAACTCATTTCCCCTCAGAGTTTAAGTTTCAGTATCCCCAGCCGAGCTAAAACTTCAAATTATCAATCCCCAGCGAAGCCAGACTAACGAACCTTCTCCCCACAGAGTTTTGGGAGGGCAAATCTTGAGTTCCCCAGTGAAGTCGCCAGAAATACTTCCCACCAAACTGAAGATTCTCAGTCTTACCTCCCCAGCATGAGTCTATTAGACTGGAATTCCCCAGTAGAAGTCATCAGGAATTCCCCAGAAGATTGGTATGCAACCCAAGCTCCATATTCTCCAAGCAATGACCAGGAATTATTCTTCCCAGCAGCAGTCAAGATACTTTTATCTTCAGCCATCCCGAATTCATCTATCCTTTGCAAGACAACTCTCCAGCTTACATGCGCATCCATTTACATTCATATCATATAACATACATTGTATCATGCATCATGACATTGCATACAACTAACTCTTTACCTTTTCAGGTAAGACTAGTCGACAGACCAAAATCATTATCTTCCGAGATTCTTTCCAGGAATAGTTCAGATATGACCCAGACATGGCAACATTCTAATGCTTATTCCAGATTTATCCAGATGCAGTTTTACATGAGCTCATCATCAGGGAACCCTACGCCGGTTCTTTCTCCAAATTCAAGATTTCTGAAAACAGTTTACGGACGCTTCCCAACAACGGATGCTGCTCTATTGCTTATTCAACTCCAAGATTTCTGAAAACAGTTCACGGGTTCTCCAAGTAACGGATGTTAACCTATCACTTGTTCAGTTTCTTCTCAAGACTTCTGAAAACAGTTTATGGATTCTTCCCAACAACGGATGTTAATCTATCACTTGTTCAGATGCAACTTTTGAAAACAGTTTACGGACGCTTCCCAACAACGGATGCTGCTCTATTGCTTATTCAACTCCAAGATTTCTGAAAACAGTTCACGGGTTCTCCAAGTAACGGATGTTAACCTATCACTTGTTCAGTTTCTTCTCAACACTTCTGAAAACAGTTTATGGATTCTTCCCAACAACGGATGTTAATCTATCACTTGTTCAGATGCAACTTTTGAAAACAGTTTACGGACGCTTCCCAACAACGGATGTTGCTCTATTGCTTATTCAACTCCAAGATTTCTGAAAACAGTTAACGGGTTCTCCAAGTAACGGATGTTAACCTATCACTTGTTCAGTTTCTTCTCAAGACTTCTGAAAACAGTTTATGGATTCTTCCCAACAACGGATGTTAATCTATCACTTGTTCAGATGCAACTTTTGAAAACAGTTTACGGACGCTTCCCAACAACGGATGCTGCTCTATTACTTATTCAACTTCAAGATTTCTGAAAACAGTTCACGGGTTCTCCAAGTAACGGATGTTAACCTATCGCTTGTTCAGATTCTTCTCCAGACTTCTGAAAACAGTTTATGGATTCTTCCCAACAACGGATGTTAATATATCAACTTGTTCAGATGCAATTTTTGAAAACAGTTTATGGATTCTTCCCAACAACGGATGTCAATCTATTTCTTATTCAGACCCCCAGTTCAGAGTTGGTCCCAAGCATGGACACCTTCCTAATACTCATTCCAGATGGCATCTTTAAGCCCATCCCCGACAAGTTTCTGTCACTCCTCCCGATGGCATCGTTAAGCCCATCTCCAAATGGCATCTCTAAGCCCATTCCCGCATCCATTGCCTTGACGAGTGCAAATTTCCGGGCACTCTAGTGTCCAGTCTCCTTTTACCCTCGAGTCACGAAAGGCAAACTTGCCAATCTAACTCTTCGGATTCAAGAAGATTGAACAGGGGCAACTGTTGTACCCCAAAATTTGCCCTCCCATTTCTCATTGATTTCTCATCACAAAGCCCTTGGAGATCAAGATCCCATTAGGGTTTCATCTGTTCAAGACTTCTCCTTCCACTGTTGACTCAAATTAGGGTTTATATTTGCACAGAGATGTTTTGACCTAAATTGCCTAGGATGGCTTTCATGCTTCATATTGGACTCCCAAGTTTATCCACATCAAGTTTCAAGCCTTGATTCCAAGTTTTGCCCAGTCAATTGGACAGTTGACCTAGAAATCAGCTACATTGGGGAAAAAGTCAACTGTGGCCAATTGACAGTCAAATCTCATGAAAATTGACCCACATCAACATTATGAACTCACATGGACCACTTTATCAAGTTTGGATCACAATTCCATAAGAAATTTGATCAGATCACCAAAAGGGCAAAATGGTCATTTTTAGGGTTTTGACTGCACAAAGGCAATTTTTGACTGTTTGACCTAGCCAATGGCAAACCAAGCTCACATATGGACTCAAGGACCCCATGGAATTGTCTTGACATGCTCAACGAGTTCAAAAGATCCCAAGTACACAAGATTGACAGTTGAATTTCCCAGTCAATTGATCAATTTTGACTGTATACTGAAAAGTCAAACTTTGACTTTTTGGTCAAAATCAAGAGTCAAGATTCATTTTTCATCAAAACATGCCAAATCATGAAACTTGTTCACCAAGAAATCAAAAATTGCAAATTAGGGTTTGAAATGAGAATTTTTCATAACTTAGAATTTTTCTAAGTTATGAAAAACCCTAATTTTTTCCCAACTTTGCCCCACTTTCTCACCAAGATTCATTTGGATTCAAGCAAAAGTCAAAACATGAAAGTTGTATCCTATTGCATAATCTACAACTTTGATTCACAAAGTTTTCCCAAAAGAGGCTTGTAGCTCAAGTTACAATTTTTGGAATAAGGGTACTAAACCATTCTTAACTTAGTGAAATTTTGACCTATTTTAGGCAAGGTTTCTACCTAACTTCAAGGCCATTATCCACATACTTCCACTTGGAATTTCAATTTGCATTTCAAAGATGGATTGTAGCACACATTCCAATCTTTCCAAAATGTCCAAGAACTCATCAAACAACCTCATGACTTGAGAGAATCGAATTTTGCAATATGGCAAAAAGTCACTTTGATTCATGGCCATGTACATGTTCATAACTTGTGCAATTTTTCAAATCAGCATGCTTCCCTTGATTACAGGCCTCTAAACCATCCAACACTCATAAATTTAATGCCAATCCTTTGTGCCAAAGTATTGTTCTATGAGTTCAAACATTACATGCAAGTTTAATCCATTTATGGAAAAAGTGAAATAGCCATTTTTGAAAAGTTAAGCTTTATGTCAAAATGAAAATCCAAGAAGTACATTTGAAATCTCTTTGGCACAAGTTTATGAGTTAATCACTCTGATCAAAACAAGGTTTTGCAGCATGTTTAGGGGGCCTCTACCTGTCTAGAACACAACTTGGCCTTTGCTTGCTTAAGTGTTAAGAAACATAGCATATCACAACATAACTTTCATCTCAGCACTAGAACCCTTAAGCAAATACTTTGTACACATTCAAGACATCCTAACTGAGCTAACACACGACTCCAACACCTCCAATACCTCCACAAACTCAAAATCACCATTGAACTACACAAAAACAGGGCTTGCTGCAGTTTGAGTGCCAACTCTCATCCCTTTCATGCTTTCTTGCTCAAAGCTCATCAAACACATCCCCTAGCATCACTTGAAGCTAACCAAAGCATAAAACACGACCTGTAACTCCTCTAATCAGTTCCACCATTTTCACTTTCTTGTTTTGCAGTTGAAGGTCCATAGCTCGATTCAAGGCGTTTCAAAGCAAAGTAAGCATTGGAATAGCACCACTACACTTCAGGCAAGCTGTACAAATCATCATCTTGCCCTGAAAGCTCCCCCATTGCCAGATAGAACTTCAACTGAACAGGTATCTTCTTGAACTTCTAACTCTTAGTGTAGGCATCATTAGCTCTAAGTTTGTGAATAAGAAGTGTTCTACTCATGCCCATGAACCTGTACATACTTTTACTTTTCATTTATTTTGCCTGAGCAATGAGAATTTAAGGTCTGAATATGGAAGAAAAGTTAGGTCAAGATTTGGGAATGTTAAAATTCTCTCTCATTTCTGAGAGTTAGGATGAGTTCTTTACATATTTAGAATTGTGACTTGATGATTAACATTTCTTATGTTGAAAGTTTGTGCAAAAGATCAAAGAATCCGGATGTTTGAACTTGAGTACATGCGCGTGTTTTTTTGAACAAGAAGCTGGCTGAAGGTTGAAGAAAGGTCTTCATGGGCTGGGCCTGTTGTGTTATTTCTTTTCACACCATGTTTTTGGTTTTACACCCCCTAGGCCCATTTTGTTTATTTGCATGATTTTTTGACTTTTCTTTTTTTATCCTGACTTATTTATTTTTGCTAATAATATTAAAAACATAAAAAATATTTTTTACACCATTTTTATATTTTTTAGGTATTTATTTGTTTATAGGGACATTTGTACATAAATATATATATATATATATATATATATATATATATATATATATATATATATATATATATATATATATATATATATATATATATATATATATATATATATATATATATATATATATATATATATATATATATATATATATATATATATATATATATATATATATATATATATATATATATATATATATATATACTATTATTTAGAAAAAACTAGAAAAATAATGTAAATATATTTTATTTCTGATTTTTATTTCATTTTTTCTTTTGAAAATATTTTATGCAAAATATACTTTTTTTATAAATATTAAATATTATTATTTTTATATATAATACATATTTAGAAATTAATACATATATATATATATATATATATATATATATATATATATATATATATATATATATATATATATATATATATATATATATATATATATATATATATATATATATATATATATATATATATATATATATATATATATATATATATATATATATATATATATATATATATATATATATATATATATATATATATATATATATATATATATATATATATATATATATATATATATATATATATATATATATATATATATATATTTATTAGTATATTTAGGTTAAAATACAAAAATATATACATTTTTTATTTTATTAATATTTGACCTCAAAAAAAAATATATACTTTTTATAAATATACTTCATTTTATTTTATTTTTTGTATATAATAAACAAATACTTGTATAAATTAAATAATATATATATTTACTTAATAAAAATTAGGGTTTTACCCTTAAAACACAAAAACTCCAAAAATGTTACTTTTTTTATTTTATTCATTTTTGTTTATTGGACATAAAAAAAAATATATATCCTTTTTCCATACATATGAAAACCCTTTTTGCATTTTGCATCTTTATTTTATTTTCCATTTAATTTATGCAATTAATTATCTTGTAAATATTCCAAAATTGATGTAATAGTTAGATTTAAATTCTTTGTCTAAATATCCCCCCATTTGAACATTTGTACCCCCCTTCCCATGTTGTGTTGTAATAGTGTAGGAATTTTACTTTTCGCACTTTAACGCTTTCTAAATATATCATGCTAGAACTAGGGTTTGTATGCAAATAAAACGAACAAAAATAGTTTGACCTAATTTCAAGATAATCAAGCATGAAAATGGACAACACATATCACACTTGCACCCCTAGGGTATTCCACTTGTTGCCTTCAAATAAGTGGGCCATATTGTATGTTAGGTCTCTTTGGGAAAAACAAACACAATTCAAATGATCATAGTCCCTCGATGACGCTTTCGAAAGGTTGCCTAAAATGATCAAGTCCCTTTCAAAGGAAAATTGCCCAAAGATACTTAGCACTATTGCAATTATGGTCTAAACGATGACCCGCGCCCATCCCTTTCACATCCTAACACAAGATTGTCCACCAAATGCAATGGTGGAACAAAATTGTTAAAAGGTTTAAAACATAACAAAAATCTTTGAGAACTTTAGGGTAGATAACTCTTAAGTACTTGTCAACTTGCAAAATAAAACACTTGCCTATTTTTCAAACACACTTCACAAACACTTTCAAAAGGAACTTTCAAAAACCTTGAAACATCTTTTTAAAAAGACAAACACCCTTTTGTAAAACATTCGAGTAAAGAATTGTTACAAGGGTAGCCTAGACAAGGCATCTTTTTCAAAACATTTTTCAAAAGCCACACACAAAGCACCATTTCAAATAATTGAAAACCAAGGCAAGTTGATCTAAGCAAGTACCTAAGAGCCCATGGATAACCATGGATAGAAAGGGTGCTAATACCTTCCCTTTCTATAATCTACTCCCCGAACCCAAGAAAAATCTCAAAGGTTTTTGCTGTGCTTTTTAAACCTTTCCTTAGGATAAAATAAAAAGTCGGTGGCGACTCTTGCTCAACCGAAACATTTGCGAAAACAAACGCAAAACTCATAGTCAGTTCTCCCACTGTATCACAGACATATTCAAGAAAAGGGTGATTCTGTTCTACCAATTCTTGGAGTATGGAGACTGGAAAGTGATTGAAACACGTTCAAGGAAGTCTCAGCAAGCGTTTGGAATAGGTTTTAGGCTTTGAATCGCGTTGTAGCTATGATTTCAGATTCCAAAAATTTGATGAAAAGTTGAAACTTTGTTCTTAGCTTTTGAGCAGTCTTTTTTGTGTGTATCAATTAGGTTTAGTCTTGTATATGTATCTGAACGTGATTAGGTCAAGCAAACAAGCCCAAGGTCCATCCATTCATGTTTTGAAGATTTGATTTTCAATTATATCAATTTCAATCTTTTGCCATTGAAACCCTTGTCAATCATGGAGAATCTTTCCTTTTTGGATGAGAAACGATTTGCCACCTTGCCCTAATTTGATTTGCTGCACAAAAAAGATTTAAAAAGCATGATTTGATATTTTCTCATAATTAAATCTAATTAAATGAATTAATAATAATAAAAATTCAATTAATTAATTAAAAATAAGAAAATAAATCATTTTGAGCTTAATGGGTCGTGCATATGCTTTGGGTAATGATTCAAGGAAGAATTTGAGGCCCATTAGCATTTTTGAGGTGTTTTAGGCAAAGTTGACTTTTCAAAATTCCCAAAAACTTCCCAACTTCTACAAGGCATATCTTGCTCAATTTTGAAGCTATGATCATGTTCTTGGACATTTTGGAAAGGTATTGAAGTCCTCTAACCAATGTCTTTGGTCCCATGTCATTTTGATTTACCAATCTCAAGTTATGGTCTTTGACTTAAAGTGCCTTTTTTGTTGACTTTTGAAAATGACCTATAATGTTGAAATTGATAACTTTTTGTGAGAGCATTTCTTGGACTTGAAGTGTGAAGATGGGTTGTAGTAAATGTCATTATCTTCAAAATGAGCATTGGATGGGATTTTTCTGATAAACCATGAGGAAGTTATGCTTTGGTCCATTTGCAGTTGACTTTTCCAACTGTCCAAAAATAGAAACTTTTGCATCTTGAGACTTTTTGAGCCATGCTTGTGAAATCATGATCAAGAATTGATCAAATGATGTTTGTGGCTTCAAAATAAGATGTTGACCAAAAAATTTGACTTTTGACTGTCAAATGACCATTTTGCCCCTGCAGTTGACTGTGAAGCATTTAGGGTTTTTGACTGTGCAATTTGATGTTGTGAGTCTTGAAACTTTACGTATGGATGCTTGACAATGTATATAGGCATCTGGGACTTGATTGGACCCTTGAAAACTTCAATTTCTTTTCCAGAACAAAAAACCCTAATTTTGACTGTGTTAGGAGGCAGTTGGACTATGCAACCCTTGAGTGATTTTGAATCATCTGAAGATTGATCTTGGCAAATCTTGAAGAATATGGGAGGGAAAATTTTAGGGTACAACAGTTGCCCCTGTTCAATCTTCTTAGACCTGAGGATGTAGATTGGCTGGCGTGCCTTTCGTAATCCGAAGGTGGAAGATGATTGAACACTAGAGTGCCCAGAAATTTGCACTCACATAGTAGAGTGTCAGCAGTATGATGCAGGGAATGGGCTTACAGATGCCATTTGGAGAGATGATGGATAGGAGGATGGGCTTATAGATGCCATCTAGAAATGTGACAGAACCTTGTCGGAAATGGGCTTATAGACGCCATTTGGAGACTGTCGGTATGTGGAGATGGGCTTATAGATGCCATCTAAGTGTCGATCGCGTAAGAGATTCCTTAACGAGAACTTGCGTATCTGAGAAAGAAAATAATTACCTGGCATGTTACAGGAATTAATCTTCAAACTCTTTATGTAGATGTGCCCTGGCCGGATACAGGTATCGAATCTTTAAACTCTTTAGACGTGCCCTGGCAAGATACAGGAGTCGAGTCTGGAGAATTAGTCGTCAACAGATACACCCTGGCGAGATACATGAATCGGATCTTCAAACTCTTCAGACGTGCCCTGGTAAGATACAGGAATCGAGTCTGGTAATGTTAGTCGTCAACAGATACACCCTGGCAAGATACAGGAATCGGATCTTCGAACTCTTCAGACGTGCCCTGGCAGGATACAGGAATCGAGTCTGGAATTAGTTGTCAACAGATACACCCTGGCAAGATACAGGAATCGGATCTTCGAACTCTTCAGACATGCCCTGGCAAGATACAAGAATCGAGTCTGGTAATGTAGTCGTCAACAGATACACCCTGGCAAGATACAGGAATCGGATCTTCGAACTCTTCAGACGTGCACTAGCAAGATACAGGAATCGAGTCTGGTAATGTAGTCGTCAACAGATACACCCTGGCAAGATACAGGAATCGGATCTTCGAACTCTTCAGACGTGCCCTGGCAAGATACAGGAATCGAGTCTGGAAATGTAGTCGTCAACAGATACACCCTGGCGAGATACAGGAATCGGATCTTCGAACTCTTCAGACGTGCCCTGGCCAGATACAGGAATCGAGTCTGGAATATAGTCGTCAACAGATACACCCTGGCGAGATACAGGAATCGGATCTTTGAACTCTTCAGACGTGCCCTGGCAAGATACAAGAATCGAGTCTGGTAATGTAGTCGTCAACAGATACACCCTGGCAAGATACAGGAATCGGATCTTTAGTTGCGACCGTTGATAGTAATCATCTTTGTATTAACCTTTGTCCTGAAAAGACAAAACGTTAGTTGTATGCGATGTCATGATGTATGACCTGCGTGATGTTCTCAGAATAAATGAGATTGTATGTTTGTGATGCGTATGTGCATGCTATAATGTATGAAGATATGATGTTTATGAAACGTGTTTTTGTCTAGGAAAGTAAATCCTTGACGGGTGCCGGGAAATTAAATCCTGGGTTGGTGTTGAGGAATAGAGCTTCGTTGTTTCCACTAGGGATGATGGTTGCAAGAATACCGGTAGGAGAAGATGACTCCGTTGGGGCATAAACTTGGCGGATGGATTACTCTGCGGGGAGATGCTCTGTGGGGGAAGAGAGGTACTTCGTTGAGATTTGATGATAACTCCGCTGGGGATACCGTTGATAAGCTCTGTTGTAAGAATTTGATGGACTCCGCTGGGGGATAGGAAGACTTTGTCGGGGACGATCTTTCCGTGTCAATTAGCTAAAGATAACCCAGTTATAAGCTCTGGTGAGGGATAACCTTCTGAATAAAGCCGGGGGGAGCGTTCGTGCTCTGCGGGTGACAAGCTTCCAGAATCTACTGGGGATAAGCTTCAAGACCTACTGGGGAGATGGATTCCACTTTTCTGGGGAAACTTTCGGACTGGACTCTCCTGGGGAAATTTTTGAGATGTACTGGGGAAGTGGCTCCACTGAATGTCTGGTATACCGTCGGGGAACAATCTTAGATCAAGACTGTCGGGGATGCTTGTTAAGAATGTTTGTATACTCCGCTGAGGAATGTTGAGATTTGTTGGGGATAATCCAACTTCCATAAGACTGACTGAGTAGGCTAACTCTGCTTGGGGAGAGTATTGCCGACTTGCTAGGAATATTGTGCCTTGTTCAGGGTTGATTGGAGACCAACTAATTGGGAGAATGGTTGAACCTTGTCTCACTCTCTGGGGAATTACGGTATCTTGGTTACATTCTTCAGCCGAACTTACCTTGGTACCTTGGTGGACAGAGCAATTAGATCGCTTAGACAACTCATTATTGCCCCTGTTTCTAATGTTACCTGTAATTAATCCTTTATTT
This sequence comes from Vicia faba, assembly GCA_948472305.1. NCBI lineage: Eukaryota > Viridiplantae > Streptophyta > Magnoliopsida > Fabales > Fabaceae > Vicia > Vicia faba. The sequence goes on from OX451736.1 coordinate 1,166,393,281, forward strand.
CGTATGCAAATATTCATGAGTTAGCAATTGGTGTCAAATGCACATATCAAAAATTGAACATTGGACGTTCTTCGCAAAACAAAACAGAAAAAAGGAAAAACAATTGGCAATTGGTCTGAAAAATGAATTTGTATTGATTTTTGAATTTGCCTGTAAATAGGCGTTTATGTACAAGAGGCTGACGTCCTAGTAAGAGAACGCCGCTGAATAACAAAGTTTATACAATTTATACAAAGAACACAAAACAGCTATGTGAAAAGAATAATCCCACTGGGTTCCAACTCTGCTATCGCCCTTATATCTTCGAGCGTCTCATCACCTGGCTACTCGGTGGAAGATGAAGCTGACTGATCAATGCCGTCTGAACTTGATAGTTGATACCGGATTCTGGATGCAAAGTTATCCAATGAGACATAGTATTACGCGTTAATCCCTAACTTTTGCCTGGACCGCCCTTTCGGGTTTTCAGTCCACCGGGATACCCATTTTTGCCCAAGCCGCCTTTTCAGGTTTTCGACTTGCCGGGTGTACAGACTTTTTTTTTCATTTCATCCCTCATTTTTCCCGAACCCTTTTGGTTCGCCGGGAAGCCATAATTTTTGCCTAGGTATGTCAACCTAGCGGGTCTTTTATCATGCGTAGTATCTTTTTACTATGTCTGCATTGGCGGGATGAGGAAGGTCGTCACCATCCATGGTGGTTAGGATCATGGCTCCTCCTGAGAACACATGTTTAACCACAAATGGCCCTTCGTAGGTGGGGGTCCATTTGCCCCTGGGATCACTTTGAGGAAGAATGATGCGTTTGATTACCAGGTCCCCAACTTGATACTCTTGTGGTCTGACCTTCTTGTTAAATGCTCTGATCATCCGTTTTTGATACGTTTGACCATGAAAAATAGCAGTGAGTCTCTTTTCGTCAATTAAGTTTAATTGATCAAGTCGGGTATGGATCCAGTCATCTTCGCTCAGGTCTGCATCCTTCATTATCCGGAGAGAGGGTATCTGGACTTCAATCGGCAAGACTGCCTCCATGCCGTAGACCAAGGAAAAAGGAGTTGCCCCGGTTGACGTCCTTGCTGAGGTACGGTACCCATGAAGAGCGAACGGTAACATCTCGTGCCAATCTTTATAAGTCACTGTCATCTTCTGCAATCTTTTTGATATTCTTATTAACTGCTTCTACAGCCCCATTCATCTTCGGCCGGTAAGGAGAAGAGTTGTGGTGCTGTATTTTGAATTGCTCGCAGAGCTCAGTGATCATCTTGTTATTGAGATTGGTACCATTGTCCGTAATGATCCTTTCCGGGACGCCGTATCGACAGATCAGGTTATGTCGAATGAACCGTGCCACGACGTTCTTGGTTACGGTGGCGTAGGAAGCTGCTTCAACCCACTTTGTAAAGTAATCGATCGCCACCAGGATGAAGCGATGCCCGTTGGATGCCATAGGTTTAATCTCGCCGATCATATCAATGCCCCACATTGCAAAAGGCCAAGGTGCTGTCAAGACATTCAGAGGAACTGGAGGAACGTGCACCTTATCTGCATATATTTGGCATTTATGACATGTTCGAGAATATTGGTAACAGTCGGCTTCCATTGTGGACCAGAAATATCCTGCCCGAAAGATCTTCTTTGCCATGGTGTGTCCACTGGAATGCGTTCCGAAGGTACCTTCATGCAGCTCGGCCATGATCTTTTCTGCTTCAGTCTTATCCACACAACATAGTAAGGTCAAATCATGGTTTCGCTTGTACAGGATGTTGTTGCTGAGGAAGAACTTTGCTGCGAACCTTCTCAGGAACTTTTTATCATTGATGGATGCACCTTCAGGGTATTCTTGCGCTTCTAAGTACCTTTTCACCTCATGATACCAGGGTTTCTCAGTTACTGTCTCAGCCTCAAGGTCACAGCAATATGCAGGTTCGTCCAGTTTCTAAATGATGATCCGGGGAGCCTCATTGTCCCATTTGACTTTGAACATAGAAGACATCGTAGCCAGCGCGTCCGCCAACTGATTCTCCTCTCTCGGGAAGTGTTCAAAAGTTATCTCTGTGAAATGGGGGATCAGTGTCAACACACACTCTTTGTAAGGAATAAGGTTTGGGTGTTTTGTATCCCACTCGCCTTTGATCTGGTTGATCACGAGAGCAGAATCTTCGAAGACACTCAGAAACTTGATCCTTAAGTCAATCGCAGCTTGAAGACCCATGATGCATGCCTCATACTCCGCCATGTTGTTGGTGCAGTTGAAACATAGTCGGGCAGTAAGTGGAGTATGAGTGCCTTGAGGGGATATGATCACAACGCCGATACCGTTACCCAAAGCGTTGGAGGCTCCGTCAAAGTGCATAGACCATCGGGATCCTTCCTCAGGTCCTTCATCCGGTCCAGGTACTTCACAATCAGTCACTATCATGATGCTCTCGTCTGGAAACTCAAAGTTCATTGATTGATAGTCATTTACTGCTTGGTGTGCCAAGTGGTCTGCCAATACGCTTCCTTTGATAGCTTTCTGAGTCGTGTACTGGATGTCGTATTCTGTCAAGATCATTTGCCATCTTGCTATTCTTCCAGACAGAGCAGGCTTTTCGAATATGTACTTTATTGGATCCATCTTAGAAATCAACAGAGTAGTGTGAGTCAGCATATACTGTCTCAGCCGGCGAGCCGCCCATACCAAAGCGCAGCAAGTTTTCTCGAGCAATGAGTATCGGGTCTCACAGTCGGTAAACTTTTTGCTAAGGTAATAAATGGCGTGCTCTTTTCGGCCAGACTCGTCATGCTGCCCCAGCACACACCCCATTGAGCTGTCAAGTACTGTCAGGTATAGTATCAGAGGTCTCCCTTCAACCGGTGGCATAAGGATGGGTGGTTCTTGGAGATACTCCTTGATTCTTTCAAAAGCGGCCTGACATTCATCGTTCCAACGTACTACCTGATCTTTCTTCAGCAGCTTGAAGATTGGTTCACAGGTAGCAGTTAGATGAGAGATGAATCGGGCAATATAATTCAGACGTCCTAGAAAGCCTCTGACTTCTTTCTCTGTCTTGGGAACTGGAATCTCTTGAATGGCTTTAACCTTGGCAGGGTCCACTTGAATACCTTTGTCGCTCACGACGAAGCCTAGCAACTTCCCAGATCTTACCCCGAAGGTGCACTTGTTCGGGTTCAACCTTAGCTTGTACAACTTCAGACGGTCAAACAACTTCTGTAGATAGTCAAGGTGTTCCTCCTCAGTTTGGGACCTTGCAATCATATCATCAACGTATACTTCTATCTCATTATGGATCATGTCATGAAACAAAGCAACCATGGCACGTTGGTAGGTTTCCCCAGCATTTTTCAGTCCAAAAGGCATGACCTTGTAACAGAAGGTGCCCCACTGAGTAACAAAGGTAGTCTTTTCCATGTCTTCAGGAGCCATCTTGATCTGATTATAACCTGAAAAGCCATCCATGAAGGAGAACACCTTGTGCTGAGCAGTATTGTCAACCAGAACGTCGATGTGAGGTAGAGGGAAGTCATCCTTGGGGTTGGCCCTGTTCAGATCCCTGTAATCAACACACATTCTGACCTTACCATCCTTTTTCAGTACCGGCACCATGTTGGCAACCCACTGAGGGTAAGAAGTCACTGCTAGAAACCCGGCATCAAATTGCTTCATAACCTCAGCTTTGATCTTCTCGGACATCTCTGGACGCATACGGCGGACCTTTTGCTTAACCAGAGGGCACTCTTCCTTGGTAGGTAAGTGATGGACCACAATGTCAGTATCCAACCCAGGCATGTCTTCGTAGGACCAGGCAAAGATCTCCACATAATCATGCAACATCTGAATTAACCGTTGTTTCACGCTGAGCTCTAGATTGGCACCAATCTTGACTTCCCTTCGGTCTGTCTCAGTACCCAGATTTACCGTTTCCACTGGCTCTTCATGTGGCTGAATGGCCCTCTCTTCCTGGAGTAACAGTCTTGCAAGCTCTCCGGGCACTTCGCAATCATCTTCACCTTCGTCTTCGGCTAAGTTGATCGGATTTTCGAAGTCATAACTGGCAGTAGCAGAGTCGTTACCAGTGAGATCCAGAGTGGATTGAAACCTGTATGAGTGAGTGTGTGTAAATATAGCTGTTTTGAAATATATAAAGAAAGAAAGAAAGAAAGGGAGCACAAGATTTGAAATGCAAAAAACGTCCAATGTCTTTATTCATGATATATGGAAATGACAAGTAATAAGCCCTCACAAATGAAGCCAACGGTGCCCCGGGTAAGACATCGGGCCATAAAGTTTCAGTTTATTGTTTATTACAAATTAAAAACAAAGAAATTCATTACTGCGTAACAAAAGTAACAGGTATGTGATCTTTTGCAGTCCAATTGTTCAGTCCACCGTCGGTCGTCAGGTAGATCCAGCTATCAAACTCTGATTCCTCCACATCGCCTTCAATAGCATTTACTCCCGGGTTGGTGATGAACACGGGAGGTCTTCCGATCCTTGCTTTGCGTACAGCCCTCTCAGCCTCTGCAGTGAAACCCAGCCCAAACTTGTCAGTTTTGGGAGTAAAATCAGGGAGCCTGCCCCAGTTAGCACATTCACCTTTCTCAATTACAGCCTGTGCGTCCTTCAAGGAAGCCATCTTCAAAGGGAAATCTTCTTCAATTACTGTCTCAGCTGACGCCAATGTTGGAGGTACCTCTTCAAAATGTTGAAAGGGGGTTTCAATAAACTCCCCGTCCATCTCAATATACCAGAATGAATTCAGATGACTAACCATGTATTCTTCCTCCCCCTGCACTGTAACAATCTTCCCTCTGACAGGGTACTTGAGCTTCTGGTGTAGAGTGGAGGTCACAGCCCCAGCTTTGTGAATCCAAGGTCGACCCAGCAAACAAGAATAAGATGGACGAATGTCCATCACATAGAACGTTGAATCGAAGACTTGAGAACCAACACGAATCGGAATATCCACCTCACCATGCACCATCCTCTTCGACCCGTCAAAGGCTCGGACAATGATGTTACTAGGTTTCAACTCCAGGCCCTCACAATCCAACCGGTCTAAGGCCTTCTTGGGCAATACATTCAGCAAAGAACCGGTGTCCACCAACACGTGTGCGAGAGTAGTGCCCCTGCATTCTATAGAGACATGCAGGGCATCATTGCGATTCTTTCCCTTGGCGGTAAGATCAGCATCCGAGAAACCCAAACCATTGTCAGCAGTCAAATTGGCCACACAGTCAGTAAATTGGTCCGCAGATGTCTCTTGTGGCACATGGGCCGTCTTCAGAAATGAAATCAGGGCCTTGGCATGGGCCTCTGAGCACAGTAGCAATGATAGCATAGAGATCTTGGAGGGGGTATGCCCCAGCTGTTCAACGACGTTGAAATCGCTCTTCTTAATGATCTTAAGGATTTCCTCCATTTCTTGCTGGGAGGCTTCAACATTCACAGTCTTCGGTGCCTCCATCCGGGCAGGCACATCATCAATCCCTTTGCCCCGAGTGTCAGAGGACTCGGCAACAGGGGTAAGAACTTGATCAAGAGGGGAAACAGGCACACTTGTAGGTGTTATTATAAGAGGTCTTCGGATAACTGGTGGCGCAATGTCAGGCGAGAAGAGCCTTCCACTGCGAGTAACTTTAGCGGGACCAGTGATGTTGCTGATACTGGTACCGGTGTTGAACTCCTGCCTTACTCCAAGCACATACACATCTGCCCCATAGTGCCATGGGACAGCCTTGTCAGATTCATAGGGGAGGGGCCCCGGAACAGTAATAATGATGGGTGCAACAGACATGATTTTGACTGGCTTCCTCGGGGGAGCCTTGGTAGGATTGTTGAAGATTGTGACAACAGATACTTCTTCAGAGGGAACAAAAGGAACAGTGGTCTTCTTGAACAAAATTTCCTTGCTATCCATCAGGTGTTGGATGCCTGACTTCAGCAATGGACAACCAGTAGGGGAAACGGCACACAGAAGGCAACCCTTGCTACAACCCGGAAATAAACCGGCCAGCAACAGGTTCCTCTTAACAGTCAATAAAGGGGTAGCAACATCATCCACAGAAACTGCATACAAGTCTTCCTCAATAGCATTTACTCCATGCTGGGGCATAGGAGCAGTCACAACGTTGGGCCTTTCAGGTGCCTCAAACTGTATTTCCTTCGCTTCGATAAGGTCCTGAACCTTATTCCTTAGGGCCCAGCAATCATCAGTAGAATGCCCCGGGCTATCAGAGTGATAAGCACAGCGGGCATTTGGATTATACTTCGGAGAGGTAGTGTTCACAACCTTCGGAGCTTCTCTGACGGTCACCAAGTTGGTCGATAGCAGTTGCGGCAAGATTTGTGACAAGGTCATACTAAGCCGAGTATATTCTCTTCTGGGTCTTTCACCCCTTGGTTGGTTAGGTTGCCGAGGAGCGGTAGCAGGCTTTGCAATCACCACCGCGTTGACAGCTTGGCGGCGTTCTGGTTTGTTTTGCCTTCTAGGTCCATGCACAGCACTGGCTTCCTTCTTGAAAGGCTTTTTCTCAGAACTTGAGGACGCACCCTTCTGAATTTTCCCTGATTTCATACCAGCTTCTATCCTTTCCCTAGTCAGAATGAGTTCTGTGAATCCTGCAGACGAATTGCCAATGAGATGATTGAAGAAAGGCCCGGATAGGGTCCCTAAGAACATGTCCACTAATTCACGGTCGGTTAATGGTGGCTTCACCCTGCCAGCCAGGTCCCTCCACCTCTGCGCATACTCTTTAAAACCTTCTCCCGATCCTAGCGACATACCCTGGAGTTGGGTACGTGTAGGAGCGAGGTCGGCATTATACTGATACTGCTTGTAAAAAGTAGTAGCCAATTCCTCCCAGTTACGAACCTTGGTTCCATCCAGCTGATAGAACCATTCGAGATGAGTCCCTGAAAGACTCTCCTGGAAGAAATGGATCCACAAGTTCTTGTCCACAGTATACGGCTGAATCTTCCGCACATAAGATCTGAGATGTAGCTTAGGACAGGACGCCCCGTCATACTTTGTGAAAGATGGTGCTTTGAACTTGTGTGGGGTTACCACACCAGAAGATAAACCCAAGTCTCCGAAATCCAAACCAGGCACTTGTTGAATTTCCATGGCATTCAGACGGTCTTCCAATTGCTTGTACTTGTCTTCAGCTGGAGGATACTGCTCCTCATTAAAATCAGTCTCGTTGTCAGAGACCCCCGGACTAGGAACCCTTCCCCCCTGGGGACTGCTTTTTGCCACAGAAGAACCAGCTTGGTCAACTTCATTCTGCAGCGTGTTACCAAACCTTCGGCCAATGTTGAACAGTACAGTTCTCTTCTTCTTCTTGACCAGCAGAGCCTTCAATTCCTCCTGACCTTGGGACAAACTCATGATCAGCTCTTGGAACTGGGCGTTCTGAGCCTGAAGGGCCTTGATGGACTGCTCAGTAGATGATTCAGGGTTCATGATGCTGAAATAAACAGCGAAGAACATTAAGCAACCTGAAAAGAAGAGTACCTGCTATGCACATGATGCATGATATGTGTTTATGCAATGCATTCAAGGGTTCGAAAGTTCAAATTTGTTGTAGACAAAAAGGAACATACGTTATCATTAAGAAATAATTGTTCAGTACATCAAGGCCTCATGGGCAAAACATTACAAAGTGAATCAATCCCAAAAGACACTGCGCATCCTCTTTGGAGCAATGTAGGTGTGGAGAGTCTTTTCCTCGTGCAGTAGGCGGGTGAGCTCCAAGACCTTCTTCTCACTAGCATATAGACTGGACTCAAGAGAATTTCGTTCTTCCTTAAGCTGGATCCAGCTCTTCTGCATTTCTTCCCAGGATGTAGGCATGTCAGGATGTTGAATGGTGTAGGACACCTCTCCTTCCAAAACTGGCTCTTTGATCACAGGGAGAACATGAGGATATGGCATCACTAACTTCTGGGAGCGGGCTCGTACCCACTTGAGATAAGGTTCCAACGGGATGGAGTTCCTGTGCCCCAGTGTCTTGCTGTCTATCTTACTGGGCATCCTCCAAGCTCTGATAAATCTCTGGCGAAGTCCTTGCGCATCGTTGTCGAAGTCAAAAACTATGTCAGGAATTAACATGTCATGAGGGCCGTCCCTCCGAGCATAACCAAACTGTCTCCAAGCCAGACACAGGTTGTAAGTAATACCTCCTCTGATTCCAAGTAAAGGAACATTAGGAAACTCCCCGCAACGATCAATGATGGTGACATCTTCTCTGGACCGAGAGCACCAATGTATATCAGCATGTGTAAGAGTCATCAATCGTTGTGACCATCTCAAACCCCGCTCATTCTTCAAAACTGATTGTGGAAGGTGCGAAATAAACCATCTTCCCAAGAGAGGAGTGCAGCACATAAGAACACCTCTTTTTCTCATGGTTCGAGTGTAACATGAGTGAAGGATGTCTCCAAGCAATGTAGGTATAGGATTCCTGGACATGAAGATCTTGACAGCACTGATATCTATAAGCTGATCTGGATTAGGGAACAGCACCAACCCATAGACAAGGAGGTCCGCAACTTCTTCAAAGGCTTGTAGGTCAAGGGAGTTCCAACATTCTTGGGCCTTCTCAAACAGAAACCTGGCTAAGAACCCTTTGATACCACTTCTAACTTCCCAATGTCCCTTGATGTCAGATGGTTGTAAGCGTAGTGCTTTAGCAATCTCTTCAAGTTTGGATTCCCTTTCCGTACCGTTGTAGGGTAGTTGACTAAGGATAGGGATCTTTAGAAGCCGGGAGAACTCTTCCAATGTAGGCACCAGTTGATAATCCAGGAAAGTAAAGCAGTGATGCAGAGGGTCAAAGAACTGGAAGAGGACCTTTATCATATCTTCCTCAATGTTGGTGTTGACCAAGCTAATGAGTCTTCCATGCCTCTCACTGAAAGAAGAGCTCTCAGGAATCCTGGATATAAGTTCCTTAAGCTGAGGAGGGATCCTTACAAGGCTGATCTGAATTGTCTTTCTGCGAATAGTTTCCATGTCCTACAAAACAAGAACAAAGATGAAGATTCGAACCCCTGAAATGGTTAGTCCATGCATATGATGCTGTATGATGTCATGATGCTATGGTGAAGCACACCACAAATATTCACAAGAAGCAAACATGGTAAGGCACACAAGTCACACCACAGCCCTTAGAGTTTAGGCCAGCATGGGGTCTGGGTATTACCCTCTTGAAGTTAGTGGGCTCAAACCTGTCCTATCAGAAGTAACCGGGTTCTAAGGGTCCCAATATCACTGGATTGCTTTCATTGTTCATCGTTTCGATTTAGCCACTGAACTGGCGACCGAAATATTCCAGGAAAACAACCCTCAATTGAGTGTAGTATCGAGTATCAACCAACCTCGGACTGCACCAAAGTCAGTTATCTCACTACCCTAAAGAGGCCAAGATGGTTCAATTAAGGTTCCTAAGGTCAGTTGATGCTTCACGACACCACGCGGCGGCCCCGTACTCTCCTTGACTGGACTCAAGGGTTACCGGTACACACCAAAGTGCCACATCAACGTAGCAGACTGCTTCAACCATGTCGGTATATCCTGCACAGTTCCCTCACAGCCTTGTTGCTACTTTCTAAGAAGGTATCCCCCAGATCCGGGTTAGGATCTATAGAACTCCCAAGACAGTCCCACAATAATAAAGCAAGCAATTCAGACAATTGAAAACACAAGTGATCTTAGTCCTAAGGTACACCTCACTTTAAAGTAATCCCCAGCAGAGTCGCCAGTTCTGTGATCGGTGGATTTAGAACTGACTGTTTAACGCTGGTTCGCGAAATGTCGCGGAAGCAAGAGTCGCCACCGTCTTTTATTTTCTCCAACATGGACAGGACAAAAGCACAGCAAAATTCCTTATGAGATTATCTCTCGGTTCGGGAGGTAGATTTATAGAAAGGGAAGGTGTTAGCACCCTTTCTATCCATGGTTATCCACGGGCTCTTAGATACTTGCTCATTGTGTTTTCAAAAGTTGTGAGTGGGTTTGAAAAAGTTTCGTTTAAAGATTTCAGAATGACTCTTGTATCAGTCCTCAAGAGTGTTTGAAAAATTGTTTTGAAAGCTTTTTGAAAAGTGTCGGTGTGAAAAGAGTTTGATTTGTTTTTGAATAGAGCAAGTATCTATGAGTCATCTACCTACCCTAAGGAATTAGGCTGTGTAAATGTCCTTAAGGTAGTGTCATCCCACCATTGAGAGGTAGGTAGCACCACCGTTGGAGGTGTTCGGGTTAATTCGATTGAGGGACAGTGTGGTCACCAGAGCAACAGTAGGACACCTTAGAAGCTACCCTTATGCCATTGATCCTTTTTTAATCTGAGGCAACCGTTTCGAGGCAACTGGATCATGGACATAAGGACTTACCAAAACGTCCTATACTCGACGACCACGTTCGAAGGTAAGGCAACAGGTGAGGCGCACCCTAGAAGTGGTGTGTGAATTTATGCGTTATTTTCAGTTTAATAGCTATCTTTGATCATGACATGGTGAGCTACGCATTGTTTTTAATTAGCCATACATTCTTTCATGCAATTTTTAGAATTTAAAAGTGCGGAGATTTAAATACGGAAAGATAAATCCTACGCTATTACAAGGCGCGGGTCTATACATCGCCAAATTACAAAGACCCGTTTTTGATAAAAATGCGGAAAGTAAATAAATTCCTAATTACTATTACAAGCTTTGAGCAGTTACATAATATTTGAAAAGAAAAAAAGAATAACGTGTGAAAGAATAAAAATTGAAAGTTCGAGGGCGTTGGACCCTTTTGAAATTAAATTGATGCATAATAATTATTTAATTAAAGAAAAAAATGTTTTTTAGGTTTTTGTATTTATGAAAATAAAGAAAATTGAAAATCAAGAGAAACCCTAATTCTAAGTTATTTTTAATTATTAATGAAAAAATATCAAAGTTGACCTAATTTATGCTAATTAATTATTTACATATTTATTTACAAAAATAATAAGTAATTAACAATAATAATAATAATAATAATAATAAATAAGAAATAATGAGGAAAAAGTTTAATTTATGAACAAGATAAAAATGTCAAAAAACCTAATTTCTACATATTTTATTTATTAAGAAAAGATTAAAGTTTTAAAATCTAATTTACTAAATTAATGGTTAGAGTTTATTTACAAAATAAATTAATGGTGAATTAAATATTAATTAAACATATTTTAGTTTCTGATTTTTTTATTATGAAAATTAATTTATGAAATTAAAGAAAACAATTAAAAACAATTAAAAGAATTAAGAAAGAAAATCAAATAAAAATTAAAAATGATGCAAACCAAGGGGGGTATCAGACCCATTTTGGAGGTTTTTTGGAAGCAATTTGGCCCACTGAATCAAAGCCTTTTTTGACTTTCCATGTTTGAGTGCGTGTGGTTGACTGAGGTACACCATGGGACGGCATCATCTGGCCATTGGATGGAAGCTCATGGCCATGTGGCAAGCTTGGACGTGAGGCTGCATGATGGACTTTGAAGGAGGCGCTGCATTGGAATACCTTACAACAAAAATTATGGGTTAAATGGGGGGACCTGGGAATCGAACCCAGGTCCCAACGCTGGAGGGACACGTTGCCAGCCAACTGCGCTATTGAGTTTCTTTGTTAACATAATGCATGGAAAATATAATATACAAAAAATGTTAGTTAGTGGTGTAAACAAAAAATTGCGCGTCAGTATTTGAATCCTCCACTCACGCTTGGACACCTATGCTTCTTCTTCATCTTTCTGCAAAAACACAAAACAAGTAGCGGGGGTTTTAAACCCCCACTAAATGAAGCCTGAAAAAATAGCGATTAGAACATGGACAAATATAAAAAGGGCGCGAGGTATTGGTTTGCTTCGTCTTGATACCACGAATTCAATGGCATAGATTTTAAGGTCTAATTTTTCCATATGCGGAAAGCCCCAATTTAGAGCTTCTGAAACCCTAAGTTCCAACCATGACAGATTTTGTTTTAGGCAACATTAGGACAATTAAACTATGCCAAAAGTTTCAGAAGATCATTAGTAGCAAGAATCAACAGTTAAAACATATGAATAATGCATGGAAATCAAAAATCAATTATGGACATATTCATGAAAAGGGCGATTCTGTTCTACCAATTCTTGGAGTATGGAGACTGGAAAGTGATTGAAACACGTTCAAGGAAGTCTCAGCAAGCGTTTGGAATAGGTTTTAGGCTTTGAATCGCGTTGTAGCTATGATTTCAGATTCCAAAAATTTGATGAAAAGTTGCAACTTTGTTCTTAGCTTTTGAGCAGTCTTTTTTGTGTGTATCAATTAGGTTTAGTCTTGTATATGTATCTGAACGTGATTAGGTCAAGCAAACAAGCCCAAGGTCCATCCATTCATGTTTTGAAGATTTGATTTTCAATTATATCAATTTCAATCTTTTGCCATTGAAACCCTTGTCAATCATGGAGAATCTTTCCTTTTTGGATGAGAAACGATTTTCCACCTTGCCCTAATTTGATTTGCTGCACAAAAAAGATTTAAAAAGCATGATTTGATATTTTCTCATAATTAAATCTAATTAAATGAATTAATAATAATAAAAATTCAATTAATTAATTAAAAATAAGAAAATAAATCATTTTGAGCTTAATGGGTCGTGCATATGCTTTGGGTAATGATTCAAGGAAGAATTTGAGGCCCATTAGCATTTTTGAGGTGTTTTAGGCAAAGTTGACTTTTCAAAATTCCCAAAAACTTCCCAACTTCTACAAGGCATATCTTGCTCAATTTTGAAGCTATGATCATGTTCTTGGACATTTTGGAAAGGTATTGAAGTCCTCTAACCAATGTCTTTGGTCCCATGTCATTTTAATTTACCAATCGCAAGTTATGGTCTTTGACTTAAAGTGCCTTTTTTGTTGACTTTTGAAAATGACCTATAATGTTGAAATTGATAACTTTTTGTGAGAGCATTTCTTGGACTTGAAGTGTGAAGATGGGTTGTAGGAAATGTCATTCTCTTCAAAATGAGCATTGGATGGGATTTTTCTGATAAACCATGAGGAAGTTATGCCTTGGTCCATTTGCAGTTGACTTTTCCAACTGTCCAAAAATAGAAACTTTTGCATCTTGAGACTTTTTGAGCCATGCTTGTGAAATCATGATCAAGAATTGATCAAATGATGTTTGTGGCTTCAAAATAAGATGTTGACCAAAAAATTTGACTTTTGACTGTCAAATGACCATTTTGCCCCTGCAGTTGACTGTGAAGCATTTAGGGTTTTTGACTGTGCAATTTGATGATGTGAGTCTTGAAAGTTGACGTATGGATGCTTGACAATGTATATAGGCATGTGGGACTTGATTGGACCCTTGAAAACTTCAATTTCTTTGCCAGAACAAAAAACCCTAATTTTGACTGTGTTAGGAGGCAATTGGACTATGCAACCCTTAAGTGATTTTGAATCATCTGAAGATTGATCTTGGCAAATCTTGAAGAATATGGGAGGGCAAATTTTGGGATACAACAGTTGTGCAACTGGGAAGCAAAAGACTTTGTTCCGATTACTTTTATATCGCAGTAATTTATCTTTTCCATTTTTGTTGGATCTGTAATAATTCACAAACAATTCGTACTTTTTCAACCTTGTGTCTTACCCGAGGCACAAAGGTCCATTTGTAAGGGTTATTATTTCATTTCATATGTCATTTTAATGAATCATGGACGCTTTTCATATATAAACCTTTTGTGCTCATTGTCTTTCTTTTTACATTTTGTTGTTTTAAGATGGCTATGCCCTTACACACACCCACACTCACAAATGCAGGTACCCTTCCATTCCGGAACCCATGGGTAACGATACTGCTATAGCCTTCAGTGACTCTGAAGATCTGATCTACCATGCCGAATACGAAGGTGAGGAAGATTGTAAGGTTCCAGGGGAATTGGCCAGATTACTACAGCAAGAGGAAAGAGCAATTCAGCCTCATGAGGAGCAGTTGGATACAATCAACTTGGGAACTGAGGATGATAAAAAGGAAATCAAGATAGGTGCCAATCTAGAGTCGAGTGTCAAGGAGCGCTTAATTCAGCTACTGCATGATTATGTTGAGATCTTCGCCTGGTCATACGAAGACATGTCGGGACTCGATATAGACATTGTGGTACACCGTCTACCCATAAGAGAAGATTGTCCACCAGTAAAACAAAAGGTCCGCCGCATGAGACCTAACATGTCAGAAAAGATCAAAGCAGAAGTTATGAAACAGTTCAATGCTGGATTTCTGGTTGTTACTTCCTATCCACAATGGGTTGCTAACATTGTGCCCGTGCCTAAAAAGGACGGAAAAGTGAGAATGTGCATGGATTATAGAGATTTAAACAGGGTCAGCCCTAAAGATGACTTTCCACTTCCGCACATTGACATCTTGGTTGACAACACAGCTCAGCACAAAGTATTTTCTTTCATGGATGGATTCTCAGGCTATAACCAGATCAAAATGGCACTTGAGGACATGGAGAAAACTACTTTTGTTACATAGTGGGGTACGTTCTGCTACAAAGTTATGCCATTCGGACTGAAGAATGTCGGGGCAACCTATCAACGCGCCATGGTAGCTTTATTTCATGATATGATACATCATGAGATAGAGGTCTACGTATATAACATGATAGCCCGATCACAAACTGAAGAAGAACACCTTGATCACTTGCAAAAGTTGTTTGTCAGGTTGAAGGAGTACAAGCTCAGATTGAACCCAAACAAGTGCACATTTGGAGTCCGGTCCGGTAAACTCTTGGGTTTCATTGTCAGCAACAAAGGCATCGAGGTTGATCCTGCCAAAGTCAAAGCTATACAAGAAGTTTGTTCCTCGCATTGAGAAGGAGGTCAGAGGTTTCTTGGGACGCCTAAACTACATTGCTAGGTTCATTTCTCACCTAACATCTACTTGTGAGCCAATCTTCAAGCTGTTGAAGAAAGATCAGGTAGTCAGATGGAACGACGAATGTCAAGTTGCTTTCAATAAAATCAAGGAGTATTTCCTAGAACCTCCTGTCCTGATGCCACCCGTCGAGGGAAGAACACTAATCATGTATCTGACCGTCCTAGAGAATTCAATGGGGTGCATATTGGGGCAGCATGACGAGTCTGGCCGAAAAGAGCATGCCATTTATTACCTTAGCAAAAAGTTTACCGACTATGAAACAAGATATTCACTGCTCGAGAAAACTTGATGCGCTTTGGTATGGGCTGCTCGCCGGCTAAGGCAGTATATGTTGACTTATACCACTTTGCTGATATCTAAGATGGATCCGATCAAGTACATCTTTGAGAAGCCTGCTCTATCTGGAAGAATAGCCAGATGGCAGATGATCTTAACGGAATACGATATACAGTACACAACCCAAAAATCTATAAAGGGGAGTGTGCTATCCGATCATCTGGCCCACCAAGATGTTGAAGATTACCAATCCATGAAGTTTGACTTCCCTGACGAAGACATCATGACATTGGACAATATTGAAGAGTTCATACCATATGACGGACCTGAACAAGGATCCCGATGGACCCTGTACTTTGATGGGGCCTCCAATGCGCTTGGTAACTGTATCGGTGTTGTGCTTATATCTCCAGAAGGTTGCCATACTCCTTTCACCGCCAGACTTTGCTTCAACTGTACGAACAACATGGCAGAGTACGAGGCATGCATCTTTGAACTCAAGGCTGCCATAGACTTGGGAATCAAATCCTTAGATGTGTTTGGGGACTCAGCTTTGGTCATCAGTCAGATCAAAGGAGAGTGGGATACTAAACATCCAAACCTCATCCCTTACAAAGAACATGTCTTGACATTGTTACCACATTTTGAGCAGATTACCTTCGAGCACTTCCCGCGAGAAGAAAATCAGTTAGCAGATGCTCTAGCTACAATGTCATCCATGTTTAAACTTAACTGGGATAATGAGGCTCCCCAAATCACCATTGAACGGATGGACGAACCCGCACACTGTCACGAGATTAATACCGAAGAAGTAGTGGACCAGCCGTGGTTTCATGAAGTCAAAAGGTATCTCGAGGATCAAGAATACCCTGAAGGAGCTTCAGTCAAAGACAAAAAGTTCTTAAGGAGATTCTCGGCTAAAGTCTTCCTAAGTAATGGCATCTTGTACAAGCGCAACCATGATTCTGTTCTGCTCCATTATGTGGACAAGGTTGAAGCTGAAAGGATTATGGCTGAATTGCATGAGGGCACCTTTGGCACTCACTCTAGCGGGCATACGATGGCAATGAAGATTCTACGGGAAGGCTACTACTGGTCTACCATGGAAGTTGACTGCTATCAACACTCCCGCACCTGCCATAAATGTCAAATCTATGCAGACAAGGTGCACGTGCCTCCATTTCCTCTAAATGTCTTAACAGCTCCTTGGCCCTTCGCAATGTGGGGGATTGACATGATTGGAGAGATCAAGCCTACAGCTTCCAATGTACATCGTTTCATTCTGGTGGCCATTGACTATTTCACCAAGTGGGTCAGAGCAGCTTCCTTCGCATCCGTTACTAAGAATGTTGTTGCCCACTTCATCAAGCAGAACCTTATATGCCGGTACGATATCGCTGAAAGGATCATCACTGATAACGGTACAAACCTTAACAATACTATGATCACTGCCTTGTGCGAGCAGCTCAAGATTCAACATCACAATTCATCCCCCTATCGGCCAAAGATGAATGGTTCAGTTAAAGCTGCTAACAAAAATATCAAAAAAGATCATACAAAAGATGACAGCCACCTACAAGGACTGGCATGAAATTCTACCGTTTGCTCTTCACGGGTACCGTACCATGGCACGCACATCAACTGGGGAAACACCATATTCCTTGGTATATGGCATGGAAGTTGTTTTACCTATTGAGGTTCAGATTCCCTCTTTGAGAATCATGAAAGATGCTGGTTTGAGTGAAGACGATTGGATTCAGACCCGGCTTGATCAGCTAAACTTGATTGATGAAAAGTTAATTACTGATGTTTTCCATGGTCAGACGTATCAAAAACGGATGATCAAGGCTTTCAACAAGAAAGTCAGACGCAAAGTATATCAAGTTGGAGATCTAGTGATCAAGCGCATCATCTTGCCGCAAAGTGATCCCAGGGGCAAATGGACTCCTACCTACGAAGGACCATTTGTAATCAAGAATATCTTTTCTAGTGGGGAAATGATCTTAACCACTATGGACGGAGACGACCTGCCGCACCCTGTGAACACAGACATAGTCAAAAGATACTACGTATAAATGACCCGCTAGGTTGACACACCTAGGCAAAAAAAAGGGCATCTCGTTGAATCGAAAACCCGAAAGGGCGGTTCAGGCAAAAATTAGGGATAAATAAAAAAAATCTCTACACCCGGCAAGTTGAAAACCCAAAAGGGCGACTTGGGAAAAAAAAGGGTTTCTCGGTGGACTGAAAACCTGAAAGGGCGGTCCTGGAAAAATTTAGGGAATTAAAGCGTATGACTATGTCTCGTCGGATCACTTTAAAGACAATCTCTTCATAGACAAACTTTGAGCTTCTGATCAATCCAATCATCTTCGGACGAAGCAGCGGATGGACAAGATATTCGGAAACACGAATGCTATAGCGGAATGGGAACTCCATGGGATTTTTACACATAGCTATCTTTCTTTGTATAAAAAATTTTCTTACTTTTATGACACCATCCTCTTACTAGGATGTCTGTCTCCTTTTTACACAAATACTTATTCAAAGTAAATACAAAGATACCTCTTTAAAAGTGCAGAAAACTATTTGTCCTTTTCTCTTTACACTTGTGTTTTTATGTGCAAAAACGTCCAATGATTCGTTAATGAACATATGCATTTGAACATAATTACTGTTTACAAATAAACAGGATGGAAGAGAATAATTACTGACAGGTTGAAAGGATAGGAAAACGTCTTTAGGCTATTCCAGGAGCAATCCCTACAGTACATCATCTAGATCCCCAGTGGAGCTAAGATTTCAAAACCCTTAATACCCATCAGAGTTAAAACTTCAAACTCCCAACCCCCAGTGGAGCCAAAGCTTATAACTATCAATCCCCAGCGGAAACCTTTCAGTTTCTCTAAATTCCTCAGCAAGTTATCTTGAAGCCTGGGAATCAACTAGATAACAGTTAACTTTTGTCTCTCCCCAACCAAGGATAAATCCCCAGTAGAGTGGCAGACGATCGAAAACTCCTGAACTTACTCCCCAGCAGTAAGCCTTCTTCCCCACAGAGTTTTCATTGCTTTTCAACAGAATGAAGATTCTCATTCTTAATTCCCCAGTGAAGTCGCCAAAGTCTTCATTGCTCCCCAACAAAATGAAGATTCTCATTCTTAATTCCCCGCAGAAGTCATCAGAATTTTCCCTATTCCCCAACAGGATAAGGATTCCCATTGAGTAACCCCCAGTAGAAGTCATCAAAGTTCTCTGGATTCTCCAAGAAGATTACCCAAGCAGTATACGACATTGCTCGCAACATATTTTTTATCAATACTCAAACTTCAAGACATGAAGGATCCTCACATCCCCACAGAAGTTGCCAAGGATTTTCTATCCCCAATAGTCTCCAAGGATTTCTTATCCTCAGCAGTCAAGGATTTATTTTCTCCGACAGCAGTCAAGAGTTTTATTATCCCCAACTGTCAAGGATTTATTTTCCTCAGCAATACAGCTAATCAGCTTACATGCGCATACATTACATCCATATATCATGAACATTGATAAAACACATATATTGCATCATACATTTCATGCAACATAACTTTGTGTTTCAGCTAACGTGTTACCCTTTTCAGGATAAGATTAACAAGCTAACTGTTAACGGTATACAATCATGATACAGTACAGATACACTCCAGACACAGAAGTCATTCTGCCACTCATTCATATCTCAACTTAAGATACAATTCAGATACGCTCCAGATACAGATGTCATCATGATACTCATTCAGATTTCAACTATCAGATACAGATTAGATACGCTCCAGACACGGAAGCCATTCTACTTCTCATTCAGATCAAACTTCTAGATACAGTACAGATACACTCCAGACACGGAAGTCATTCCGCCACTCATTCAGATTCAACTTCAGATACGCCCCAGACACGGTTTCCATTCTGTCACTTATTCTGATTTTCCCTAGCTCAGAGACGCTCCAGACACGGATGCTATTCTATTGCTCATTCAGATCCAGTCTCCAAATACAGTTCAGATACGTTCCACACACGGATACCATTCTGATACTTATTCTTTTGACTTACAACTTACAATTCAACAAACATTCTTGGATGGCATCTACAAGCCCATCTCCAACAATATTTTATCACATCTCCAAATGGCATCTTTAAGTCTATTCCATCAACTACATTTTGACGAGTGCAAATTTATGGGCACTCTAGTGTCCAATCATCTTTTACCTTCGAGTCACGAACGGCAAAACTCGTCAATCTAACTCTTCAGGTTCAAGAAGATTGAACAGGGGCAGTTGTTGTATCCCAAAATTTACCCTCTCATTTATCAAGATTTTCCTCACAAGACTTCTTGGACTAAAGATAGAATTAGGGTTTGCTCAGCTCAAGACATCACCTTGCACTAATGACCTGAAATTAGGGTTTGAGTTTGCACAAGGATTTTTGGATCACCAATGCTTCATGTGACCTTCATACACCATCTTGGACCCCTAAGATTGCTCATGTTAAGTTTCAGGCCTTGAATCACATTTTTGACCAGTCAATTAGACAGTTGACCTAAAAATTAGTTGTATTGGGGGGAAAGTCAACCATGGCCAATTTACAGTCAAAATTCATAATTTTTTATCCAAAACAACATTTTAGACTCATATGTACCATCTTATCAAGTTTGGATCATAATTCCTCAAGAAATTTGATCAAATCATCAAAAGGGCAAAATGGTCAAAATTAGGGTTTTGACTGAGAAAGGGCAATTTCTGATTTTTAACCTAGTCAGTGACCAATTGGGTTCAAACATAATTTCAAGGACTCAATGGAATCATCTTGACCTAATCACATATTTCAAAAGATCTCAAATGCATAGGATTGACAGATGAATTTTGCAGTCAACTTATCAAAAGTCAACTATACACTGAAAAGTCAAACTTTGACTTTTTGGTCAAAATCAAGTGCCAGGGGTCATAATTCATCAAGATATGTCAAAATATTAAACTTGTTGACCAAGAAACCTAAAATTGCAAATTAGGGTTTTAATTTGAAATTTTTCATAACTTAGAATTTTTCTAAGTATGGAAGATTTCTTATTTTTTCCCAACTTTCCACAACTTTTTCACCATGATGCAATTGGATTCAAAGAAAACTTCCAACGTGAAAGTTGTAGTCCTCCATGAAATATACAACTTTTATTCACAAAGTTTTCCCAAAAGATGCTTGGATCTCAAGTTATGAATTTGTGAATAGGGGTCCATGAACTAAATGTGAAAATTTGCCCTAATTTAGGCAAGTTTTTGACCCAACTTCATGGACATTTTTCACATAGTTCCAAGAGGTATATCAAAATGAATTTCAAATATGGATTGTAGAGCATGTTGCAATATTTACAAAATGTCCAAGAAATCTCCAAGATCATTTGTGGTTATGGAGAATCGAAGAAAAGAAAATGGCATTTTATCACTTTTGTTCAAGCCATTTTCACAATGCACCAAGTTGCAAATCTGATCAAGCATGCTTGTACCTTGCATTGCAGGTCCTAAATCCCTTCTATGCTCCATAATTAAATGCAAACTCACGGGATAATGGCTTTATTTTAACCTTTAGAGCATTGTACAAAGAATAATTCCATAAATGGCCAAAAGTTCACAATGCCATTTTGATAAAGCAAGCTTTTGCAAACTTTATCAGCCTTGAGCCTTGGACTTGTTCTTATGGTGCGGACAATTTCCACAGGAATTAAGCAAAGCACACCAACTATTATCAGCTCTTGAGGTAGCTAGTACAGGCCTTTTGCATAAGTCTTGTCACTTTTCTTAAAATGCAAGAAAGTTGGCCAAAAGTGAGAAACTTGCACAAGTTGATAAAGAGAAGACTTGGCATCATTCTAAACAACTTGACAAACTTGTTGCAAGCTAAGACACGAATTCATAGCATCTGAAACTCTCCCAAACACAAAAAACACATTTTTCTGCCCAAACAGGGCAGCTTCTGCAAAACACTAGCCATTTCATTTTTGGCTCGTGTGTTTCTTGTCTCAAGACTTGAAACACTTTACATATATTCTACCTAAATTATCCAAGCCCTTGTCCTGGTTCTGTAAGCCCTATTTTAGACATCACCATTTTCACTTTGGAAGGTTGAAGGTTGACTTCTACAGGGAGTTTTAAGCATCCTCAAGGCAAGTTAAGCATTGGAATAGCTTGAGGGAACTTCAAGGAAGCTCACACGATCCTCAGGCCTCACTCAAAGTTCCCACATTGGCATATCCAAACTCAGCTGAACAAGGTATTTTTCAAAACTCTATCTCTCTATTTAGGAATCCTCAAGCTTTGATTTGTGAAGCAAAGATGTAGTCCTTAACATGGTGAAGCTGTACATATGCATAGTTGTTATTTATATTAACTGAGTAGTGAGAATTTGAAGCTTGAAGTTCATGAAAAAATTAGGTCAGAAATTAGGGCTACGGAAATTCTCCATGATCCTTGAGAGTTAGATTATGTTTTTTATATCATTGGAATCGTGATCAAAAATGCTACATGTTTCATGTTGCAAGTTTTTGTTTTTGTGCCAAGAATAGAGAAGTACAGGTTGAAGTAAAAAACGCGCGCAAACGTTTGGCTGGAGAACAGGGACGAAGGCTGACTTGGGCCTGGCGCGCCTTGGGCCTGTTGTTTTACTTCTCATACCCCCAATTTACTATTTGCACCCCCCTTTGCATATTTTTATATTTTTGCATATTTTCTCATATTTTTATGTTTATTGACTTTATTTTTTTTCTTCTGAACAATAAAAAATCACAAAAATATTTTCTTAATTTTTTGCATTTTTATTTTATTTTTTTATCTTATTTTTTGCATAAAATATTAATTATTTAGAATAAATAGAATCTATTTTCTTAAAATAAATAGTAAATACATTTAAAAATATCATACATTTTTATTTTTTCATACACATAAAATTTATTTCTACATATATTTTAATTTTTAATATTTTTAAATAATTTTATTTATTTTTTCTTGTACATAAATGGATAAAATAAATAATGTAGAACATATTTTTCTTTTAATAAAAAAAATTAGGGTTTCCCCCTTCAAAAATAATAATATTATTTTTTCTTATTTTTAGGACTTAAATAATTTTATTTTTTTCATACATAAATCAAATACAAAACATTTTTGCATAATTACATTTTATTGCATATTTAAATACTTGTTTATTTATTTATTTGCACAATAATTCAATTGGGTTGTAATAGTATTTTAGGGTTTTATTTTATGCAAATATCCCCATTCAAAAACTTGTATCCCCCCTCCCATAATAATTGTTGTAATAGCTTAGATTTACTTTATGCAATTTATCGCATTATATACATGTTTAGTAAAATTAGGGTTTGTATGATAAGACAAAAATCAAACAAATAGAATGACCTAATACAAGACAAACAAAAGCATGTAAAATGACAACACATTGCACACAAGCACCCCTAGGGTTTCACCCACTTTGTTTCCTAAAATATGGCCATGGTATGCATGCAAAGTATCTTGGCAAAACAAAACAAAACAAAAGATCATAGTTCCTCGATGATGCTATCAAAAGGTTGCCTAAAACAAATGATCTTGGTCCCTCAAAACTTTCTAAGATACTTGGCAATATTGCTATCATGGTCATACGATGACCCACGCCTGTCCCGTTTAACATCCAAAGATAGGGTTGTTTATCAAATCAATGGTAAATCAAAAATGTCAAAGGAATAAAAATGTATAGGAAAGACATTTAAGTAGGTAGAATGCTTCTAGTTACTTGATCAACTTCAAAACAATTCTTGCTATTTTCAAACAAACACACACATTTTCCAAACAATTTCCAAACAACTTACAAACATTGAAACATTTTTCAAAAGACAGACATCTTTGTATACATTCTCACGAACGAGAATCATTACAAAGATTGCCTAAACGATGGCCTCTTTTCAAAATACTTTCAAAACCACACAAAGCACCATTTCAAACAATTGCAAAAGCAAAGCAAGTGATCTAAACAAGTAACTAAGAGCCCATGGAAAACCTTGGATGAAAAGGGTGCTAGCACCTTCCCTTTTCCTAATCTACCCCTCGAACTCAAGAAAACATCTCAAAGGTCTTTCCTGTGCTTTTTTACCTTTCCTTTTGGATAAAATAAAAGTCGGTGGTGACTCTTGCTAAACCGCAACATTTGCAAACACAAACGCAAAACCTCAAGTCAATTCTCCCACTGCATCACACCAAGCCACACTCAGATCGAAACATCTCCAGTTGGTAAGGATTTACCGAAATCAAAATTGTACTTCTAAGTTTTTTAAATCCATATTCTTGATATATATGTGTTTCCAATAATGTTGTACCCCAAAATTTTCTCTCCCATATTTCTCAATACATTTCAAGTGAGATCCTCAAATTGCTCAAGGAAGTCCAAGGATTGACCAAACAAACTCTCTCCTAAGGCAGTCTACCTCAAATTAGGGTTTCAGTTTGCATCAAGGTGCTTGAGTCCAAGGGGTCCCAAATTCTCACTATTGTCCTAATATGTTCTCAAGATCATCCATGTCAAGTTTCAAGCCTTGCAGAGAAAGTTTGCTCAGTCAATTGCTCAAAGGCCTTAAAATCGACAGTGTTAGGGCAAAAGTCAATTGTGGTCCCCATACAGTCAAACTTCAAGATTTTTGGTCAACATCCTCATTTTGAAGTATTATTCATCATTTTATCAATGGTTGATCATGATTCATCAAGGATTGCTCACAATTCATCAAAACCCAAAAGTTGCTAAATTAGGATTTTGTAGGAAAAGTCAACCCAACTTTGACCAAGCATAACTTTCTCATACTTTATCAAGAATGACCCATACAAAGCTCATTTTGAAGAGGATGCAAGTACCTACAATTCATTTTCAGCTCCAAAGTTCAAAATATGCACTCACAGGAAGTTATGAATTTGGACATTATAGGTCATTTTGAAAAGTCAACAAAAACACTTTTTTTGTCAAAGCTTCATACATGCACATGGAAGACTCAATTAAGATGAGACCAAAAGGGTTGCTTATAGGATATCTTGAGATTTCTAAAACGTCCAAGAACACATCTCTAGAGTCAAAATTGAAAGAGTTATGCATTGGTGAAGTTGACCTTTTTTGCAAAATTGCCAAAAGTCAAAAGTGGCCAAAATTGCAATTTTTGTCAAATGGGCCCAACTTTTTGTGCTTGCATTGAGTTTGTAACATGGTCCACGACCCATGATCCTTCCCACTTGCCTTTATTATATTTTTGTCATTTATTTTGATTTTTATTTCATTTAAATCAAATTAAATCAAAATAAAATCATGAAAATATCAAAATCATTTAAACCTTTAGGTTTTATGCATATTTCAGGTCCATGAATAGCTGGCAATGATATAAAATCGTGCAAGGCTTGTTTGTATACAAAAATATTGGTTTTTGGCTTGTTTTGGAAAGATTTACATGAGAATCAAATCTTGATCAATGATCATTATTGGAGAAGATTGGATGCAAACTTGTAAACCTAATTTAATCAAGGATACATATAGAACAAATCCAGACCAAAAGCATAAGGGTTAGAGGCGTGAATAGAGAAGAACAACTTTCAAAAAATCAAAGAAAAGTGGTAATCGGATTTCATTGTTCCAGGCTATCTCAAGTCTTCCAAGCTATCTCATTCGCTTCCTGGGTGTTCAAGGAGTCTATCCCAATCACCGACAAGCATTTTCGTGCCCAAACACGCACTGTAAGCACCTCACGATATCCTTACTTTCTTGAAATTCAATATCACATTTCTGGCATTTGTAGCATGAATTCTTTACATGTTCTTGTTTATTGAAACATTTGCAAGCTAATGATAATGTTCAATTGCGTTTTTGTTAGCCATATTAAGATCCACCGTTGTTAGGGTTTAGGTTTTGTTTTTAGGGGTTTTGATTGCAGGTAAAATTGGCCCAAAAGAGGGGTACCATTGTGTTCACAAGGCCAAGACGAATTGATCTGCACCATTAGTTTTCATTTATTGTGCGTGTATGAGATCCTGGAAATACGCAGGCCTATAGCTTCAGACTTTTGTCTGTAGGTAAAAGTCTTGGACTTTTACCAACAGAGGGAGGAAGAAGAAGGGTGGCGTGGCACCCCCTGACTGGCCCATTTGAATTTCGCACGGTTTTGATGAATTAATTTGTTTTCTCAATATAATTTTTATTTGTTATTTGATATACAACAAAGCATGCCAGCTCAATTGGTAAGGAGGAGTTGGAAATTGCCAAAGGGCCTGGGTTCGATCCCCAGGTCCCCCATATTTGTTCAATACCATTTTATTTTACATGATTAGGTGTGCAAGTTTCCAGGATATCCACCATATGCCTTCAACACTCAGCCAACCAGATGTCCACAAGCTGGATCCAAAGGCCATCATTTGAAAGACTACAATGCACCCTAGTCAACATGCAACATGGAATCAGAAAGGTCAACATGGACCAAGGCTTATTGGACCAAAAAACTGCTATGGACACCCCCCCTGTTTGCTTAATACAAGGCCCATTTCTCTCTTTTCTTTTATATTCTTTCTTTTATTTATTTTATTTCATCACAAAAATTAATTCTCTTTTTTACAAAAAAAACTCATAAAAATCAATTTCATCAAATTTAGGTTTTTTATATATTTTGTCAAAACTAATTTAATTAGTTTAATTTAATTCTAGAGCAATTTTAACCTTTTGTAAATAATTTAAAACAAATTAGAAAACTAGGGTTTGGTTGATTTAATTTTTATCTTCTTTTCTTAAAATAACCAAAATATAAAAATAGGTCAAAATTAATTATTTTCTTAATTTAAATTAATTAGTAATTAGGTTTGTATTTACTCATTAAAACCTTATTTTTCTCAAAAATAATCAAAAACTACAAAAATAATTTTTCTTTTAATTAGGTTTAGACGGGGTCAAAACCCTAATTTTTTTTCTCGTTCTCGTTTCATCACGCACGTTTATTACTTTTGCAAATATTGATGTAACTGCTCATGGTATGTAATAGTTTAATTAGGAATTTTCTTTTATTTATCGTTTTACGGGTTTTTGGCTATGTGATTAATCCCCCTCCCCGAAGCCTTGTAATAGCGTAGTTTTATTTTCCGCATTTTAATCTTCGCAAATATTAACTGTTAGATGTATGATAATAGGATTGCATGACAAGAATGTATGTCAATTTTAAAATGGTTAGAAAACCCTAAATGTGCAAAGATAATAACTTGAAATCAAATCACTCGCACATGCGCACTCCTAGGGTATACTCTCACTTCGGTTGCCTTCGGTAAACGATCATTAAGTATAGGGTGTTTTAGTAGTCACTCTCTTGTCTAAACAAAGATCAAAAGTCCCGTTCGGAAATGTTGCCACGGAAATGTTACCTCAAATATGATCTTAAGACATTAGGGTTATTACTAAGACGTCCTAACATTGCTTTAGTGATCGTACGTCCCTTTCGAATTGACCCTTACAACTCCAACGACGATGCTACCTACTCACTAATAGTGGGATAGCGCTGTCTAAAGGAAACAAGAACAGAAACATTCTTTTTTCGAGTAGGTAGATGCTAGTAGGTACTTGCTCAAAATCAAACTTTTTCCACACTTACACTCTTTTCAAACAAATTTTTCAAAACGACTTCGTAACACTCTTGAAGACAGAAGCAAGGGTTAAATCGAAGCAAGACAAAAACTTTTCAAAAAACACACAAGCACGAAAGCAATTTTCAAAATGATGAGCAAGTACCTAAGAGCCCGTAGAAAACTAAGGATAGAAAGGGTGTTAATACCTTCCCTTTCCATAATCTATCCCCCGTACTCAAAATCTCGAAAAAGGAATTTTTCTGTGCTTCTTTCCTTTCCAGTTGGATAAAATAAAAGTCGTTGGCGACTCTTGCTTACCGCGACATTTTGCAAACACAAACGCAAACCAGCATTTTCCTAAAACAGTCTGGTTCTGCCACCGTATCACAGAACTGGCGACTCTGCTAGGGATAAATAAGTGGGGTATACCTTAGGATTAGTTCATCATAAATTTCTTCTCTTGTTTGCTTTAGTTGCTTTACCGTTAAAAGGTTTTTGTATCGGGAGTTACTATAGATCCTAACCTGGATCTGGGGAACACCTTTTAGGTAAGTAGCAATAAACTATGAGGGAATTGTACGGCGTAGACCGGTACGGTTGAAGCAGTAGCTACGTTGATGTGGCACATTGGTTGGCACTGGTATCCCTTATGGAGAAATAAGGGGAATACGAGGATGTTATGTGTGTCGTTAAGCATCAATTGACCTTAGAACCTATAATTGACCAACTTGGCCATTAGGAAGTAGTGAGATAGTCGGTCTTGGTATAAAGCTACACTCATTTAGACCATACTCTCGAGATAGTTCCGGCCGCAAGAAAAGATTGTGTGAGCTGAAAACATGACCGATGGAGGATGTTCAGTGATATTGAGAACCTCTAGAACCCGGTTACTATTATTAGGACAGGTTGAAACCAACTGAACTTCAAGAGGGTAGTACCTAGACCCCATGCAAGCCTGAAACTTAGGGGCTCTTGTGTGACTTGTTTGCCTTTACTATATCTGTTATCTGCTATACCTGTTGTGTGTTTTATCATGACACCATGCATCATAACATAGCATGCATACTTCATTATACTAACCATTTCAAAGACCGAGGGGATTTATCTTTGTTCTGTTTTGCAGATTATGGCTTCCTTACACAGAAACACCATCCGAGTTAACTTTGTGCAAATACCTGCTCAACTCAAAGATTTAGCTTCGAGAGTTTCCGATACTTCTTCATTCATTAGAAGACATGGTCAGCTTCTTAGTTTGGTTACCTCAAAGTTTGATGAGCAGATGATGAGTGTGCTTTTCCAATTCTTCGATCCGGTGCATCATTGCTTCACTTTCCCGGATTATCAGCTAGTTCCAACTATGGAAGAGTTTTCTCACTTATTGGGTATATCCATCCTCGAGAAGATGCCTTTCACATGTTTGGAAGAGACTCTTAGACCTGAAAACATTGCTTCAGCTCTACATTTGAGACTGGTTGATGTAGTATCTAACTGGGAAACACGAAGCGGGGTTGAAGGTTTCTTAGCCAAGTGTGATTGGTGGATCTGGAACTGACTGTTTAACGCTGGTTCGCGAAATGTCGCGGAAGCAAGAGTCGCCACCGTCTTTTATTTTCTCCAAGTGGAAAGGAAAAAAGCACAGAAAAATTCCTTAAAGAGATTGCTCTCGGTTCGGGAGGTAGGTTATAGAAAGGGAAGGTGTTAGCACCCTTTCTATCCATGGTTATCCATGGGATCTTAGATACTTGCTCAATGTGTTTTCAAAATGTTTGCTTGCTTTTCAATGTGGGTTTCAAAAATATTCTTTGAAAAGTTTCAGTTCAACTCGTACGTCAGAGTGTTTGAAAAGTTTGTTTTGAAAGTTTTTTGAAAGTGTGTTGGTGTGAAAAGTATTTTGATTTGTTTGAAATTAGAGCAAGTATCCTTGAGAACCTACCTACCCTAAGGAATTCGTCTGTGTAAATGTCCTTTAAAGTAGTGCCATCCCACCATTGAGAGGTAGGTAGCACCACCGTTGGAGGTGTTCGGGTCAATTCGAGTTTTAGGGACATGGTGATCACCGGAGCAATGGGAAGACACCTTAGAAGCTACCCTCATGCCAGGTTCCCGGATCATGAGGACTTGCTAAGACGTCCTCTACTCGACGATCACCTTTCGAAAGGCAACAGTGAGGCGTACCCTAGGGGTGGTGTGTGCGGTCCGTGTGTCATGTTTCAATTATTTTGTCTTGTCATGTTTGTTGTGATCTACGCTTGATTTTAGTTTTAGGGCCATTCATTCTTGCATGCATTTAACAGTTATAAAGTTTGCGAAAAAATAAATCTAAACTATTACAAATGGCGCGGGTCCACATCGCCAAAATAAACCGAACCCGATTTGACTGAAAGTAAAAAAAGCAATAAAATAAAAGTGCGAGAAATAAATTTACAAGGCTTTGGGGCATATACATAATTATTTAAACGATATAAAATAAATGTGCGAAATAAAGAAATTAAAACAAAACTAGGGCGTTGGATCCTTTTGCAAACAATTAAAATTAACAAGGAATTAAAAATTAAAATTAAATGAAAATGGTATTTTTTGTGTTTTTTAGATTTAATGAGAAAAAGGAGTTAATTGAAATTAAATTAAATATTAGACCTAATTCTATTGTTTTTTAAGTTTATTATGAAAATATTGACTTTTAACCTAATTTAATTCTAAATTAATTTATGTACATTTTTTTAATTTATGAAAATAAATAAATAACATTATTATTCTGAAAAAAAGGGAAAAATAAAAAAGAAAATAAAAAGTTATTAAACCTAAATTCTATTTTTGGATTTTTATTATGAAAAACATTTAATAAACCTAAATTAAAGCTAAATAATTACAAGCATTTTTTATGAAAATAATAAAATAAAAATTGTATTTTTGGCATTTTTTGATTTTATGATGTTTTTACATTTTGATTAAAAATTAAATAAAACAAATAATTAAAATAACATAACAATTAAAATAAATGAAGATATAAGAAAAATAAATAAATTTGGCAAACCAGGGTGGGGTGTAGCCCCAGATTAGGAGGTTCAGGCCTGGAATTTTGGCCCATTAGGCTTTGAAGTCCATTGACTTTTTTGATCAGGTGTGATGCATTTGACCAAGTGTAGCGTATTCCCCAGACCTAAGCCTTGGATCTGATTCCCTTGGACACATGGCCGTTGATCCTTGGCAGCGTATGGTGGAATGTTTTACTGAGCCTGCATGGGAATTAGAATAGAAAAATATTATGGAAATTGTTCTGACCTGGGACTTGAACCCAGGTCTTGAAGGTCACATGCACGCATCCCTGTCCACTGAGCCACTTGTATTTCTTTTAACATATTATGGTTAATAAACAACAAATATTAAAACCAACGCATAATGGTTAAAACGCGCGCAAATTTGAACTAGCGAACCAATGGCTGACAACGCATCGTCTCTTTCGTTTTCCTGAAACACAAAACCTATTGGCAACGGTTTTTGAAGCGTAGCATTAGGCAGCCTTCAAAGAAATAGCGAATAGCGCTATGGTGATCAGAAATTAGGCGCGAGGGTCAATCTTCCTTCGTCTTGAGGTACTGAATCCAACCATGGTACTCTTGAGCCCTAATTTTTCCTCTATGCAAAGTCCCCAATTTCAGAAACCTGCAACCCTAGAATTCTCGCATGGCAAGTTCATATATATGGCACAAAAATGAAATCAAACGCAATGGTTAGCTCAGAAACATCATCATGAATATGAATACCTAAACAAAAATGCAAAAATATGCTTGAATCATGCTATACGATTTCAGAATTTTTGAGGTACAGTTTGACTCAGGGGTACCAATTCAGGGGGTTTTGGTTGATGTTAATGATTGAGAAACGTTCAATGATGTCTTTGGATGCTAATGGAATGAAAATTAAGGCTTAAAACCACCTTCAAACTAGTTTTCAGTGTTTGAGTTTTAAGGAAAAATTTCAATTTGCAAAAGCTTGTTTGGGCGCAGCTTATGATGTCTTAGGCCTAGGGTTTGACTCAGTGTTTATGAGGGAAGAGAACTGGCTTGCTATTTGACCTTAATTCATGCCCATGAAGGAACTAGTCCTAGGGTTTTTACCATTGACCAAGTTTCCTTCTTTTAAGCCAAGACCTAGACCTAGTGTGCAAATTAACCCTAGCCTGAGTTCTTGAGTTGGCCCATGATACATGGAAGTTGTCCAAACTCACATGACACTATTCCATTGGTTTTTGAATTTTATTTGAATTTTCAAAGATTTAAAATGAATTAAATTATTAAAAATTAAATAAAATAGAAAAATCAATATTTGGTCTTGAAATTAATCATGGGACACGTGTGTGGCATGACAAGGATGAATCAAGTGGAAGAAAGTGGGCCCTTTTGTCAAAAATTGGAGTTTCAAGGATAGTTGACTTTTGCCATTTCACAAAAATTTCCCAACTTCTACAAGGCATAACTTGCTCAATTTTTAAGCTTTTCACATGTTCTTGGACATTTTGGAAAGGTCTTTGAGTCCTTTAACCAATGCCTTTGGTCCCATGTCATTTTGATTTACCAATCTCAAGTTATGGCCTTTGACTTAAAGTCCCTTTTTGTTGACTTTTGAAAATGACCTATAATGTTGAAATTGATAACTTTTTGTGAGAGCATTTCTTGGACTTGAAGTATGAAGATGAGTTGTAGGAAATGTCTTTCTCTTCAAAATGAGCTTTGGATGGAATTTTTCTGATAATCCATGTGAAAGTTATGCCCTGGTCAATTTCAGTTGACTTTTTCAGCTGTCCAAATATAGCAACTTTTGCATCTTTGATGATTTCTGAGCCAAATTTTGAGAATCATGATCAAGCATTGATCAAATGATGTTTGTGGCTTCAAAATGATATGTTGACCAAAATTTTGAACTTTTGACTGTCAAATGACCATTTTGCCCCTACAGTTGACTGTAGTGCAATTTAGGGTTTTGACTGTGCAATTTTGAACTGAATGCCTTGAAACTTGATATGAGGATGCTTGACCATGTTTATAAGCATATGAGACTTGATTGAGCCTTTGAAAACTTCCTTTTCTTGATCAGACTCAAAACCCTAATTTTGACTGTATGGGAGACTGTTGCATTGCACAACCCTTGGGGAATTTTGTAGCTTGGCTTGGCAATTTCTTGAGGAATATGGGAGGGAAAATTTTGGGGTATAACAGTTGCCCCTGTTCAATCTTCTTAGACCTGAGGATGCAGATTGGCTGACGTGCCTTTCGTAATCCGAGGGTAAAAGATGATTGGACACTAGAGTGCCCGGAAATTTGCGCTCACATGTTAGCAATGATGGTGGAATGGGCTTATAGATGCCATCTGGGTGTTTGATTGCGTAGGAGATTCCTTGGCGAGAACCTGTATACCTGCAAAACAGAAAATGAGTACCTGACACGTTGCAGGAGCCGATTTTTTTAAATGCCTGGTATAGGTGTGTCCTGACTGGTTACAGGAGCTGAGTCTGGAGCTTCAAACGACGATGAAAGAAGAACCAGGGATGATAACTTCCTTAGCATGAATGGTAAGAGAGCCTTGGGCGACTTTAACTTCAACAACGCTCGTTGAGAAAAATCTGGGGTGTCTTCTACTGGGATAAGAATCAGGGAGATCTTAGGGTCGATCTGACTGAACCAGAGAGGCCTTTGACTGGGTAAGAATCAGGAAAATCTTAAGGTCGATTTAACTGAACCGATCTAGGTCTTGAAATGTCTTCAACTGGATAAGCATCAGGAAAATCTTGGGACGATTTAACTGAACCAGAGAAGGCCTTTGACTGGATAAGCATCAGGAAAATCTTAGGACGATTTAACTGAACCGGTCTAGGTCTTGGAATGTCTTCAACTGGATAAGCATCAGGGAGATCTTAGGGTCGATCTGACTGAACCAGAGAAGGCCTTTGACTGGATAAGCATCGGGAAAATCTTGGGACGATTTAACCGAACCGGTCTAGGTCTTGAAATGTCTTCAACTGGATAAGCATCAGGGAGATCTTAGGGTCGATCTGACTGAACCAGAGAAGGCCTTTGACTGGATAAGCATCAGGAAAATCTTGGGACGATTTAACTGAACCGGTCTAGGTCTTGAAATGTCTTCAACTGGATAAGCATCAGGGAGATCTTAGGGTCGATCTGACTGAACCAGAGAAGGCCTTTGACTGGATAAGCATCAGGAAAATCTTGGGACGATTTAACTGAACCGGTCTAGGTCTTGAAATGTAGCTTGAGAACTTAACTGGATCTTTCCTGAAAGATAAAAGTCAGTCATATGTAATGCATGATATGGATCAAGCAATGATGTTCTCAACATAAATGAGATTTGTATGATGCAGTGCGTTATGCATGCTATAATGATGTATGTGATGTTTTATGTATGTTTTTTGTCTAGGAGAGTAAATCCTTGACGGGTGCCGGGAAGTCGTATCCTGGGCTGATGTCGAAGAATAGATTTGCCTCCGCTGGGGATGATAACTGCAAGGATACCGGTAGGAGAAGATGACTCCGTTGCGGAATAAACTTGGCGAATGGAAGATTCTGCGGGGAGAAAAGATACTCTAGCGATCATGCTGGGAAGCAATACTCTGTGGGAAGAGAGATGCCTTGCTGAGTGTTGATAACTTGCTGAGGATACCGTTGTTATATTGGAAGTATTGAGGGACTTCGCTGGGGATAGGAAAGAACCATATTGACGACGACCTCTCCATGGCTTTTGGCTGAGGATAACCCAGTTATATCCTGTTAAGGAAATAACTCTTTAAATGAAGCCGGACGACGCGTTCATGCTCTGCTAGGGGATGAGCTTCCAGAATATACTGGGGATAAGCTTACTGCTTGGGGAGATGAATTCCATCTTTCCTGGGGAACTTGGATGGGATTCTCCTGGGGAAGTTTTGATATGCTGGGGAAGTGATTCCTTTGAATGTTGATGTATGCCGCCGGGGAACAATCTTTAGACCAAGACTGCCGGGGATGCTTGTTAAGAATATATGCTGCTGGGGGAATATTGGGATCTACTGAAGAATACCCAATTTCCTTGAGACTTGTTAACTTTGTTTGAGGAATAATGCACTGACTTGCTGTCTCACTCTCTGGGGAATTTAAGATGCCTGGTTAGGTTCTTTAGCTGAACCTACTTTGGTACCTTGGAGGATAGAACAATTAGACTGCTCAGACAACCCTTTATTGCCCCTGTTTCTAGTGTCACCTGCAATTCACTCTTTGTTTCGTATGCAGATATTTATGAGCTAGCAAATTATTGTCAATGTATATATCACAAATTGAACCTTGGACGTTCTTCGCAAAACAAAACAGAAAAAGAAAAACAGTTGGCACGTTTAACTGAAAAGTATATTTGTATTGATTTTGAATAGCCTGTGAATAGGCTTTTTGTGTACAAGAGGATGGCGTCCTAGTAAGAGGTACGCCGCTGAACAAAAGAGTTTATACAAGTTTTGTACAAAATAAAACAGCTGTGTGAAAGATGAATGATCCACTGGGTTTCGACTCTGCTATTGCCTTTATACTCCGTGCGTCTCATCACTTGACGACCTTGGTTGAAGGTGAAGCTGACTGATCGATGCCGTCTGAACTTGATGTAGATACCGGATTCTGGATACAAAGTGATCCAATTAGACATAGTATTACGCTTTTATCCCTAATTTTGCCTGGACTGCCCTTTCGGGTTTTCAGTCCACCGGGATACCCATTTTTGCCCAAGCCGCCTTTTCAGGTTTTCGACTTGCCGGGTGTACAGATTTTTTCATTTTCATCCCTTCATTTTGCCCGAACCCTTTTGGTTCGACGGGAAGCCCTAATTTTTGCCTAGACATGTCAGCCTAGCGGGTCTTTTTTCATGCGTAGTATTTTTTAACTATGTCTGCATTGGCGGGGTGAGGAAGGTCGTCACCATCCATGTTGGTTAATATCATTGCTCCCCCTGAGAACACATGTTTAACCACAAATGGCCCTTCGTATGTAGGGGTCCATTTGCCCCTTGGATCACTCTGAGGAAGGATGATTCGCTTGATCACCAGATCCCCGACTTGATATTCCTGTGGTCTGACCTTTTTGTTAAATGCCCTGATCATTCGTTTCTGATACGTCTGACCATGACAGATAGCAGCAAGTCTCTTTTCGTCAATAAGGTTGAGCTGATCAAGTCGTGTCTGGATCCAATCATCTTCATTCAGCTTTGCATCCTTCATTATCCGGAGAGAAGGAATTTGTACTTCGATTGGCAGGACTGCTTCCATGCCATAAACCAGAGAGAAAGGAGTTGCCCCGGTTGACGTCCTAGCTGAGGTACGATACCCATGCAGAGCGAACGGTAACATCTCGTGCCAATCTTTATACGTTACTGTCATCTTCTGCACGATCTTCTTGATGTTTTTATTAGCTGCTTCTACAGCCCCATTCATCTTCGGTCTGTAAGGAGAAGAATTGTGGTGCTGTATCTTGAACTGTTCGCAGAGCTCAGCGATCATCTTATTGTTCAGATTGGTACCGTTATCTGTAATAATCCGCTCAGGGACACCGTACCGACAGATCAGATTGTGCCGAATGAACCGTGCCACAACAGTCTTGGTTACCGTAGCATAGGATGCTGCCTCAACCCACTTCGTAAAATAATCAATTGCCACTAGGATGAAGCGATGTCCATTAGATGCCGTAGGTTTAATCTCACCGATCATGTCTATACCCCACATTGCAAATGGCCAAGGCGCAGTCAGAACATTCAGGGGAACCGGAGGAACATGCACCTTGTCTGCGTAGATTTGGCATTTATGGCATGTCCTAGAATGTTGGTAACAATCAGCTTCCATGGTGGACCAGTAATACCCTGCCCGTAGGATCTTCTTTGCCATGGTATGTCCACTGGAGTGTGTACCAAAGGTCCCTTCGTGCAGCTCTTCCATGATTCTTTCTGCTTCAGTTTTATCTACACAACGCAGTAGGGTTGAATCCTGGTTTCGCTTGTACAAAATGCCGTTGCTAAGAAAGAACTTGGCTGCAAACCTCCTCAGGAATTTCTTATCATTGACAGAAGCACCTTCAGGGTATTCCTGAGCTTCCAGATATCTCTTCACTTCGTGGTACCAAGGTTTCTCAATTACCAATTCAGTCTCGAGATCACAACAGTATGCCGGTTCGTCCAGTTTCCAGATGATGATCCGGGGAGCTTCATTATCCCATTTAACCTTGAACATTGAAGACATTGTAGCTAACGCGTCTGCCAACTGATTCTCTTCTCTTGGAAAGTGCTCAAATGTTATCTCTGTGAAGTGGGGGATCAGGGCCAACACACATTCTCTGTAAGGAATCAAGTTTGGGTGTTTCGTATCCCACTCTCCTTTGATCTGATTGATCACAAGAGCGGAATCTCCGAAGACACTCAGAAATTTGATCCTCAGGTCGATCGCAGCTTGAAGACCCATGATACACGCTTCATACTCCGCCATGTTGTTGGTACAGTTGAAACACAGCCGGGCGGTGAGTGGAGTATGAGTACCTTGTGGAGATACGATTATGGCGCCGATACCATTTCCCAAAGCATTGGAGGCTCCGTCAAAGTGCATAGACCATCGGGATCCTGGTTCAGGTCCTTCATCCGGCCCAGGTATTTCACAGTCAGTTACTATCATAATGCTTTCATCTAGAAACTCGAAGTTCATCGATTGGTAGTCATCCACAGCTTGATGTGCTAAGTGGTCTGCCAATACACTTCCCTTGATGGCTTTTTGGGTCGTATACTGAATGTCGTATTCCGTCAAGATCATCTGCCATCTTGCAATTCTCCCGGACAGAGCAGGCTTTTCGAATATGTACTTTATAGGATCCATTTTTGAGATCAACAAGGTAGTGTGAGTCAGCATGTACTGTCTCAGCCGGCGAGCAGCCCATACCAAAGCGCAGCAAGTTTTCTCAAGCAGCGAGTATCGGGTCTCACAGTCGGTAAACTTTTTGCTAAGGTAATAAATGGCATGCTCTTTTCGGCCAGACTCGTCATGCTGCCCCAGCACACACCCCATTGCATTATCAAGCACTGTCAGGTAAAGTATCAAAGGTCTCCTTTCAACTGGTGGCATAAGGATGGGTGGTTCTTGGAGATATTCTTTGATTCTGTCAAAAGCAGCCTGACATTCATCATTCCAACATACTACCTGATCTTTCTTCAGCAGCTTGAAGATTGGTTCACAGGTAGCAGTTAAGTGTGAGATGAACCGAGCAATGTAATTCAGACGTCCTAGAAAGCCTCTGACTTCCTTCTCTGTCTTAGGAACTGGCATCTCTTGAATAGCTTTGACTTTAGCTGGGTCCACTTGAATGCCTTTATCACTGACCACGAAGCCTAGCAACTTCCCAGATCTTACCCCGAAGGTGCACTTGTTAGGGTTCAATCTTAGTTTGTACAGTTTCAACCGGTCAAACAATTTCTGCAGATGATCAAGGTGTTCTTCCTCAGTCTGGGACCTAGCGATCATGTCGTCAACATAAACTTCTATCTCATGATGGATCATGTCATGAAATAAAGCAACCATGGCACGTTGGTAGGTTGCCCCAGCATTCTTTAGTCCAAAAGGCATGACTTTGTAGCAGAAGGTGCCCCACTGAGTAACAAATGTAGTCTTTTCCATGTCTTCCGGAGCCATCTTGATCTGATTGTAGCCTGAAAAAACCGTCCATGAAAGAGAACACTTTATGCTGAGCTGTATTATCAACAAGGACATCAATGTGGGGTAGAGGGAAGTCATCCTTGGGGCTGGCCCTGTTCAGATCCCTGTAATCGACACACATTCTGACCTTGCCGTCCTTCTTAGGTACCGGCACCACATTAGCAACCCACTGGGGGTAGGAAGTCACTGCAAGAAACCCGGCATCGAACTGTTTCATAACCTCGGCTTTAATCTTCTCAGACATCTCTGGACGCATGCGGCGAACCTTTTGCTTAACCGGAGGGCAATCTTCTTTAGTTGGTAGGTGATGGACCACAATGTCGGTATCTAATCCGGGCATATCTTCGTAGGACCAGGCAAAGATTTCTTTATAGTCATGCAGCATCTGAGTCAACCGTTGCTTCACGCTGAGTTCTAGGTTGGCACCAATCTTCACCTCTTTCTTGTCTTCCTCAGTACCCAAGTTTATTATTTCTACTGGCTCTTCATGGGGTTGAATTGCCCTCTCTTCCTGATGTAACAGTCTTGCGAGTTCACCAGGCACTTCGCAATCATCTTCACCTTCGTCTTCGGCTAAGTTGATCGGATTTTCGAAGTCATAACTGGCAGTAGCAGAGTCGTTACCAGTGAGATCCAGAGTGGATTGAAACCTGTATGAGTGAGTGTGTGTGTAAATACAGCTGTTTTGCAATATGTAAAGAAAGGAAAGAAAAGGAGCGCAAAATTTGAATTGTGAAAAACGTCCAATGCTTTTATTCATGATATATGACAGTGACAAACAAAAGCCCTCATAAATAAAAACCACGGTGCCCCGGGTAAGACACCGGGCCATATAGTCTCAAATTATTGTTTATTACAAATCAAAAACAAAGAAATTCATTACTGAGGAACAAAAGTTATGGGTGTAAAATCTTTAGCAGTCCAATTGGTCAATCCACCGTCGGCCGTCGGGTAGATCCAGCTATCGAACTCTGACTCTTCTACTTTGTCTTCCTCTCCAATAGCATTCACCTCTGAGTGGGTGATGAGCACAGGAGGTCTTCCAATTCTCGCCTTGCGCACCGCTTTCTGAGCTTCTGTGGTGAAACCCAGCCCAAACTTGTTAGTCTTAGGAGTAAGATCAGGGAGCTTGCCCCAGTTTGCACATTCACCTTTTTCGATCACAGCCCGGGCGTCCTTTAAGGAGGCCATCTTCATAGGAGAAACCTCTTCATCTGCTTCTGCTGCTGCCAAGGTTTGTGGTACTTCCTCAAAATGTTGAAAGGGGGTTTCGATGAACTCCCCATCCATTTCTACATATCTGAAGGAGTTGAGGTGGCTGACCATGTACTCCTCTTCCCCTTGCACTGTTACGATCTTCCCCCTGACCGGGTACTTGAGCTTCTGATGCAATGTGGAAGTCACAGCTCCAGCCTTGTGGATCCACAGGCGACCCAGCAAACAAGAATAGGACGGATGGATATCCATCACATAGAATTTTGAATCGAATACCTGTGACCCAACCTTGATTGGGATGTCCACTTCACCATGTACCATTCTTTTGGACCCGTCAAAGGCCCGGACAACAATGTGAGTTGGTTTGAGCTCTAGACCCTCACAATCCAGCCTATCCAGAGCCTTCTTGGGCAGCACGTTTAATGAAGAACCTGTGTCAACCAGCACATGAGCAAGAGTAGTGCCCCTGCATTCAATGGAGACATGCAGGGCATCATTATGGTTTTTCCCCTTTGCTGTCAGATCGGCATCAGAGAAACCCAGGCCATTATCAGCAGTTAGGTTGGCCACACAGTCGGTGAACTGGTCAGCAGACGTCTCTTGGGGTACGTGGGCTGTCTTTAAGAAAGCAATCAGAGCCTTTGCATGGGCCTCTGAGCACAGCAGCAGTGACAACATGGAGATTTTAGAGGGGGTGTGCCCCAGCTGTTCCACAATGTTGAAATCACTTTTCTTTATTATCTTGAGGATTTCTTCCATTTCCTGCTTGGAAGACTCAACAATGGTCTTTGGTGCCTCCGTCCTGGCAGGCATATCAGCAGCAATTCCCTTGCCCCGAGTATCAGATGACTCAGTAACAGGGGTGGATACTTGGTCAGGGGGAGAAACAGGCTCTCTGGCAGGTGTGAAGATCAAAGGCCTATGAATTGCCGGAGGAGCAATGTCTGGCGAGAACAGTCTTCCACTACGAGTGACCTTAGCAGGCCCGGTGATGTTGGAGACACCAGTATCAATGTTGCACTCTTGTTTCACACCCAGAACATAAACATCCGCCCCATAGTGCCATGGGACAGCCTTATCAGATTTGTAGGGCATAGGCCCCGGAACAGTAATGGTGATGGGAGCACTCTTGTGAACTGGCAAAATTTGTACAGGCTTCTTTGACGGAGCCTTGGAATGGTTGTTGAAGATGGTAACGATCGACACTTCTTCAACAGGAGCAGCAGGAACAGCAGTCTTTCTGAACAAAATCTCTCTACTATCTATCAGGTTTTGGATGCCTGACTTCAACAGAGAACAACCAGCAGGGGAAGCAACACATAGAGGGCAACTTTCGCTACATCCCGGAAATAAACCGGCTAGCAACAGATTCCTCTTGACCATCAGCAACGGAGTAGCAACATCATCCACCGAAGCTACATACAAATCCTCCTCGACAGCATTCACTCCATGCTAGGGCATGGGAGCAGTTACAACATTCGGCCTCTCGGGCGCCTCAAACTGTATTTCCTTTGCATCAATGAGGTCTTGAACCTTATTTTTTAGGGCCCAACAGTCATCTGTGTTATGCCCCGGGTGTGATCGGTGGATCTGGAACTGACTGTTTAACGCTGGTTCGCGAAATGTCGCGGAAGCAAGAGTCGCCACCGTCTTTTATTTTCTCCAAATGGAAAGGACAAAAGCACAGAAAAATTCCTTAAAGAGATTGCTCTCGGTTCGGGAGGTAGGTTATAGAAAGGGAAGGTGTTAGCACCCTTTCTATCCATGGTTATCCATGGGCTCTTAGATACTTGCTCACTTGTGTTTTCAAAAATGGTTTGTTTGCTTTTCAACTGTGGGTTTTAAAAAGTCTCTTTGAAAATTTCAGTTCGACTCTTGTATCGGTCCTCAAGAGTGTTTGAAAAATTGCTTTCGAAAGCTTTTTGAAAAGTGTAGGTGTGAAAAGTATTTTTGAATTTGTTTTATTTTGAATTAGAGCAAGTATCCACGAGTCGTCTACCTTCCCTAAGGAATTCGTCTGTGTAAATGTCCTTTAAAGTAGTGCCATCCCACCATTGAGAGGTAGGTAGCACCACCGTTGGAGGTGTTCGGGTCAATTCGAGGGTTCGGGACATGGTGATCACCGGAGCAATAGGAAGACACCTTAGAAGCTACCCTCATGCCAGGTTCCCGGATCATGAGGACTTACTAAGACATCCTCTACTCGACGATCACCTTTCGAAGGGCAAGGCAACAGTGAGGCGTACCCTAGGGGTGGTGTGTGATTTGTGTGTCATGTTCATTTGCATTTATCTTGTTCATGTCAAAGTGATCTATGCGTTTATTTTTATTTTTATTCGTTCATTCTTGCATGCATTTATTAACAGTTAAAGAAAAGTGCGGAAAGATAAAATTCCTAAACTATTACAAAGGCGCGGGTCCACATCGCCAAATTTAATCCAGGACCCGATTTGACAGAAAATAAAGAAGTAAAGTAAAGTGAAAGTGCGAGAAATTAAATTACACGGCTTTGGGAGAGGTACATAAATATTAAAGGAAAAGAAATAAATACGCGAATTGAAATTTTAAATTGAAGCGAGGGCGTTGGACCCTTTTGAAGTTAAATTGAAATTAAAAATTAATTAATTATTTATTGAAATAAAAGAAGTGTTTTTTAGGTTTTTTTGTATTTATGAAATAAGAAAATTAAAATTAAAATTAAAAGAAACCCTAATTCTAAGTTATTTTTAATTATTTGAGAAAAATGTTAAAGTTTAACTTAATTTACTAAAGAATTTATGTACATGTTTATTTACAAAATAAATTAGTAGTTAATAATAATAATAATGATGAGAAAATTATTTATTAAAAAAAATGATGAAAAAGTTAAAAATCCTAATTTCTACATATTTAATTTATTAAGAAAAATATTAAAGTTTTGAAACCTAAATTAATCTAATTAATTGTTTAAAGTTTATTTACAAAAATAATAATAGTAAAATTAATATTAATAAAATAAACATTTTTTTGATTTTCTGTATTTTATATTTATTATGAAAATTATTTTATGAAATTAAAAGAAAACAATTAAAAACAATTAAAAGAATAAAAAGGAAAAACAAATAAAAATTAAAAATTGAGCAAACCATAGGGGGTGTCTGGCCCAAGGGGAGGTTTTTTGAAGTATTGACTCCTGAGTACCGTGGTCTGCATTCTTTGGCCATTGGATTGAGTTTCATGCATAAGTTGTTCTACTTTGGCCAATTGGCTTTTGGCTTTTGGCTTTTGGCCATTTGTGTTCT
Organism: Vicia faba; assembly: GCA_948472305.1. Taxonomy (NCBI): domain Eukaryota; kingdom Viridiplantae; phylum Streptophyta; class Magnoliopsida; order Fabales; family Fabaceae; genus Vicia; species Vicia faba. Next base: position 1,166,435,379 of record OX451736.1, read on the forward strand.
GGCTTCAACGTTCCCTTAATCTCTGGCTTAATGTCTGCCTCGCCATGTATTGGTGTCATGCATAAGTTTTTCTAGTCTGGCCATTTGGCTTTTGGCTTTTGGCTTTTGGCCATTTGGCTTTTGGCCTCAACGTTCCTTAATGAACCTGCCTGGGATCCTGTCTAAATATGCAGTGTTGAATCTCACAAACACATCAAATAAAATCATAAAATGCAAATAAAGCCAATATATGAAAAAATTTAATGTTTAGGCACAATATGGCATGTATGAATGATTATACCCTTTTGATCATGGAGATCAAATCAACCTTACCCTTACTGGAAAAGTAGTGACATGAATGCTTTTATGCCCTTTGGATCATGGAGATCAAGCCAGCCTTACCCTTACTGAAGAAGTAATAAGATGTTGGTTTGTAACTGAGATGACTTTGTTTGTAGTGAGAGAGGGATTTGTAATAAGGATTTCAAGGTTTTAGGGTTCTTGAAAGAGTTTGATATTCCAACAGTGTTGTGGCAAGGTTTTTTCTCTCTTTTTCTCTTCCCTTTTTTTTCTTTTTTTTCTCCCCCCTGGTTTGTGTGACAAGAAGGTGATTATATAGTGGAAATTAGGGTAAAGAAAATGGGCTTTGAATGTGCAATTGGGCCTCCAATATTCACTTGAATTCGTCACTTTCCAGGCTAAATCGCAGGGACTTAAGTGCATTTTTTGAAGTTGAAATGTGAAAACAAAATGTAGCCGACATCGAGAACTAACTCCTGTCCGAAAATCGACTCAATCGGATAAACGGTGAATTAGTTATGAATTTTTGAAGTTTCAGCTCAGACAAACTTATTTTGGGCTCCAGTGTCGGCTCTGACACGTTCTTCAATAAAAAACTGGTATTGATCGGTGCATAATTTGGTCTCGACTTTTGAAGCAAAGTTGTAGATCTATGAGTCAGTGACCTTGTGTAAAAATATGAGTCCAATCCGATAAAAATTGACCGAGTTATGAATTTTCGAAGTTTCGACTCAGATGAAATAATATTCAGCATTCAGGATTTTCAGCGTGTCACGCACTCTGAGCAAAAAACGAAGGCCTTTTGAATACCGTTTGAACTCAATTCCTTCTGTGAAAATGTAGTCAACTCAATTTGTGAAATTTTGGCACCGGAACCAGCTCGATACGATGAAAATCGACCAAGTTATGATTTTTTGAACATGACGCAAATAAACTTCTGTCACAAATTTTCTGCACGAAAATACTTGATAAATCCACATTTTTGAAGACCTTCTGATCGAAATTGGCTTCCAGCCGTGAGAGATGAAAACGTAGATAATGTCAAGACGGAATTTTGGCCACCGGAACGGGTTCAAAATGAGTCACGATCTTCAAGTTATGAATTTTTTAGCGCGTAAAAACTGCACTTTCAGCACATTTTTTCACCATATTTCTTCAAGAAAACTCGCACATTCGGATACCTTCTTTAAAGAATTATCTCTTGAGCCGAACCTGAATTTGAGAATATGTTATCAGAGATATCTTGGCGAAAGAATACCTGAATATGACGCGCCGGGTTGGACTTGTGAATTTTTCTTGGAATATTTTGAGAAATATGGGAGGGCAAATTTTGGGGTACAACAGTTGCCCCTGTTCAATCTTCTTAGACCTGAGGATGCAGATTGGCGGACGTGCCTTTCGTAATCCGAAGGTGGAAGATGATTGAACACTAGAGTGCCCAGAAATTTGCGCTCACATGTTAGCAGTGTGATGGGGGAATGGGCTTATAGATGCCATTTGGAGATTGCTGGATAGGATGATGGGCTTATAGATGCCATCTGGATGTTGATTGCGTAGGAGATTCCTTAGCGAGAACCTGCATACCTGCAAAAGAACAAATGAGTACCTGACACGTTGCAGGAGCTGTTTTCAGATGCTTGATATAGATGTGTCCTGACTGGTTACAGGAGCTGGGTCTGGAGCTTCAAAAGATGATGAATGAACCAGGGATGGTCGCTACCTTAGCATGAACGGTAAGAGAGCCTTGGGCGACTTTAACTTCAACAACGCTCGTTGAGAAAAATCTTGGGTGTCTTCTACTGGATAAGCATCAGGGAGATCTTAGGGTCGATCTGACTGAACCAGAGAAAGCCTTTGACTGGATAAGCATCAGGAAAATATTAGGGGTGATTTAACTGAACCGGACAAGGTCTTGAAACATCTTCAACTGGATAAGCATCAGGGAGATCTTAGGGTCGATCTGACTGAACCAGAGAAGGTTTTTTTTTTTTTTTTTTTTGATAAGGATGTGATGAAGGAATCTGAGACGATTGCTACTCCAAATCCATGATGAAGGAATCTGGGACGATTACTACCTCAGCAGAATGATGAAGGAATCTGGGACGATTACTACCTCAGCAGGATGATAAAGGAATCTGATTACTACCTCAGCAGGATGATGAAGGAATCTGGGACGATTACTACCTCAGCAGGATGATGAAGGAATCTGGGACGATTACTACCTCAGCAGGATGATGAAGGAATCTGGGACGATTACTACCTCAGCAGAATGATGAAGGAATCTGGGACGATTACTACCTCAGCAGAATGATGAAGGAATCTGGGACGATTACTACCTCAGCAGAATGATGAAGGAATCTGGGACGATTACTACCTCAGCAGGATGATGAAGGAATCCGGGACGATTACTACCTCAGCAGGATGATGAAGGAATCCGGGACGATTACTACCTCAGCAGGATGATGAAGGAATCTGGGACGATTACTACCTCAGCAGAATGATGAAGGAATCTGGGACGATTACTACCTCAGCAGGATGATGAAGGAATCCGGGACGATTACTACCTCAGCAGGATGATGAAGGAATCTGGGACGATTACTACCTCAGCAGAATGATGAAGGAATCTGGGACGATTACTACCTCAGCAGGATGATGAAGGAATCTGGGACGATTACTACCTCAACGGGTAAAGACTTTTATCTGTTGATCGTTCTTTCCTGAAAAAGTAACGAATTAGTTGTATGCAATGTCATAATGCATGAATTGCCTGATTTTAAGATGTTCTCAAAAATAAATGAGATTGGGGTGATATGATGCGTCTATGCATGCTATAATGATGTATGTGACGTTTTATGAATATGTTTTTCGTCTAGGAAAGTAAATCCTTGACGGGTGCCAGGAAGTCGTATCCTGGGCTGATGTTGAAGAATAGATTTTGCTTCCGCTGGGGATGATAACTGCAAGAATACCGATAGGAGAAGATGACTCCGTTGCGGAATAAACTTGGCAAATGGAAGATTCTGCGGGGAGAAAAGATACTCTAGCGACCATGCTGGGAAGCAACATTCTGTGGGAAGAGGGATGCTTGGCTGAGTGTTGATAACTTGCTGAGGATATCCTTGTTGTGCTGGAAGTGTTGATAGACTTCGCTGGGGATAGGAAGACTTTGTCGACGACGCTCTTTCCGTGGCTTTTGGCTGAGGATAACCCAGTTATATCCTGTTAAGGAAATAACTCTTTACATCAAGCCGGACGATGCGTTCGTGCTTTCGAAGGATAAGCTTCCAGAATTTACTGGGGATAAGCTTACTGCTTGGGGAGATAGATTTCAACTTTTCTTTGGGAAGCTGGATTGGACTCTTCTGGGGAGTTTTGATATGCTGGGGAAGTGATCCCTTTGAATGTTGATACGCCGCCGGGGAACAATCTTTAGACCAAGACTGCCGGGGATGCTTGTTAAGAATATATGCTGCTGGTGGGGAATGTTGAGCTCTACGGGAGGATGCCCAACTTCCTTGAGATTTGATAATTTTGCTTGGAGAAGAATGCACTGCTTTGCTGAACCACTCTCTGGGGAATTAATATGTACTTGGTCATGTTCTTTAGCTGAACCTACCTTGGTACCTTGGAGGACAGAGCCATTAGATTGTTTGGACGACTCATCATTGCCCCTGTTTCTGATATTGGAGAGGAAGACCTGTGAGGTGCTGATAGTTGTTGATGGACAAACCTTCTTCTGGTAGACAGGTGACAAGATAACAGGACATAGTCGTACGCTTTGATCCCTAACTTTTGCCTGGACCGCCCTTTCGGGTTTTCAGTCCACCGGGATACCCATTTTTGCCCAAGCCGCCTTTTCAGGTTTTCGACTTGCCGGGTATACAGATTTTTTTATTTCATCCCTTATTTTTGCCCGAACCCTTTTTGGTTCGCCGGGAAGCCCTTATTTTTTCCTAGGTGTGTCAACCTAGCGGGTCTTTGATTTTGCGTAGTATCTTTTCGACTATGTCCATTCTCAGGATGTAGGGAATTGCCCCTGTTAGAAGTGTTTTGTCATGCCACCAGAAGGTATTTGATTAGGCAAGACTCGTTGTTGGAATGCCCCAAGTGACTCATGCGGAGATTTGCCCCAGGTTGTTTGGCCTTGGAGAGATTCTCCGAATCTTGATTGGACTGCCCCAGATGATGGACCATGGTCATGTCATGCCCCTTGATTGGAGATACTCTTGTTCATTAGGCTTTCATTGTGCAAATTTCCCTGCTGTTCAAACAAAAAGTCATACGCAAACAAAGTTATATTAAAAATGCAAAGCCTATGTCTGTCTTGAAGATTTTGAAAATGTATTATTTTTCATAAAACATGTGAATGTTTGTAAAACATGATGTCAACTCTGCATTTACCGTAGCCTTAAGGAGTCAGGATACCTTCGTAACAGTATGATTTCGAACTAACCCATGCTTCAGCTAGGACTTTTGAGGGTTATAACGTGGCCTGGTTCACGGTTTAAGAAACAAAGGATAAAGGCTCAAATTATTTGTACCCACCCGCTCTTCGTGATGTTCTCCAAACCTAAACTCAGTTGATCATACGTTAGACCTTGTTTGAGTCTTTGCTCTGATTTTCCGGTGATGATTCGGATGTTGATGATTTATTTGGATTAGGCAGTCATTTCCTTTTGTTGAGGATCTGTAGGACCTCTTTTTTTTTTTTTTTGATTTCGTTATCCCTCTCTTTTTTTTTGCCTGAACTGTTTCCTTTTTCGGAATTAACAGTCAGCGGGATGCCCCCGTTTCATAAGTCCCCTTTGTAGGTTTAGACTTTTTGGGCTTTTCATTTATGAATTTTGATGATGACTGCCTGTCCTTTTGATTGTTCTGAACCATCATTGTCTTTGTCCGTTTTGTAAAGATCTCTTCGGTGCCATTCGTTATGCACCTGGATCAACTGAGAGAACTACCCTGCCCCAGGTTATGATTAAGGGTTTTGATTTTCGAAAATAAAAACTCCTACTTCTTTGGCTCTGATGGGTTGACGAGGGATTATCATCCTTATAACTTCAGTGTTTAGGGATTGAAACAATGCCTGTACCTCATCAGCGGGGTCTGTTCAAAAGCATACTGTAGAGATCGTGGTATCATTTTCGTCATCCTCCCTCAAGAGGCTTTAGAATTTTAGATCAAGAGTTGACATCAGAAAAAATATGAAAATAATTTGCATTTAGTGAATACGAATATATTGTTTCAGAACAGACATATGCGATGCATTAATGAAATAACAATGTTTAACATGAGTAAATGTTTGAACAACAGAAAATTGCAACTTGAACATTCGAATGAACAAAAATTTCTCAATCCTAGCCATGATTTGGCAAGGGAGCAGTGATTATGTTCAGAGTCTTGGGTACTTTAAACTGAATCTCTCCAGCGTCGATCATGTCTTGGATCTTATTTTTCAAGCTCCAACAATCGTCTGTAGTATGCCCCGGGCTGTCAGAGTGATAAGCGCAGCGAGCGTTGGGGTTATACTTCGGTGACGTTGTATTTTGGTTCTTCGGAGCTTCTTTTAGAGTTACCAGCTTGGTCTCCAGCAACTGTGGCAATATCTGGGATAAGGTCATGCTGAGCCGAGTGAACTGCCTTCTCTCGCTCTTTTGTTGGTTGTGATGTTGAATTTGTGATACTGGAGCCATTTGAGGAGCTTTCTCCTTACCTCTTTGTCTCAAAGATGGTCGAACGATGAATGGCTTTTTACCCTTAGATGTTTGCCCCAGTTGGTTACCCTGAAGCAGTTGGTTGACGAGAAACCGAAGCTCATCTTGTCTTTGAGCTAAACCTTGAATGGCATTCCTCTGCCCCAGCATTTGGGCTTTCATTGCATCCATCTCAGCTTGTAGGTGTTTCAACCTTTCATCCTCAGCACTGTTCCCGACAAAGGTCCCCTTGAGAAGTGTCCTTAGTTCCTCCTGCCCCTTGGATAGATTCAGAAGGATTTCCCCGAACCGAGTTTCTTGAGCAAGAAAGTCCTGGTTGTCTGGTTGGAAGGCCATTGCTGAAATAAACAGCGAGAAAGGTAAGTGCCCTGCAAAGAACGGGTACCTGTAATGCAATGATATGTATGATATGCATGCAATGTTTTCAAGGATCTCGCAGGGTAAACAAGAAAATTATTAGAGTTTGCATTTTGTAGCTTGATTGAAGAAACTTCCTGTTGTAGAGAGTCTTTCTTCCAAGGGTCAAAGGCTCACCATATCCAGTGGGTCATAGCCCCTGACTTTAATCATCATGTCTGGTTTTGATTTCCAAACAACTTTGGTTAGGGGAACCTTCTTCAAGAGTCAGAGCTCACCATATCAAGTGGGTCATAGCCCCTGACAACTTTGTCTAGAGGAAAATAAATCCTCTTTGCCCCTTGCTGGACAGTTTGATTCATCATGACCTGCATCACAGACCCTCGAGATCCTTGAAATGGATTAGTCCTTATGGAGGATGTATGCAATGGTATGATGGTATGATGTCATGTTATGCGTGGGGTGATATAAGTAACCCTGTTATGAGTCCAGATTAAGGACTGTAAACCAAAACCTGCAAGAAACTTAAGTAAAACCTGTCATGAGTCCTAATTAAGGACTAGAACAAACCCTGCAAGAAACTTGGTAAACCTTGTTATGAGTCCTGGTTAAGGACTAAAACAAAAACCTGCAAGAAACTTAGGTACCCTGTTATGAGTCCTAATTAAGGACTAAAACAAAAACCTGCAAGAAACTTAGGTACCCTGTTATGAGTCCCTATTTAAGGACTATAGACAAAACCTGCAAGAAGCTCAAGTGTCAGACAACAAGCATGCAAATAGTCAAGTACGAAGGCACGCAAGTCACACAAAAGAGCCCTTAGAGTTTAGGCCAGCATGAGGTCTGGGTATTACCCTCTTGAAGTTGGTGGGTTCAACCTGTCCTATTAGAAGTAATCGGGTTCTAAGGGTCCCAATATCACTGGATTGCTTTCATTGTTCATCGTTTCGATTTAGCCACTGAACTGGCGACCGAAATATTCTAGGAAAGCAACCCTCAATTGAGTGTAGTATCGAGTATCAACCAACCTCGGACTGCACCAAAGTCAGTTATCTCACTACCCTAAAGAGGCCAAGATAGTTCAATTAAGGTTCCTAAGGTCTGTTGATGCTTCACGACACCACGCGGAGGCCCCGTACTCTCCTTGACTGAACTCAAGGGTTACCGGTACACACCAAAGTGCCACATCAACATAGCAGACTGTTTCAACCATGTCGGTATACCCCGCACAGTTCCCTCACAGCCTTGTTGCTACTTTCTAAGAAGGTATCCCCCAGATCCGGGTTAGGATCTATAGAACTCCCAAGACAGTCCCACAATAATAAATCAAGCAAGTCAATACAATTGAAAACACAGTTATGAACTACCCTAAGGTACACCCCACTTTAAAGTTTAGTCCCCAGCAGAGTCGCCAGTTCTGTGATCGGTGGATCTGGAACTGACTGTTTAACGCTGGTTCGCGAAATGTCGCGGAAGCAAGAGTCGCCACCGTCTTTTATTTTCTCCAAATGGAAAGGACAAAAGCACAGAAAAATTCCTTAAAGAGATTGCTCTCGGTTCGGGAGGTAGGTTATAGAAAGGGAAGGTGTTAGCACCCTTTCTATCCATGGTTATCCATGGGCTCTTAGATACTTGCTCACTTGTGTTTTCAAAAATGGTTTGTTTGCTTTTCAACTGTGGGTTTTAAAAAGTCTCTTTGAAAATTTCAGTTCGACTCTTGTATCGGTCCTCAAGAGTGTTTGAAAAATTGCTTTCGAAAGCTTTTTGAAAAGTGTAGGTGTGAAAAGTATTTTTGAATTTGTTTTATTTTGAATTAGAGCAAGTATCCACGAGTCGTCTACCTTCCCTAAGGAATTCGTCTGTGTAAATGTCCTTTAAAGTAGTGCCATCCCACCATTGAGAGGTAGGTAGCACCACCGTTGGAGGTGTTCGGGTCAATTCGAGGGTTCGGGACATGGTGATCACCGGAGCAATAGGAAGACACCTTAGAAGCTACCCTCATGCCAGGTTCCCGGATCATGAGGACTTACTAAGACATCCTCTACTCGACGATCACCTTTCGAAGGGCAAGGCAACAGTGAGGCGTACCCTAGGGGTGGTGTGTGATTTGTGTGTCATGTTCATTTGCATTTATCTTGTTCATGTCAAAGTGATCTATGCGTTTATTTTTATTTTTATTCGTTCATTCTTGCATGCATTTATTAACAGTTAAAGAAAAGTGCGGAAAGATAAAATTCCTAAACTATTACAAAGGCGCGGGTCCACATCGCCAAATTTAATCCAGGACCCGATTTGACAGAAAATAAAGAAGTAAAGTAAAGTGAAAGTGCGAGAAATTAAATTACACGGCTTTGGGAGAGGTACATAAATATTAAAGGAAAAGAAATAAATACGCGAATTGAAATTTTAAATTGAAGCGAGGGCGTTGGACCCTTTTGAAGTTAAATTGAAATTAAAAATTAATTAATTATTTATTGAAATAAAAGAAGTGTTTTTTAGGTTTTTTTGTATTTATGAAATAAGAAAATTAAAATTAAAATTAAAAGAAACCCTAATTCTAAGTTATTTTTAATTATTTGAGAAAAATGTTAAAGTTTAACTTAATTTACTAAAGAATTTATGTACATGTTTATTTACAAAATAAATTAGTAGTTAATAATAATAATAATGATGAGAAAATTATTTATTAAAAAAAATGATGAAAAAGTTAAAAATCCTAATTTCTACATATTTAATTTATTAAGAAAAATATTAAAGTTTTGAAACCTAAATTAATCTAATTAATTGTTTAAAGTTTATTTACAAAAATAATAATAGTAAAATTAATATTAATAAAATAAACATTTTTTTGATTTTCTGTATTTTATATTTATTATGAAAATTATTTTATGAAATTAAAAGAAAACAATTAAAAACAATTAAAAGAATAAAAAGGAAAAACAAATAAAAATTAAAAATTGAGCAAACCATAGGGGGTGTCTGGCCCAAGGGGAGGTTTTTTGAAGTATTGACTCCTGAGTACCGTGGTCTGCATTCTTTGGCCATTGGATTGAGTTTCATGCATAAGTTGTTCTACTTTGGCCAATTGGCTTTTGGCTTTTGGCTTTTGGTCATTTGTGTTCTGGCTTCAACGTTCCCTTAATCTCTGGCTTAATGTCTGCCTCGCCATGTATTGGTGTCATGCATAAGTTTTTCTAGTCTGGCCATTTGGCTTTTGGCTTTTGGCCATTTGGCTTTTGGCCTCAACGTTCCTTAATGAACCTGCCTGGGATCCTGTCTAAATATGCAGTGTTGAATCTCACAAACACATCAAATAAAATCATAAAATGCAAATAAAGCCAATATATGAAAAAATTTAATGTTTAGGCACAATATGGCATGTATGAATGATTATACCCTTTTGATCATGGAGATCAAATCAACCTTACCCTTACTGGAAAAGTAGTGACATGAATGCTTTTATGCCCTTTGGATCATGGAGATCAAGCCAGCCTTACCCTTACTGAAGAAGTAATAAGATGTTGGTTTGTAACTGAGATGACTTTGTTTGTAGTGAGAGAGGGATTTGTAATAAGGATTTCAAGGTTTTAGGGTTCTTGAAAGAGTTTGATATTCCAACAGTGTTGTGGCAAGGTTTTTTCTCTCTTTTTCTCTTCCCTTTTTTTTCTTTTTTTTCTCCCCCCTGGTTTGTGTGACAAGAAGGTGATTATATAGTGGAAATTAGGGTAAAGAAAATGGGCTTTGAATGTGCAATTGGGCCTCCAATATTCACTTGAATTCGTCACTTTCCAGGCTAAATCGCAGGGACTTAAGTGCATTTTTTGAAGTTGAAATGTGAAAACAAAATGTAGCCGACATCGAGAACTAACTCCTGTCCGAAAATCGACTCAATCGGATAAACGGTGAATTAGTTATGAATTTTTGAAGTTTCAGCTCAGACAAACTTATTTTGGGCTCCAGTGTCGGCTCTGACACGTTCTTCAATAAAAAACTGGTATTGATCGGTGCATAATTTGGTCTCGACTTTTGAAGCAAAGTTGTAGATCTATGAGTCAGTGACCTTGTGTAAAAATATGAGTCCAATCCGATAAAAATTGACCGAGTTATGAATTTTCGAAGTTTCGACTCAGATGAAATAATATTCAGCATTCAGGATTTTCAGCGTGTCACGCACTCTGAGCAAAAAACGAAGGCCTTTTGAATACCGTTTGAACTCAATTCCTTCTGTGAAAATGTAGTCAACTCAATTTGTGAAATTTTGGCACCGGAACCAGCTCGATACGATGAAAATCGACCAAGTTATGATTTTTTGAACATGACGCAAATAAACTTCTGTCACAAATTTTCTGCACGAAAATACTTGATAAATCCACATTTTTGAAGACCTTCTGATCGAAATTGGCTTCCAGCCGTGAGAGATGAAAACGTAGATAATGTCAAGACGGAATTTTGGCCACCGGAACGGGTTCAAAATGAGTCACGATCTTCAAGTTATGAATTTTTTAGCGCGTAAAAACTGCACTTTCAGCACATTTTTTCACCATATTTCTTCAAGAAAACTCGCACATTCGGATACCTTCTTTAAAGAATTATCTCTTGAGCCGAACCTGAATTTGAGAATATGTTATCAGAGATATCTTGGCGAAAGAATACCTGAATATGACGCGCCGGGTTGGACTTGTGAATTTTTCTTGGAATATTTTGAGAAATATGGGAGGGCAAATTTTGGGGTACAACAGTTGCCCCTGTTCAATCTTCTTAGACCTGAGGATGCAGATTGGCGGACGTGCCTTTCGTAATCCGAAGGTGGAAGATGATTGAACACTAGAGTGCCCAGAAATTTGCGCTCACATGTTAGCAGTGTGATGGGGGAATGGGCTTATAGATGCCATTTGGAGATTGCTGGATAGGATGATGGGCTTATAGATGCCATCTGGATGTTGATTGCGTAGGAGATTCCTTAGCGAGAACCTGCATACCTGCAAAAGAACAAATGAGTACCTGACACGTTGCAGGAGCTGTTTTCAGATGCTTGATATAGATGTGTCCTGACTGGTTACAGGAGCTGGGTCTGGAGCTTCAAAAGATGATGAATGAACCAGGGATGGTCGCTACCTTAGCATGAACGGTAAGAGAGCCTTGGGCGACTTTAACTTCAACAACGCTCGTTGAGAAAAATCTTGGGTGTCTTCTACTGGATAAGCATCAGGGAGATCTTAGGGTCGATCTGACTGAACCAGAGAAAGCCTTTGACTGGATAAGCATCAGGAAAATATTAGGGGTGATTTAACTGAACCGGACAAGGTCTTGAAACATCTTCAACTGGATAAGCATCAGGGAGATCTTAGGGTCGATCTGACTGAACCAGAGAAGGTTTTTTTTTTTTTTTTTTTTGATAAGGATGTGATGAAGGAATCTGAGACGATTGCTACTCCAAATCCATGATGAAGGAATCTGGGACGATTACTACCTCAGCAGAATGATGAAGGAATCTGGGACGATTACTACCTCAGCAGGATGATAAAGGAATCTGATTACTACCTCAGCAGGATGATGAAGGAATCTGGGACGATTACTACCTCAGCAGGATGATGAAGGAATCTGGGACGATTACTACCTCAGCAGGATGATGAAGGAATCTGGGACGATTACTACCTCAGCAGAATGATGAAGGAATCTGGGACGATTACTACCTCAGCAGAATGATGAAGGAATCTGGGACGATTACTACCTCAGCAGAATGATGAAGGAATCTGGGACGATTACTACCTCAGCAGGATGATGAAGGAATCCGGGACGATTACTACCTCAGCAGGATGATGAAGGAATCCGGGACGATTACTACCTCAGCAGGATGATGAAGGAATCTGGGACGATTACTACCTCAGCAGAATGATGAAGGAATCTGGGACGATTACTACCTCAGCAGGATGATGAAGGAATCCGGGACGATTACTACCTCAGCAGGATGATGAAGGAATCTGGGACGATTACTACCTCAGCAGAATGATGAAGGAATCTGGGACGATTACTACCTCAGCAGGATGATGAAGGAATCTGGGACGATTACTACCTCAACGGGTAAAGACTTTTATCTGTTGATCGTTCTTTCCTGAAAAAGTAACGAATTAGTTGTATGCAATGTCATAATGCATGAATTGCCTGATTTTAAGATGTTCTCAAAAATAAATGAGATTGGGGTGATATGATGCGTCTATGCATGCTATAATGATGTATGTGACGTTTTATGAATATGTTTTTCGTCTAGGAAAGTAAATCCTTGACGGGTGCCAGGAAGTCGTATCCTGGGCTGATGTTGAAGAATAGATTTTGCTTCCGCTGGGGATGATAACTGCAAGAATACCGATAGGAGAAGATGACTCCGTTGCGGAATAAACTTGGCAAATGGAAGATTCTGCGGGGAGAAAAGATACTCTAGCGACCATGCTGGGAAGCAACATTCTGTGGGAAGAGGGATGCTTGGCTGAGTGTTGATAACTTGCTGAGGATATCCTTGTTGTGCTGGAAGTGTTGATAGACTTCGCTGGGGATAGGAAGACTTTGTCGACGACGCTCTTTCCGTGGCTTTTGGCTGAGGATAACCCAGTTATATCCTGTTAAGGAAATAACTCTTTACATCAAGCCGGACGATGCGTTCGTGCTTTCGAAGGATAAGCTTCCAGAATTTACTGGGGATAAGCTTACTGCTTGGGGAGATAGATTTCAACTTTTCTTTGGGAAGCTGGATTGGACTCTTCTGGGGAGTTTTGATATGCTGGGGAAGTGATCCCTTTGAATGTTGATACGCCGCCGGGGAACAATCTTTAGACCAAGACTGCCGGGGATGCTTGTTAAGAATATATGCTGCTGGTGGGGAATGTTGAGCTCTACGGGAGGATGCCCAACTTCCTTGAGATTTGATAATTTTGCTTGGAGAAGAATGCACTGCTTTGCTGAACCACTCTCTGGGGAATTAATATGTACTTGGTCATGTTCTTTAGCTGAACCTACCTTGGTACCTTGGAGGACAGAGCCATTAGATTGTTTGGACGACTCATCATTGCCCCTGTTTCTGATATTGGAGAGGAAGACCTGTGAGGTGCTGATAGTTGTTGATGGACAAACCTTCTTCTGGTAGACAGGTGACAAGATAACAGGACATAGTCGTACGCTTTGATCCCTAACTTTTGCCTGGACCGCCCTTTCGGGTTTTCAGTCCACCGGGATACCCATTTTTGCCCAAGCCGCCTTTTCAGGTTTTCGACTTGCCGGGTATACAGATTTTTTTATTTCATCCCTTATTTTTGCCCGAACCCTTTTTGGTTCGCCGGGAAGCCCTTATTTTTTCCTAGGTGTGTCAACCTAGCGGGTCTTTGATTTTGCGTAGTATCTTTTCGACTATGTCCATTCTCAGGATGTAGGGAATTGCCCCTGTTAGAAGTGTTTTGTCATGCCACCAGAAGGTATTTGATTAGGCAAGACTCGTTGTTGGAATGCCCCAAGTGACTCATGCGGAGATTTGCCCCAGGTTGTTTGGCCTTGGAGAGATTCTCCGAATCTTGATTGGACTGCCCCAGATGATGGACCATGGTCATGTCATGCCCCTTGATTGGAGATACTCTTGTTCATTAGGCTTTCATTGTGCAAATTTCCCTGCTGTTCAAACAAAAAGTCATACGCAAACAAAGTTATATTAAAAATGCAAAGCCTATGTCTGTCTTGAAGATTTTGAAAATGTATTATTTTTCATAAAACATGTGAATGTTTGTAAAACATGATGTCAACTCTGCATTTACCGTAGCCTTAAGGAGTCAGGATACCTTCGTAACAGTATGCTTTCGAACTAACCCATGCTTCAGCTAGGACTTTTGAGGGTTATAACGTGGCCTGGTTCACGGTTTAAGAAACAAAGGATAAAGGCTCAAATTATTTGTACCCACCCGCTCTTCGTGATGTTCTCCAAACCTAAACTCAGTTGATCATACGTTAGACCTTGTTTGAGTCTTTGCTCTGATTTTCCGGTGATGATTCGGATGTTGATGATTTATTTGGATTAGGCAGTCATTTCCTTTTGTTGAGGATCTGTAGGACCTCTTTTTTTTTTTTTTTGATTTCGTTATCCCTCTCTTTTTTTTTGCCTGAACTGTTTCCTTTTTCGGAATTAACAGTCAGCGGGATGCCCCCGTTTCATAAGTCCCCTTTGTAGGTTTAGACTTTTTGGGCTTTTCATTTATGAATTTTGATGATGACTGCCTGTCCTTTTGATTGTTCTGAACCATCATTGTCTTTGTCCGTTTTGTAAAGATCTCTTCGGTGCCATTCGTTATGCACCTGGATCAACTGAGAGAACTACCCTGCCCCAGGTTATGATTAAGGGTTTTGATTTTCGAAAATAAAAACTCCTACTTCTTTGGCTCTGATGGGTTGACGAGGGATTATCATCCTTATAACTTCAGTGTTTAGGGATTGAAACAATGCCTGTACCTCATCAGCGGGGTCTGTTCAAAAGCATACTGTAGAGATCGTGGTATCATTTTCGTCATCCTCCCTCAAGAGGCTTTAGAATTTTAGATCAAGAGTTGACATCAGAAAAAATATGAAAATAATTTGCATTTAGTGAATACGAATATATTGTTTCAGAACAGACATATGCGATGCATTAATGAAATAACAATGTTTAACATGAGTAAATGTTTGAACAACAGAAAATTGCAACTTGAACATTCGAATGAACAAAAATTTCTCAATCCTAGCCATGATTTGGCAAGGGAGCAGTGATTATGTTCAGAGTCTTGGGTACTTTAAACTGAATCTCTCCAGCGTCGATCATGTCTTGGATCTTATTTTTCAAGCTCCAACAATCGTCTGTAGTATGCCCCGGGCTGTCAGAGTGATAAGCGCAGCGAGCGTTGGGGTTATACTTCGGTGACGTTGTATTTTGGTTCTTCGGAGCTTCTTTTAGAGTTACCAGCTTGGTCTCCAGCAACTGTGGCAATATCTGGGATAAGGTCATGCTGAGCCGAGTGAACTGCCTTCTCTCGCTCTTTTGTTGGTTGTGATGTTGAATTTGTGATACTGGAGCCATTTGAGGAGCTTTCTCCTTACCTCTTTGTCTCAAAGATGGTCGAACGATGAATGGCTTTTTACCCTTAGATGTTTGCCCCAGTTGGTTACCCTGAAGCAGTTGGTTGACGAGAAACCGAAGCTCATCTTGTCTTTGAGCTAAACCTTGAATGGCATTCCTCTGCCCCAGCATTTGGGCTTTCATTGCATCCATCTCAGCTTGTAGGTGTTTCAACCTTTCATCCTCAGCACTGTTCCCGACAAAGGTCCCCTTGAGAAGTGTCCTTAGTTCCTCCTGCCCCTTGGATAGATTCAGAAGGATTTCCCCGAACCGAGTTTCTTGAGCAAGAAAGTCCTGGTTGTCTGGTTGGAAGGCCATTGCTGAAATAAACAGCGAGAAAGGTAAGTGCCCTGCAAAGAACGGGTACCTGTAATGCAATGATATGTATGATATGCATGCAATGTTTTCAAGGATCTCGCAGGGTAAACAAGAAAATTATTAGAGTTTGCATTTTGTAGCTTGATTGAAGAAACTTCCTGTTGTAGAGAGTCTTTCTTCCAAGGGTCAAAGGCTCACCATATCCAGTGGGTCATAGCCCCTGACTTTAATCATCATGTCTGGTTTTGATTTCCAAACAACTTTGGTTAGGGGACACTAGTCTCAAGAGAATTTCGCTCTTCCTTAAGCTGGATCCAGCTCTTCTGCATCTCTTCCCAGGATGTGGGCATATCAGGGTGCTGAATAACGTGAGACACCTCTCCTTCCAAGGCAGGCTCTTTGATTACTGGAAGCATGTGAGGATAAGGCATTACTAACTTCTGAGAGCGGGCTCGTACCCACTTGAGGTAAGGCTCTAAAGGGATGGAGTTCCTGTGCCCCAGTGTTTTGCTGTCTATCCTACTAGGCATCCTCCAAGCTCTGATAAATCTCTGGCGAAGTCCTTGAGTATCGTTGTCGAAGTCAAAAACTATGTCAGGAATCAACATGTCATGAGGACCATCCCTCCGAGCATAACCAAATTGTCTCCAAGCCAGGCATGGACTATAAGTAATACCCCCTCTGATTCCAAGTAAAGGAACATTAGGATACTCCCCGCAACGATCAATGATAGTGACATCTTCTCTGGACCTAGGGCACCAATGTATATCTGCATGTGTAAGAGTCATCAACCGTTGTGACCATCTCAAACCCCGCTCGTTCTTCAGGACTAATTGTGGAAGGTGCGAAATAAACCACTTTCCCAGGAGAGGAGTGCAACACATAAGGACACCTCTTTTTCTCATGGTTCGAGTGTAACATGAGTGAAGGAGGTCCCCCAGCAACGTAGGTATAGGATTCCTGGACATAAAGATCTGGACAGCACTGATATCAATGAGCTGATCTGGGTTAGGGAACAACACCAAACCATAAACAAGGAGGGCCACAACCTCTTCAAAAGCTTGCAAGTCAAGGGAGTTCCAACATTCATAGGCCTTTTCAAACAGAAACCTGGCTAAGAACCCTTTAATACCACTTCTGACTTCCCAATGTCCCTTGAGGTCAGATGACTGTAGGTGCAAGGCTTTAGCAATCTCTTCAAGCTTAGGTTCCTTTTCTGTACCGTTGAAGGGTAGCTGATCAAGGATAGGGATCTTCAGGAGTCGGGAGAACTCCTCCAATGTAGGTACCAATTGATAGTCCAAGAAGGTGAAACAGTGATGCAGAGGGTCAAAGAATTGGAACAGGACCTTCATCATATCTTCCTCAATGTTGGTATTGACCAAGCTGATGAGACTTCCATGCCTTTCACTGAATGAAGAGTTCTCGGGAATCCTGGATATAAGCTCCTTAAGCTGGGGAGGGACCCTTACAAGACTGATTGGAATTGTCTTTCTACGAACAGTTTCCATGTCCTACAAAACAAGAACAAAGATGAAAATTCGAACCCCTGAAATGGTTAGTCAATGCATATGATGTTGGATGATGTCATGATGCTATGATTAAACACACCACAGATATTTACAAAGAAAAACATGTAAGGCACACAAGGCACACAAGACAGGCCCTTAAGGTTTAAGGCCAGCATGGGGTCTGGGTAGTACCCTCTTGAAATTGGTGGGTTCAACCTGTCCTAATCAAAGTAACCGGGTTCTAAGGTTCCCAATATCACGGGATTGCTTTCATTATTCATCGTTTCGATTTAGCCACTGAACTGGCGACCGAAATATTCCAGGAAAGCAACCCTCAATTGAGTGTAGTATCGAGTATCAACCAACCTCGGACTGCACCAAAGTCAGTTATCTCACTACCCTAAAGAGGCCAAGATGGTTCAATTAAGGTTCCTAAGGTCTGTTGATGCTTCATGACACCACATGGAGGCCCCGTACTCTCCTTGACTGAACTCAAGGGTTACCGGTACACACCAAAGTGCCACATCAACGTAGCAGACTGTTTCAACCATGTCGGTATACCCCGCACAGTTCCCTCACAGCCTTGTTGCTACTTTCTAAGAAGGTATCCCCAGATCCGGGTTAGGATCTATAGAACTCCCAAGACGGTCCCACAATTTAAAGCAAGCAAGTCAATACAATTGAAAACACAGTTATGAACTAACCCTAAGGTACACCTCACTTTAAGTTTGTCCCCAGCAGAGTCGCCAGTTCTGTGATCGGTGGATCTGGAACTGACTGTTTAACGCTGGTTCGCGAAATGTCGCGGAAGCAAGAGTCGCCACCGTCTTTTATTTTCTCCAAGTGGAAAGGACAAAAGCACAGAAAAATTCCTTAAAGAGATTGCTCTCGGTTCGGGAGGTAGGTTATAGAAAGGGAAGGTGTTAGCACCCTTTCTATCCATGGTTATCCATGGGCTCTTAGATACTTGCTCAATGTGTTTTCAAAATGTTTGCTTGCTTTTCAATGTGGGTTTCAAAAATATTCTTTGAAAAGTTTCAGTTCAACTCGTACGTCAGAGTGTTTGAAAAGTTTGTTTTGAAAGTTTTTTGAAAGTGTGTTGGTGTGAAAAGTATTTTGATTTGTTTGAAATTAGAGCAAGTATCCTTGAGAACCTACCTACCCTAAGGAATTCGTCTGTGTAAATGTCCTTTAAAGTAGTGCCATCCCACCATTGAGAGGTAGGTAGCACCACCGTTGGAGGTGTTCGGGTCAATTCGAGTTTTAGGGACATGGTGATCACCGGAGCAATGGGAAGACACCTTAGAAGCTACCCTCATGCCAGGTTCCCGGATCATGAGGACTTGCTAAGACGTCCTCTACTCGACGATCACCTTTCGAAAGGCAACAGTGAGGCGTACCCTAGGGGTGGTGTGTGCGGTCCGTGTGTCATGTTTCAATTATTTTGTCTTGTCATGTTTGTTGTGATCTACGCTTGATTTTAGTTTTAGGGCCATTCATTCTTGCATGCATTTAACAGTTATAAAGTTTGCGAAAAAATAAATCTAAACTATTACAAATGGCGCGGGTCCACATCGCCAAAATAAACCGAACCCGATTTGACTGAAAGTAAAAAAAGCAATAAAATAAAAGTGCGAGAAATAAATTTACAAGGCTTTGGGGCATATACATAATTATTTAAACGATATAAAATAAATGTGCGAAATAAAGAAATTAAAACAAAACTAGGGCGTTGGATCCTTTTGCAAACAATTAAAATTAACAAGGAATTAAAAATTAAAATTAAATGAAAATGGTATTTTTTGTGTTTTTTAGATTTAATGAGAAAAAGGAGTTAATTGAAATTAAATTAAATATTAGACCTAATTCTATTGTTTTTTAAGTTTATTATGAAAATATTGACTTTTAACCTAATTTAATTCTAAATTAATTTATGTACATTTTTTTAATTTATGAAAATAAATAAATAACATTATTATTCTGAAAAAAAGGGAAAAATAAAAAAGAAAATAAAAAGTTATTAAACCTAAATTCTATTTTTGGATTTTTATTATGAAAAACATTTAATAAACCTAAATTAAAGCTAAATAATTACAAGCATTTTTTATGAAAATAATAAAATAAAAATTGTATTTTTGGCATTTTTTGATTTTATGATGTTTTTACATTTTGATTAAAAATTAAATAAAACAAATAATTAAAATAACATAACAATTAAAATAAATGAAGATATAAGAAAAATAAATAAATTTGGCAAACCAGGGTGGGGTGTAGCCCCAGATTAGGAGGTTCAGGCCTGGAATTTTGGCCCATTAGGCTTTGAAGTCCATTGACTTTTTTGATCAGGTGTGATGCATTTGACCAAGTGTAGCGTATTCCTCAGACCTAAGCCTTGGATCTGATTCCCTTGGACACATGGCCGTTGATCCTTGGCAGCGTATGGTGGAATGTTTTACTGAGCCTGCATGGGAATTAGAATAGAAAAATATTATGGAAATTGTTCTGACCTGGGACTTGAACCCAGGTCTTGAAGGTCACATGCACGCATCCCTGTCCACTGAGCCACTTGTATTTCTTTTAACATATTATGGTTAATAAACAACAAATATTAAAACCAACGCATAATGGTTAAAACGCGCGCAAATTTGAACTAGCGAACCAATGGCTGACAACGCATCGTCTCTTTCGTTTTCCTGAAACACAAAACCTATTGGCAACGGTTTTTGAAGCGTAGCATTAGGCAGCCTTCAAAGAAATAGCGAATAGCGCTATGGTGATCAGAAATTAGGCGCGAGGGTCAATCTTCCTTCGTCTTGAGGTACTGAATCCAACCATGGTACTCTTGAGCCCTAATTTTTCCTCTATGCAAAGTCCCCAATTTCAGAAACCTGCAACCCTAGAATTCTCGCATGGCAAGTTCATATATATGGCACAAAAATGAAATCAAACGCAATGGTTAGCTCAGAAACATCATCATGAATATGAATACCTAAACAAAAATGCAAAAATATGCTTGAATCATGCTATACGATTTCAGAATTTTTGAGGTACAGTTTGACTCAGGGGTACCAATTCAGGGGGTTTTGGTTGATGTTAATGATTGAGAAACGTTCAATGATGTCTTTGGATGCTAATGGAATGAAAATTAAGGCTTAAAACCACCTTCAAACTAGTTTTCAGTGTTTGAGTTTTAAGGAAAAATTTCAATTTGCAAAAGCTTGTTTGGGCGCAGCTTATGATGTCTTAGGCCTAGGGTTTGACTCAGTGTTTATGAGGGAAGAGAACTGGCTTGCTATTTGACCTTAATTCATGCCCATGAAGGAACTAGTCCTAGGGTTTTTACCATTGACCAAGTTTCCTTCTTTTAAGCCAAGACCTAGACCTAGTGTGCAAATTAACCCTAGCCTGAGTTCTTGAGTTGGCCCATGATACATGGAAGTTGTCCAAACTCACATGACACTATTCCATTGGTTTTTGAATTTTATTTGAATTTTCAAAGATTTAAAATGAATTAAATTATTAAAAATTAAATAAAATAGAAAAATCAATATTTGGTCTTGAAATTAATCATGGGACACGTGTGTGGCATGACAAGGATGAATCAAGTGGAAGAAAGTGGGCCCTTTTGTCAAAAATTGGAGTTTCAAGGATAGTTGACTTTTGCCATTTCACAAAAATTTCCCAACTTCTACAAGGCATAACTTGCTCAATTTTTAAGCTTTTCACATGTTCTTGGACATTTTGGAAAGGTCTTTGAGTCCTTTAACCAATGCCTTTGGTCCCATGTCATTTTGATTTACCAATCTCAAGTTATGGCCTTTGACTTAAAGTCCCTTTTTGTTGACTTTTGAAAATGACCTATAATGTTGAAATTGATAACTTTTTGTGAGAGCATTTCTTGGACTTGAAGTATGAAGATGAGTTGTAGGAAATGTCTTTCTCTTCAAAATGAGCTTTGGATGGAATTTTTCTGATAATCCATGTGAAAGTTATGCCCTGGTCAATTTCAGTTGACTTTTTCAGCTGTCCAAATATAGCAACTTTTGCATCTTTGATGATTTCTGAGCCAAATTTTGAGAATCATGATCAAGCATTGATCAAATGATGTTTGTGGCTTCAAAATGATATGTTGACCAAAATTTTGAACTTTTGACTGTCAAATGACCATTTTGCCCCTACAGTTGACTGTAATGCAATTTAGGGTTTTGACTGTGCAATTTTGAACTGAATGCCTTGAAACTTGATATGAGGATGCTTGACCATGTTTATAAGCATATGAGACTTGATTGAGCCTTTGAAAACTTCCTTTTCTTGATCAGACTCAAAACCCTAATTTTGACTGTATGGGAGACTGTTGCATTGCACAACCCTTGGGGAATTTTGTAGCTTGGCTTGGCAATTTCTTGAGGAATATGGGAGGGCAAATTTTGGGGTATAACACCAAGTTTCTAATAGATCAAGCTCAGCAGTTCTGGGATAATTTGGACTTTCAGGCTTTCAAAGACATCTTGGCTCTCCTTATCTACGGGTTGGTTCTTTTCTCGAATCCAGATTCCTTCATAGATGTGAATGCGGTTAAGATCTTCCTGTCTCGCAATCCTGTACCTACTCTTCTGGGTGATATCTTGCATGTCCTCTACACTCGTACTGTGTGTAGAAGAGGGACTCTCATGTGTTGCATGCCGCTGTTGGCGAGGTGGTTTATTTCGCACCTCCCCAAGTCCGTGTTGAAGAATGAGGAAGGTTTAGGATAGTCTTACAGGATAATGTCCCTTGCCCATACAGACATTCTTTGGAGTTCTAAGGCTATGGAAAGCACTGTTGTCATTGATCGTTATGGGGGATACCCTAATGTGCCGTTGCTTGGAATTAGGGGGGGTATAACCTACAGTCCTTGTTTAGCTTTACGACAGCTTGGTCGTGCTCGGAGAGATGGTCCTCATGAGCTACTTCTTACAGATATTGCATTTGACTACAAGGAGGATGTTGACGAGCATCGCCGAAGGTTTATACGAGCCTGGGGCATGGTGAACAGGTCTGACCCTCAAGAGCTAGGACCAAGGACTTCTCTCCCTATGCAACCTTATCTCCAGTGGGTCCGAGCTCGATCCCAGAAGCTTGGGATGCCCTATAAAGCTGTATTGCCAGTAATTGTGGAGCCTACCAATGAAGAGGGCATTCCTTATACAATCCTTTATCCCTACATGCCCACTAATCTTGGGGCATTAAAGAGATCCTGGATTCAGTTGAAGGAGGAAAGGGATACCTATCGGAAAAAGTACCATGAGCAAGAAAGGAAGATCTTGAAGCTCACCAGGAAACTTGAGAATGAAAGGACGATCAATGACTACGTCAGCACCAAGGGGAAGCGTCCATGGGATTTCTGATTTTTTTCTTTTTCTAGTTTAGATTTGCTTTTCATTTATTTCTTTTGTAACGCCTCAAAGTCATTGTTAAACATTTTTACAAGTTAATATAATAAAGTTTGTTTTATTTTTGTTTTACAAATTTAAATCTCCCAAGGTCCTTGAAATCATTACATACGCATCCCATTATCATGCACATCATTACAGGTACCATTACAGGTTTCTCATCTTCTTCGCTTTTTATTTCAGCACGAAATGTCTTCTGAAATACCTACCGATCAAGCCATCAAAGCTCTTCAGGCACAGAATGCCCAATTCCAAGAGATGTTCTTGAACTTGTCCAAAGGGCAAGAAGATTTGAATACTCTCATACTGAAGGAGAAGAAGAAGAAGAAGAAGAAGAAGGTGGTTCTTATGAATATGGGTAACAGATTTGGGAATATGTTGCAACAGGAAGATGATCTATCTCTTTCATCCAAAGGAGAAGAGGTCCAAGAGGAAGAAAAAGGCCCAAGTCCTGTGGTCTCTGATAATGATACTGATTTTGATGATGAGCAGTATCCTCCTGATGAGGATAGGTACAAACAACTTGAAGACCGTCTGAGCGCTATGGAGATTCAGAAGATACCTGGTTTGGACTTCGGAGATCTGGGACTAGCATCTGGGGTGGTGATCCCTCATAAGTTTAAAGCTCTGGTTTTCGCCAAGTACGATAGAGCATCCTGTCAAAACTCCATCTCTGCCCGTATGTCTGAAAAATCCAACCTTACACTGCTGATAGAAATTTGTGGGTACATTTCTTTCAAGATAGCCTGTCAGGGACTCGGCTTGAATGGTTTTATCAATTGGAAGGAGCTAATGTCCAAAACTTGGAGGACCTTGCTGCTGCTTTTTACAGGCAGTATCAGCATAACGCCGACCTTGCTCCCACTCGTACTCAGCTTCAGGGTATGTCTATGGGCGCAAGTGAAGGTTTTAAGGACTATGCTCAAAAGTGGAGAGATTTGGTTGGAAGAGTATAACCCCTTTTGTCTGATAGGGAGTTGGTTGACATGTTTCTGGGGACGCTATCGGGTCAATTTTTCATTCATCTGATCGGCAGTTCATCATCTGGGTTTACCGAATTGATTCTGACTGGGGAGAGAGTAGAAGATGGTATCTGAAGTGGTAAGATACAGAAAGGTACTTCATCAAGTGCAAAAAAGAAGCCTTTCACCGGTAGGAAAGAAGTAAGTGCAGTCTACGGCTCGAGGAGCCAAAGCAAATCTGAACACCGTTAAGCAGTAAATGCGGTAGTAATATCAAGACCCGCAGTTGCCCCACAATGCAACAATCAGCAAAGAATGGAGAGACCTCAGAGATAGTACACTCGGCTCAATATGACCTTGTCTCAAATTCTACCATAATTATTAAAGACCAACCTGGTAACTCTGAGGGAAGCCCCGAAGAATCCCAGCACCACTTCTCCGCTATATAATCCGAACGCCCGTTGTGCCTATCACTCTGATAGCCCAGGTCATGATACAAACAACTATTGGGACTTGAAGAATAAGGTGCAAGATTTGATTGAAGCTAAAGAAATTGAGTTTGATGCTCCGGAGAAACCCAACGTCATAACTGCTCCCATGCCTAAGCATGATCAGGGAGTAAATGCGATTGAGGATGATGAAGAAGAGTCAGATATCGACAGCTGGATTTATCCGACTACCAACGGTGGATTGAATAACTGGATGGTAACGGACTTCGTGCCCGTTTCTTTTATTACACAGTAATAGACTTTTGTTTTGAGATTTGTAACAGACAGTTTGAAACTTTACGGCCCGGTGCCTTTCCCAAGGCACCTTGGCTTTGTTTGTGAGGGCTTATTATTTGTCATTTTCATATATCATCAATAAAGCATTGGACGTTTTCTTGCATTACAAATTTTACGCTCCTTATTTTTCTTTTCTATCTCACACTTCTTCAAAACATCTATTGTCTTACACACACTCACATATCATAATGCAGATTCACGTCCACTCTGGATCCCATTGATAACGACTCTGCTACTTCCAGTTATGACTTTGAAAGTCCGATCAACCAAGCCGAGGACGAAGGTGAGGATGATTATGAAGTTCCTGGGGAACTTGCTAGACTATTACTACAGGAAGAGAGGGCCATACAGCCTCATGAAGAGCCAGTGGAATCAGTGAATTTGGGTACAGAAGAAGACAGGAAAGAGGTCAAGATAGGTGCAAATCTGGAGCCTAGTGTTAAGCAACAGTTGATACAGATGCTACGCGACCAGGTTGAAATCTTCGCCTGATCCTATGAAGATATGCCTGGTTTGGACACCAACATTGTGGTTCACCGCTTGCCAACTAAAGAGGACTGCCCTCCGGTAAAGCAGAAGATTCGCCGTATGCGCCCCCGAGATGTCTGAGAAAATCAAAGTTGAGGTCATGAAACAGTTTGATGCCGGTTTTCTAGCTGTCGCCTCTTATCCACAGTGGGTAGCCAATGTTGTTCCAGTGCCCAAGAAGGATGGTAAAGTGCGGATGTGTGTGGACTATAGAGATCTGAACAGGGCAAGCCCCAAGGATGATTTCCCACTCCCTCACATTGATGTTCTGGTCGACAACACCGCACAGCATAAGATCTTCTCCTTTATGGATGGTTTTTCTGGTTACAATCAGATTAAGATG
Source organism: Vicia faba (assembly GCA_948472305.1). Taxonomy (NCBI): domain Eukaryota; kingdom Viridiplantae; phylum Streptophyta; class Magnoliopsida; order Fabales; family Fabaceae; genus Vicia; species Vicia faba. The sequence continues at coordinate 1,166,460,729 of OX451736.1, forward strand.
GCTCCCGAGAACATGGAGAAGACAACCTTCGTTACGTAGTAGGGCACCTTTTGCTACAAGGTCATGCCGTTCGGATTGAAGAATGCTGGGGAAACTTATCAGCGCGCCATGGTCATTTTGTTCCATGACATGATTCACCATGAGATTGGGGTGTACGTTAATGACATGATCGCAAGGTCCCAGACTAAGGAAGAACACCTTGACCATCTCCAGAAACTATTCGACAGGTTGAAGATGTACAAATTGAGGTTGAACCCGAACAGATGCACCTTCGGGGTAAGGTCTGGTAAGCTGGTGGGTTTCGTTGTTAGTGATAAAGGTATTCAAGTGGATCCTGCCAAGGTAAAGGCTATACAAGAGATTCCAGCTCCCCACACAGAAAAGGAAGTCAGAGGATTTTTGGGACGTCTGAATTACATTGCTCGATTCATTTCACATCTGACTGCTACTTGTGAGCCAATCTTCAAGTTGCTGAAGAAAGATCAAGTGGTAAAATGGAATGATGAATGTCAGACCGCTTTCGAAAGGATCAAAGAATACCTCCAAAAGCCACCAATTCTGATGCCTCCAGTTGAAGGAATACCTTTGATCTTATACTTGACAGTACTCAACAATTCAATGGGGTGTGTGTTAGGGTAGCATGACGAGTCTGGCCGAAAAGAGCATGCTATTTACTACCTTAGCAAAAAGTTTACCGACTGTGAGACCCGATACTCACTGCTTGAGAAAACTTGTTGCGCTTTGGCATGGGCTGCTCGCCGGCTGAGACAGTATATGCTCACTCACACTACCTTATTGATATCAAAGATGGATCCAATCAAGTATATCTTCGAAAAGCCTTCCTTGTCCGTAAGAATAGTAAGATGGAAGATGATCTTAATTGAGTATGACATCCAATACACAACCCAAGAAGTGATCAAGGGGGGGTGTTGGCAGATCATTTGGCGCATCAGGCCGTGGATGATTATGAGTCTATAAATTTCGAGTTTCCGGATGAGAACATCATGTTGGTGACCGACTGTGAAGAACCTGGACCGGATGAAGGACCTGAGGAAGGATCCTGATGGTCCATGTATTTTGACGGATCCTCAAACGTGTTGGGTAATGGCATTAGCGCCGTGATCATATCTCCTGAGGGCTGTCATACTCCATTCACCGCCCGATTATGTTTTAACTGCACCAACAACATGGTGGAGTATGAAGCATGTATCCTGGGTCTACGAGCTGCTATTGACTTAAGGATTAAGTTCTTGAGTGTGTTCGGAGATTCTGCTCTAGTGATCAGTCAGATCAAAGGCGAGTGGGATACGAAACACCCAAATCTTATTCCTTACAAAGAGTATGTATTGACGTTGCTCTCACACTTCGAGGAGATAACCTTTGAACACTTCCCCAGAGAAGAGAACCAGCTAGCGGACGCGCTAGCTACCATGTCTTCTATGTTCAAGGTCAAGTGGGACAATGAAGCTCCCCAGATTACCATTGAGAGGTTGGACGAACCCGCATATTCCTGTGACATTGTGACATTGAGACTGAAGAAGTAGCAGATAAACCCTGGTTTCACGAGGTAAAGAGGTATCTTGAGGCTCAAGAGTACCCTGATGGTGCATCTGTTAATGATAAGAAGTTTCTTAGGAGATCCGCGGGGAAGTTCTTTATCAGTAATGGTATCCTTTACAAGCGTAACCATGACTCAACCTTACTGCGATGTGTGGACAAGAACGAGGCAGAAAGGATCATGGCAGAATTACATGAAGGTACTTTCGGAACTCATTCCAATGGGCATACCATGGCAAATAAAATCCTACGGGCAGGATATTACTGGTCTACTATAGAAGTCAATTGTTATCAACATTCTCGGACCTGTCATAAGTGCCAAGTCTATGCTGATAAGGTGCACGTACCTTCAGTTCCTCTGAACGTCTTGACAGCTCCTTGGCCCTTTGCAATGTGGGGCATCAACATTATTGGCGAGATTAGACCTACTGCGTCCAACGGGCATCGTTTCATCCTGGTGGCTATTGATTATTTTACGAAGTGGGTTAAGGCAGCTTCCTTTGCTACAGTAACCAAGAACATCGTGGTGCGGTTCATCCGACACAATCTGATCTGTTGATACGGTGTACCAGAAAGGATCATCACAGACAATGGTACAAATCTCAACAATACAATGATCATTGAGCTCTGCAAACAGTTTAAGATACAGCATCACAACTCTTCTCCTTACCGGTCAAAGATGAATAGGGCTATTGAAGCGGCTAATAAGAACATCAAGAAGATTGTGCAGAAGATGACGGTGACATATAAAGACTGGCACGAGATGTTACCATTCGCTCTTCATGGGTACCGCACCTCAGCGCGGACATTAACAGGGGAAACACCATACTCTTTGGTATATGGCATGGAGGCAGTCCTACCCATTGAGGTCCAAATACCTTCTCTCTGGATTATGAAGGATGCAGGTTTAAGCGAGGACGACTGGATCTAGACCCAGCTTGATCAGCTGAACCTAATCGACAAGAAGAGACTTACTGCTATTTGTCATGGTCAGACGTATCAAAAGCGAATGATTAAGGCTTTTAACAAGAAAGTCAGACGACAAGAGTATCAAGTCGAGGATCTAGTAATCAAGCACATCATACTTCCACAAGGTGATCCCAGGGGAAAATGGACCCCTACATACGAAGGGCCATTTGTGGTTAAGAACATTTTCTCAGGAGGAGCTATGATTCTAACCACCATGGATGGTGACGACCTTCCTCACCCCGTCAATGCAGACATAGTGAAAAAATACTACGCATCATCAAAGACCCGCTAGGTTGACTACCCTAGGCAAAAATAAGGGCTTCTCGGCGAACCAAAAGGGTTCGGGCAAAAGTAAGGGATGAAAATGAAAAAAAATTGTACACCCGGCACGTCGAAAACCTGAAAAGGCGACTTGGGCAAAAAAGGGTATCCCGGTGGACTGAAAACTCGAAAGGGCGGTCCAGGCAAAAATTAGGCATTAAAGTGTAACACTATGTCTCATTGGATCACCTTGCAACAAGACTTCGGTATCGACTATCAAGCTCGGACGGCGCCAATCAATCTGATCTACCTTCAACCAAGTATCAAAGTGATGAGACGCTCGAAGATATAAAGGCAATAGCAGAGTTGGAACCCATAGGGATTGTCCACATAGTTGTTTTTCTTTGTTTTTCACAAATTGTGTAATTTCTATCTTTCGGCGGCGTTCTCTTACTAGGACGTCAGCCTCTTGTACAAAAACGCCTATTTACAGGCCAACTTCAAAATCAATACAATTCATTTTACAATAAATTTCAAAATTGTTTTTCTTTTTCTGTTTTGTTTTGCAAGAACGTCCAATGATTCATTTTTTATATATGCATTTGAAAATAATTGTTGCTCACAAATATTTATATGTGAAACAAAAGACGATTACTCGTAATTTCAAGAACAGGGGCAAACAGAAATGTCCAAACCTTACAGTTTTTCTATTCACCAGGTACAGGGATAGACCCAGCTGAAGAATATGACTAAAAATGCATACACTCCCCGCGGAGTAAAAGGTATCTAAAAACATTAGTGTTAATTTTCCCCAAGCAGAGTTCATCTATCACCAGCAATGGAAGACTATCCCCAGTAGAGTTTATTTCTTCCACAAGCAGAGACTCAATCCCTAACAAAGGTTCATTATTGCCAGCAGCGGTAATTCATCCCCAGCCGAGGTTATTTCTCCAAATCAGCAGATCTTCTAGCAGAGTCTCTCTTCCCCACAGAGTCATTCCCTCGCCAGTTTATTCTCCAGCAAAGTTATTCTCCCACCAATTTATTCTCAAATTATCTTCGACCGTCATTCCCAGCGGGAACGAAGAATTCAACTCTTTTTATTCTCCAGCAGCAGTTCAGAATTTATTATCCCCAGTTAGAGAACATCACAAAAACATTGCATATCCATACATCATGACATGTGCATACGCATCATACAGCACAATCTCATTTATTTTGAGAACATCAGTGTTCAATACATTTCATACATCATGACATTACATACGACTAACTCTTTACCTTTCAGAGAAAGGTACAATCCAAATTCTCACAAGTTTTCTCTGGTTCAGTCAACATCAATGCTAAAGATTTCTATTCCAGTTCAAGCTATGAAGCCCGGCTCCGACCGGATAGTAACTTGATTTCTCCATCATATTGTGAAGCCCGGAGAACGACCAGATAGCAGTATCAAAATATCGTGAAGCCTGGAATCGACCAGATAGTGGTTTATCTTAAATTTAAGCTATGAAGCCCGGATTCGACCGGATAATAGTTTAATCCCCAACAAGTTATTGTGAAGCCTGGAGAACGACCAGATAGTAATGCGAGTTACTGTGAAGCCTGGATTACGACCAGATAACAGTATAAAGACACCATGAAGCCTGAACTTGACCAGATAATGGTATAAGACGTTGTGAAGCCTGGATTACAACCAAATAGCAGCCAAGAATACTATGAATCCTGGAGTCGACTAGATAGTGGTATATCTTTAATGCAAGTTATGAAGCACGGGTTCGACCGAATAGTACCTTGATTTCTCCAAACACCATGAAGCCTGGATTCGACCAGATAATGGTATGAGACATCGTGAAGCCTGGATTACGACCAGATAGGGGTAAAAGACACTAAAGTCTGGATTACGACCAGATAACAGTAAGGGACACTGCGAATCTTGGATTTCGACCAAATAGCAGTTTACCCAGCCAATTACTATGAAGCCCGGAAATCGACCGGATATTAGTAGGCCTTAAAGTCAAATGGAAGCCCGGATGCGACTAGATAACCCCTTGATTTCTTCTGAAGCCTGGGATACGACCAGATAAGAAGTAAGGTATTGTGAAGCCTGGAATCGACCAGATACCAGTACAGGACAGCATGAAGCCTAGATTCGACCAGATAATGGTATAAGACATCGTGAAGCCTGGATTACGACCAGATAGCGGTAAAAGACACTGAAGCCTGGGATTACGACCAGATAACAGTACAAGACACTGTGAAGCTTGGATTTCGACCAAATAGCAGTTTACCTGGACAATTACTAAGAAGCTCGGAGTCGACCAGATATAAGTGTGCCATAAATTCAAGTTGAAGCCCGGATGCGACCGAATAACAACTTAATTCCTTCTGAAGCCTGGAGTACGACTAGATAAGAATTGAGAAATTGCAAAGCCTGGAGAACGAACGGATAGCAAGTTTAATCTCATCTCCCCAGTAAGTCACTGTAAAGCCTGGAGCACGACCAGATAGCAGTCGATCTTATCACCATGAAGCCTGGATCATGACCGGATAGTAGTTCATTTTCACCTCTTCAACCAAGAGACGATTCCCCAAGTAGAATAACAGACGACCGAAGCTCCTAAAATTCAACTTTTACCAAGACAGAGATCAACATTCCCCAGCGAAATCTTCCTAAAAAACAAGTGTACGGGTTCTCATTAAGGAATCTCTTATGCGATCGACACTTCTTCTGATGGCATATTTAAGCACACCCTCCATCATCAAATTTCGGATGGCATCTTTAAGCCCATCTCCTATCATTCATTTCCAAATGGCATCTATAAGCCCATTCCCGACATCAAAAGACAAGTACCACTTCATGCGAGTGCAAATTTCTTGGGCACTCTAGTGTTCAATCATCTTCCACCTTTGGATCACGAAAGGCAAGCAAGCCAATCTACACCCTCAGGTTTAAGAAGATTGAACAGGGGCAGCTGTTGTACCCCAAAATTTGTCCTCCCATATTTCTCAATACATTTCAAGTGAGATCCTCAAATTGCTCAAGGAAGTCCAAGGGTTGGCCAGACAAACTCTCTCCTAAGGGAGTCTACCTCAAATTAGGGTTTCAGTTTGCATCAAGGTGCTTGAGTCAAAGGGGTCCCAAATTCTCACTATTGTCCTAATATGTTCTCAATATCATCCATGTCAAGTTTCAAGCCTTGCAAAGAAAGTTTGCTCAGTCAATTGCTCAAAGGCCTGAAAATCGACTGTGTTAGGGCAAAAGTCAATTGTGGTCCCCATACAGTCAAACTTCAAGATTTTTGGTCAACATCCTCATTTTGAAGTATTATTCATCATTTGATCAAGGGTTGATCATGATTCATCAAGTATTGCTCACAATTCATCAAAACCCAAAAGTTGCTAAATTAGGGTTTTGTAGGAAAAGTCAACCCAACTTTGACCAAGCATAACTTTCTCATACTTTATCAAGAATGACCCATCCAAAGATCATTTTGAAGAGGATGCAAGTCCCTACAATTCATTTTCATCTCCCAAGTTCAAAATATGCACTCACAAGAAGTTATGAATTTGGACATTATAGGTCATTTTGAAAAGTCAACAAAAACACCTTTTTTGTCAAAGCTTCATACATGAACATGGAAGACTCAATTGAGATGAGACTAAAATGGTTGCATAGAGGACATCTTGAGCTTCCTAAAAAGTCCAAGAACACATCTATAGGGTCAAAATTGAAAGAGTTATGCATTGGTGAAGTTGAACTTTTTTGCAAAATTGCCAAAAGTCAAAAGTGGCCAAAATTGCAATTTTTGTCAAATGGGCCCAACTTTTTGTGCTTGCATTGAGTTTGTAACATGGTCCACGACCCATGATCCTTCCCACTTGCCTTTATTCTATTTTTGTCATTTATTTTGATTTTTATTTCATTTAAATCAAATTAAATCAAAATAAAATCATGAAAATATCAAAATCATTTAAACCTTGAGATTTTGTGCATATTTCAGGTCCATGAATAGCTGGCAATGAGATCAAATCATGCAAGGCTTGTTTGTACACAAAAAGATTGGTTTTTGGCTTGTTTTGGAAAGATTTACATGAGAATCAAATCTTGATCAATGATCATTATTGGAGAAGATTGGATGCAAACTTGTAAACCTAATTCACTCAAGGATACATATAGAACAAATCCAGACCAAAAGCACAAGGGTTAGAGGCGTGAAAAGAGAAGAACAACTTTTAAAAAATCAAAGAAAAGTGGTAATCAGATTTCATAGTTCCAGGCTATCTCAAGCCTTCCCAGCTATCTCATTAGCTTCCTGGGTGTTCAAGGAGTCTACCCCAATCACAACAAGCATTTTCGTGGCCAAACACGCACTGTAAGCACCTCACGATATCCTTACTTTCTTGAAATTCAATATCACGTTTCTGTCATTTGTAGCATGAATTCTTTACATGTTCTTGTTCATTGAAACATTTTCAAGCTAATGATAATGTTCAATTGCGTTTTTGTTAGCCATACTGAGATCCACCATTGTTAGGGTTTAGGTTTCATTTTTAGGGGTTTTGACTGTAGGTAAAATTAGCCCAAAAGAGGGGTACCATGGTGTTCACAAGGCCAAGATGAATTGATCTGCACCATTAGTTTTCATTTATTGTGCTTGTTTGAGATTCTGGAAATACGCAGGGCTATAGCTACAGACTTTTGTCTGTAGGTAAAAGTCTTGGACTTTTACCAACGGAGAGAGGAAGAAGAAGGGTGGCGTTGCACCCCCTGACTGGCCCATTTGAATTTCGTGCGGTTTTGATGAATTAATTTGTTTTCTCAATATAATTTTTATTTGTCATTTGATATACAACAAAGCGTGTCAGCTCAGTTGGTAAGGAGGCGTTTGAAATTGCCAAAGGGCCTGGGTTCGATCCCCAGATCCCCCATATTTGTTCAATACCATTTTATTTTACATGATTAGGTGTGCAAGTTTCTAGGATATCCATCATACTCCTTCAGCACCCAGCCAACCAGATGTCCACAAGCTAGATCCAAAGGCCATCATTTGAAAGTCTACAATGCACCCTATTCAACATGCAACATGGAATCAGAAAGGTCAACATGGACCAAGGCTTATTGGACCAAAAAACTGCTATAAACACCCCCCCTGTTTGCCGATTACAAGGCCCATTTCTCTCTTTTCTTTTATATTCTTTCTTTTATTTTATTTTATTTTATTTATTTTCTCACAAAAATTAATTCTCTTTTTTACAAAAAAAACTCATAAAAATCAATTTCATCAAATTTAGGTTTTTTATATATTTTGTCAAAATTAATTTAATTATTTTAATTTAATTCTAGAGCAATTTTAACCTTTTGTAAATAATTTAAAACAAATTAGAAAACTAGGGTTTGGTTGATTTAATTTTTATCTTCTTTTCTTAAAATAACCAAAATTTAAAAATAGGTCAAAATTAATTATTTTCTTAATTTAAATTAATTAGTAATTAGGTTTGTATTTACTCATTAAAACCTTATTTTTCTCAAAAATAATCAAAAACTACAAAAATAATTTTTCTTTTAATTAGGTTTAGACGGGATCAAAACCCTAATTTTTTTCTCGTTCTCGTTTCATCGCGCGCGTTTATTATTTTTGCAAATATTGATGTAACTGCTCATGGTATGTAATAGTTTAATTACGAATTTTCTTTTATTTATCGTTTTACGGGTTTTTGGCTATGTGATTAATCCCCCTCCCCGAAGCCTTGTAATAGCGTAGTTTTATTTTCCGCATTTTAATCTTCGCAAATATTAACTGTTAGATGTATGATAATAGGATTGCATGACAAGAATGTATGTCAATTTTAAAATGGTTAGAAACCCCTAAATGTGCAAAGATAATAACTTGAAATCAAATCACTCGCACATGCGCACTCCTAGGGTATACTCTCACTTCGGTTGCCTTCGGTAAACGATCATTAAGTATAGGGTGTTTTAGTGGTCACTCTCTTGTCTAAACAAAGATCAAAAGTCCCGTTCGGAAATGTTGCCTCGGAAATGTTGCCTCAAATATGATCTTAAGACATTAGGGTTATTACTAAGACGTCCTAACATTGCTTTAGTGATTGTACGTCCCTTTCAAATTGACCCTTACAACTCCAACGACGATACTACCTACTCACTAATAGTGGGATAGCGCTGTCTAAAGGAAACAAGAACAGAAACATTCTTTTTTCGAGTAGGTAGATGCTAGTAGGTACTTACTCAAAATCAAACTTTTTCCACACTTACACTCTTTTCAAACAAATTTTTCAAAACGACTTCGTAACACTCTTGAAGACAGAAGCAAGGGTTAAATCGAAGTAAGATAAAAACTTTTCAAAAAACACATAAGCACGAAAGCAATTTTGAAAATGATGAGCAAGTACCTAAGAGCCCGTAGAAAACTACGGATAGAAAGGGTGCTAATACCTTCCCTTTCCATAATCTACCCCCCGTACTCAAAATCTTGAAAAAGGAATTTTTCTGTGCTTTTTTCCTTTCCAGATGGATAAAATAAAAGTCGGTGGCGACTCTTGCTTACCACGACATTTTGCAAACACAAACGCAAAACGCAAACCAGCATTTTCCTAAAACAGTCTGGTTCTACCACCGTATCACAAATACCATTTGTGGTTATATGAGCATATCATACACAAGATAACATGCAGGAATAAAATCAAGCCATCGAAAGGCATGACATGATCTGCCTTTTGAAACTCATGGCCTAGCCAGTTTCATATCAAAATAAGCTTAGGCCTGAGGACAGAAGATTCGAATTAGGGAGAAGGACCTGAGTTCGATACCCAGGTCCTGCATCTTTATTTTTTTGCCAGCATTTGCCTTGCAGGTTCAATTCGAAGAATAAACTCCCTCCTTGGATCGAAAAAGGCAACACCCCTCCTGGATCAAAAATCCCATCCCCTTCACAAAATCGAAGGACAACATCCCTTCTGGATCGAAAAGTCCATTCTCCTTGCAATCGAAGGAGTCCCTTTTTTTTGTATTTTATTCTTTGTTTCATTTCTTTATTGACTCTTTTTCTATTCAACTTGACATTAAATCAAAAAAATTACAAAAACTAGGCTTAGACATTTTAATTAAATAATTGATTTCTTAATTAATTGATTAATTAAATTTTAACCATTTTCTTAACTTAAAATAAATTAGAATTTAGGACTTAATTCAGATTTAATTTTATTTTCATAATAAAAAACAACCAAAAAGATTTTTATTTCTTAGGATATTTGTTAGACATTATTTTCAATTTCACGCGTGTTTATTTAATTCTGTATTTTTATTATTGATGTACCTGCCCACTAGATGTAATAGATTAAAACTAGGACATTTACTGCTTTATCCCCCTCATTCTTGAACAGTGTAAATCCCCTCCCCAAAGCATTGTAATAGCGTAGATTTAAATTTTTGGACTTTAATATCCTGCAATATATATTAACTGCTAGTAATTAGGCGTGTATGATAAGACGAATAATCAAACGCTAGCAAACTTAACAAAAAGATAAATAACTGAATTGAACATAATTGTACACAAGCACCTCTAGGGTATCCCACTTTGGTTGCCTTTAAGAAATAAAATAGTCATGAGGGAGGAACGCTTCAGCAAAGACCCATAAATCGAAAAAGATCATATTCCCTCGATGAACCTATAGTTGCCTTTCGGTAAATGATCTAGTCCCTAAAAGAAAATTGCTAAAGCGTCTCCACAAGTTGCCTTCGTGACTGTAAAACGTCCCTTCGAATGTCCCTCAAACATCCGACGACAAAGCTGCCTACTCACTAATAGTAGGGTAGCATTTTCTAAAGGAAAGGAGGAAAATAACGACCCTTTTCGAGTATAAAAGTAGATAGTTGTTAGAAGTTTACTCAAAAACAATTTTGCACTTACACAAATACTACTTTTCAAAAACAATTTTTCAAAACATTTGCTTTGTTGACACTCTTGAGGACTAATACAAGAGTTAAACGCAAAGAAAATTGCCGCACTAAGGCATTCTCAAAACATTTTCAAACACACAAAGCACAAAGGTATTTCAAAATGAGCAAACCTCTAAGAGCCCATAGAAAAATACGGATGGAAAGGGTGCTAACACCTTCCCTTTCCATAATCTACCCCCTTACTCAGAAAACATCTCGAGAAGATATTTTTCTGTTTTTTTCACCCTTTCCTTAGTTTGGATAAAAGAAAAGACAGTGGCGGCTCTTGCTTACCGCATATTTGTGAATACAAAATGCAAAACTAATAGTATTAAACAGTCGGTTCTGCCACCGTAAAACAGAATTGGCGACTCTGTTTGGGAAGATAAAAAGTGGGGTTACCTTAGAGTTATTTCATTATTTAACTGCTTTGTGTGCTTTGATTTCTTTACTTTTGAGGGATTTGTTTGGGTTACTATAGATCCTACACCCAGATCTGGGGAACCTTTTAGGTAAGTAGCAATAGATTGTGGAAATTATGCGGGGTATACCGACACGGTCGAAGCGATAGCTACGTTGATGCGACACTTTGGTTGGTATTGGTAGCCTTTGAGTAATCAAGGAGAATACGGGGGCCCTGCATGGTGTCATAAAGTATCAACTGACCTTAGAACCTTTAATTGACCAACTTGGCTATTAGGACGCAGTGAGATAGTCGTCTTTGGTGTATCCCCAAAGTCGGTTGATACTCAATGCTACACTCATTGAGATCCGAATCCCGAGTTTTGTTTGGTGGCAACTCAGTTGTATATCGGAACAAAACTTATAAGGAGGATCGATGATATTGAGATCCCTTAGAACCCGGTTACTATTTATAGGACAGGTTGGACCAATCAAAACTTCAAGAGGGTATTACCTTAAAACCCATGCAAGCCTTAAACCAAAGGTCTTTGTGTGATTTGCTTGTGCTTGCTATATCTGTGATTTCTTAGCATAACCATGACATCATAACATGGCATATCATACTAACCATTTCAAGGATTTTCTAGGGCTTATCTTTGTCTTGTCTTGTAGGACATGACATCCACTCGCAGGAATACTATACAAGTCAACCTCGTAAGGGTACCTCCTTAACTCAAGGACTTGGCATCAAGGGTCCCTGAAAGCTCTCCATTCACTGAAAGACATGGTCGACTTCTCAACTTAGTCACCTCAAACCCTGATGAAGAAATGATAAAAGTGATCTTTTAGTTCTTTGACCCGCTACATCACTGCTTCACTTTTCCTGATTACCAGTTAGTGCCTATTATGGAGGAGTTTTCTCAGTTATTGGGGGTACCTATCCTTAATCAGTTACCATTAAACGGTATGGAAAGAGACCCAAAGCCTGAAGATATTTCTCAAGCTCTGTCTTTACAACAGGCTGATATAGTGGCAAATTTGGAAACTAGAAGAGGCATCAAGGGATTTCTAGCTAAGTTTCTGTTTGAGAAAGCTCACCATTTTTTGGATACCCTGGATTTACAAGCTTTTGAAGAAGTGTTGGCTCTTCTCATCTATGGGATGGTGTTATTTCCTAATTCGGACCAACTCATAGATATGAATGCGGTTAAGGTTTTTCTGTCTCATAATTCGGTGCCTACTTTACTTGGAGATATTCTACACTCTCTACATACTCGCACTCTAAAGAGAAGAGGGACCCTTTTGTGTTGCACTCCTCTGTTGGCTAGGTGGTTTATTTCGCACCTACCTCGGCCTATTTTGAGGAATGAGTAGGGTATGAGATGGTATCATAGGTTGATATCCCTCACACATTTGGATATTTATTGGTGTTCTCGATCCTTGGAGAATGTTACCATCATTGATCGCTGTGGGGAATTCCCTAATGTCCCTCTCTTAGGCATTAGGGGAGGAATCACTTATAATCCATGTTTGGCGTTACGACAGCTTGGTTATGCTAGAAGGGATGGTCTTCATGATGCACTCGTCCAAGGAATCATCTTTGACTATGAGAATAACGCTCAGAGTTAACGTAAGAGGTTCATTCGAGCTTGTGGCATGGTAAACAAAGTTGATAGCAAGACACTAGGGCACAAGAATTCCATCCCTCTTAAGCCTTACCTCAGATGGGTGCGAGCCCGTGATCAATGTCTTATGATGCCTTACCCCGCCGTCTTACCTGTGATTATGGAGCCAATTGCTAAGGGAGACACTTCTTACATTGTTCTTCATCCTGACATGCCAACTGATTTCTAGGAGCTACAGAAATCCTGGATCCAACTCAAAGAAGAACGGGATACCTTTAAAACCCAATTTTACGCCAGTGAGAAGAAGGTTTTAGAGCTCACCATGTTACTTAACGAAGAGAAGGGTATAAATGATTACATTGCACCAAAGAGGATGCGCCTGTGGGAAACTTGAATCTTTCTTTAGAGAGTTTATTTTTGCTTTGTTACTTCCTTTGTAAGCCCAAAAGGCATCGTTGTGATCGTTAAAACTTCTTAATGCAATTAACGTTTATTCTCTTTCTGTTTAAGCAAATTTAAGTCTTAGAAATCCTTGAAATCATTGCATACATATATCATACATATCATTTCATAACTAAGTTTCAAAGCAGGTTTCTCATCTTCTTCGTTGTTTATTTCAGCAAGTAAAGAAATGGCTTTTGAATGAAACATCAAAGACCTCCAGGCACAAAACACCCAACTCCAGCAAATGATCGTGGCTCTAGCTAAAGGGAAAGAAGATCTGAAGGCTCTCATACTGAAGGAAAAAAAGAAGAAGCCAAAGAAGCCAACTGGGTTAGTGAATCTAGGAAGAAGGATCATAGGACCAGTGCGGCGAGCGTCAGAACTAGAAACTTCATCAAAAGATTGAGAGAATCAGGAAGGGGAGATGAGAGAGGAAGACCTCATCCCAGAGGAATCTGATGATGAATCTGATTATAATAAGGAGCGGTATCCTCCTGTTGATGATAAATACAAAAATCTAGAGGATCGTCTAAATACAATAGAAATCCAGAAAGTACTTGGGCTGGATTTTGAGGAGATGGGCTTGGTTTCTGGGATTGTCATCCCGCAGAAGTTCAAAGTTCTGGTGTTTGTTAAATATGATGGAGTCTCATGTCCTAAGATGCATCTCCGATCTTATGTGAGGAAGATTCATCCCTACACTGTCGACATGGATTTATGGGTCCACTTCTTCCAAGACAGTCTATCTGGGACTCAGCTAGAGTGGTTCTATCAGCTGGAAGGGACCAATATTCGTAACTGGGAAGATTTGGATGTTGTCCTCTACAAGCGCAACCACGACTCTACTTTACTTTGGTGTGTAGACAAGAGTGAGGCAGAGAGGATTATGCCAGATTTACACGAAGGTACCTTTGGCACCCATTCTAGTGGACACACCATGGCTAAAAAGATCCTACGGGCAGGATATTACTAGTCCACTATGGAAGTAGACTGTTATCAGCATTCCCGACCTTGTCACAAATGCCAGATCTATGCTGATAAAGTACATGTACCTCCAGTTCCCTTGAATGTCTTGATGGCTCCATGGCCCTTTGTAATGTGGGGCATTGACATGATCAGAGAGATTATACCTACCACTTCCAATGGGCATTGCTTCATCCTAGTGGCCATTGATTACTTCATGAAATGGGTTGAGACTGCCTCTTTTATACTGTTACCAAGAATGTTGTGGCGCGGTTCATCAGGCATAACCTTATCTATCAGTATGGTATTCCAGAGAGAATCATCACAGACAATGGTACAAATCTCAATAATATTATGATCATCGAACTCTGTAAACAATTCAAAATCCAGCATCATAATTCTTACCGGCCGAAGATGAATGGTGTTGTGCAGGCTGCTAACAAGAACATTAAGAAAATCATACAGAAGATGACAGTGACATACAAAGATTGGCATGAGATGTTACCATTTGCTCTTCATGGTTACCGCACCTTAGCACGAACGTCAACAGGGGCAACACTTTATTCGCTGGTGTATGGCATAGAGGTTGTCCTACCTATTGAGGTCCAGATCCCTTCTTTGAGAATCATGAAGGATGTAGGTTTGAATGAAGATGATTGGTTCTAGACTTGACTTGACCAACTGAATCTGATCGACGAGAAAAGACTTATTGTTGTCTGTCATGGTCAGATGTACCAAAAACGAATGATCAAAGCTTTCAACAAAAAGGCCAGACGTCAGGTATATCAAGTGGGTGATATAGTAATCAAGCACATCATACTGCCACAAGGTGATTCCAGGGGAAAATGGACTCCCACATATGAAGGGCCATTTGTAATTAAAAGCATATTTTCTAGTAGAGCCGTGATTCTGACCACCATGGATGGTGTCGACCTTCCTCACCATGTTAATACGGATATAGTGAAAAGATACTACGCATGAATAAAGACCCGCTAGGTTGACTGGCCTAGGAAAAGATAAGGGCATCCCGGCGAACCAAAAGGGTTCGGGCAAAAATTAGGGATAAATACAAAAAAATATGTACACCCGGCAAGTCGAAAACCTGAAAAGGCGGCTTGGGCAAAAAAGGGTATCCCAGTGGACTGAAAACCCGAAGGGGCGGTCCAGGAAAAAGTTAGAGATTTGAAGCGTACAACTATGTCCCATTGAATCACCTTATGACCGGACTTTTGTATCAACTGCCAAGCTCAAACGATACCAATCAATCCAGTCAGCTTCAGACAAGTAGCAAAGTGATGAGATGCTCAAGGACATAGGGGCAATAGCAAAATTGGAGCTCAATGGGATTATTACGCAGTTTTTTTTCTCTTTGTACACTATTTTGTATAGTTTTCATTTTCACGGTGGCGTTCTCCTACTAGAACGTTAGTCCCTTTGTACAAAATGCCTGTTATCAGCAAACTTCAAAATTAATGCAAGTCATTTCTTTTAATGTACAAAACTATTTGTCTTCCATTTTTCTGTTTTGTTGTGCAAAAACGTCCAGTGATTATTTTTGACATATGCATTTGAATATGATTATTATTCACAAATACTTGCATAAGAAACAGAAAGACAGTTACTAATGACTTTAAGAAATGGGGCAAAGTCTAAAAAGTCCATTTGTAGTTCCGACAGTTACTCTTTCCAGCAGGTACAGGAGCAGAGACATCTCGGGACAAAATCACCACTACATCCTTAGCATATGACCCAGTGACGTCTATGTTCCCCACAAAGTAGAAACAACCAAGGTTCTAATCTCTTCTTCCCCAAGCAGGAATCACCTCTTCCAGCAAAAGTTCCCTCAGAGAACTGAAATCTATACTCCCCGGCTGAGTTTTATAATCTTGAATAGTTTATAAAGCCTTATACCCGGTAGAGTTTATTTCTCTAAACTGCAGAAGTTTGTTCCCCAACAGCATTTATTTCTATACATCGGTAGAATATTCTGACAAAACATCATCTCTCTCCATAGAGTCCTTCTCAAGCAGGAGTCAGGGATCCCCAGCAGAATAGTCTCAAACCGAAAGAGGAAATCCCCGGTGAATCATCTTCATTCATCATCCCCAGTGGAAATGAAGGATTCAGCTTCCCAATACTCTTCAGCAGCAGTCAGGGATTTACTTTTCCAGACTAATAAATATCGCCACAGCATCCCATATTCATACATCATGGCATGCGCATACACATTTCATATAGCATAATCTCATTTATTTTGAGACCGTCATCACAATGCATTTCATACGTCATGACATTGCATACGACTAACTCTTTACTGTTTTCAGGAAAGATCAAATCAATAAACACCGTTGACTACTTACGTGACCTGGTAGTCTTCTCAAAAGCTACGCCTGATGAAGGGCTATTTCATCATTTTCCTCAAAAAGATGTTCTCACAAGACCTTATCTGGTTCAGTTAGATCGATTCTAAGATCTCTCTGAACAGGGGCAGCTGTTGTACCCTAAAATTTTCCCTCTCATGTTTTCCAAGGTTTTCTCTTACATGGGTGGTCACAAACATTTGATTAAAGAAAAATAATGATTTTAAAGATAAAGAAGGAGTCTTCGATTAGAATTTTAACAAGGTGCCTTCGATTGGCATATGGATAGCAGTCTTCGATTGGCCTTAGGACAAGGTCTTTCGATTGGCATTTTAACAAGGTCCTTTAATTGGCATCTGAACAGAATTTCTTCCTTTTGACATCTGGACAAAGAGATTCGATTGGGCATCTAAAACCCTTCGATCTGGCACTAGACCCCTTTTGACCAAGCTTGGTTCATAAGGCTTTGACTGTGCATTAGCTACTTCAGGCTTGCCTTCGATCCACAAGGAAGAGGCTTCCTTGGATTCACAAGGGCAAAGGTTTCTTCTATAATTACCTTCAATGCACAAGGCAAAAACTTCCTCTGTGTTTGCTTTCAATGCACATGGCCAAGATCCCTTAACACAGTTTTTGCACTATGACACCCAATATGACCCCTTCGAAAGAGTATCCCAAAGGCTCATTCGAAGGACACACATTGGTGGCCCATTCGAAGGAGGCAACAAAAAACTATTTGAAAGACACTCAAAAAGTCCATTTGAAGGAGGCAACAAAAGACTATTAGAAAGATACTCAAAAAGTCCATTCAAAGGAGGCCATCAGAGCCATTCGAAGGAGGCCATCAGAGCCATTCGAAGGAGAGCATTTGAAAGTCAAATATCCACATACATTCAAAATTCAAAAAAGGACAAGATCTTATGTATTTGGCCAACGTTACAAATTCTCATTCATGGCTTTCAAACACATAATCAAGGCCATTTAAATCTTTGCCTTCTTGTCCTCTCTACCCCCTCTATATAAAGAGATCACAAGTGTTGTATCAGACGAAGAGAAGGCCAAGAAGAAAAAAATAATCACACCACCATAGAAAGGATCAAAATTCTAACTAGTTTTATTTGCAGGCACCCTTAATCCAGAAGAAGGATATATTTGTGTTCTTGAGATTCCCAAGAATCTATTCCAAGCCAAGCCATGCTCAGATCGAAACATCTCTAGTTGGTAAGGATTTACCCAAATCGAAACTATATTTCTAAGTTTTTTAAATACATGTTATTGGTATATATGTGTTGCTAATACCATTTATGGTTATATGAGCATATCATACACAAGATAACATGCAGGAATAAAATCAGGCCATCGAAAGGCATGACATGATCTGCCTTTCGAAGCTCATGGCCTAGCCCGTTTCACGTCAAAATAAGCTTAGGCCTGAGGACAGAAGATTCGTAATAGGGAGAAGGACCTGGGTTCGATACCCAGGTCCTGCATCTTTATTTTTTGCCAGCATTTGCCTTGCAGGTTCAATTCGAAGAACAAACTCCCTCCTTGGATCGAAAAAGGAAACATCCTTCCTGGATCAAAAATACCATCCCCTTCACAGAATCGAAGGACAACATCCCTTCTGGATCAAAAAGTCCATTCTCCTTGCAATCGAAGGAGTCCCTTTTTCTTTTTGTATTTTATTCTTTGTTTCATTTCTTTATTGACTCTTTTTCTATTCAACTTGACATTAAATCAAAAAAATCACAAAAACTAGGCTTAGACATTTTAATCAAATAATTAATTTCTTAATTAATTTATTAATTAAATTTTAACCATTTTCTTAACTTAAAACAAATCAGAATTTAGGACTTAATTCTGATTTAATTTTCTTTTCATAATAAAAAACAACCAAAAAGATTTTTATTTCTTAGAATATTTGTTAGACGTTATTTTCAATTTCACGCGCGTTTATTTAATTTCGTATTTTAATTATTAATGTACCTGCCCACTGGATGTAATAGATTAAACCTAGGACATTTACTGCTTTATCCCCCTCATTCTTGAACTGTGTAAGTCCCCTCCCCAAAGCATTGTAATAGCGTAGATTTAAATTCTTGCACTTTAATATCCTGCAATATATATTAACTGCTAGTAATTAGGCGTGTATGATAAGACTAATAATCAAACGCTAGCAAACTTAACAAAAAGATAAATAAATGAATTGAACGCAATTGCACACAAGCACCTCTAAGGTATCCCACTTTGGTTTCCTTTAAGAAATAAAACAGTCATGAGGCAGGAATGCTTTAGCAAAGACCCATAAATCAAAAAAGATCATAGTCCCTCGATGATCCTACAGTTGCCTTTCGGTAAATGGTCTAGTCCCTAAAAGAAAATTTCTAAAGCGTCTCCACAAGTTGCCTTCGTGACTGTAAAACGTCCCTTCGAATGTCCCTCAAACATTCGACGACAAAGTTGCCTACTCACTAATAGTAGGATAGCATTGTCTAAAGGAAAGGAGGAAAAGAAAGACCCTTTTCGAGTATAAAAGTAGATAGTTGTTAGAAGTTTTCTCAAAAACATTTTTGCACTTACACAAATACTACTTTTCAAAAACAATTTTTCAAAACATTCGCTTTATTGACACTCTGGAGGACTGATACAAGAGTTAAACGCAAAGAAAATCTCCGCACTAAGGCATTCTCAAAACATTTTCAAACACACAAAGCACAAAGGTATTTCAAAATGATCAAACCTCTAAGAGCCCGTAGAAAAGTACGGATGGAAAGGGTGATAACACCTTCCCTTTCCATAATCTACCCCCCTTACTCAGAAAACATCTCGAGAAGGTCTTTTTCTGTTCTTTTCACCCTTTCCTTAGTTTGGATAAAAGAAAAGGCGGTGGCGACTCTTGCTTACTGCACATTTGCAAATACAAAATGCAAAACCAGTAGTATTAAGCAGTCGGTTCTGCCACCGTAAAACAGTAGTACTTCATCTTCAAGTGTACTGTGGAGGGAACAGATATCAGCTCTTCCAGAATGGACCTCCCCAGAATATACTGATACAGAGACGGACAATCAATTACCAGGAATTGGACCTTAATGGATTTGGCCATCTCTGTTGCCCTGAAGGTGACTATCAATTTGACGTAGCCCCGTGGTTTGGTGATTGCACTGTTGAAACCTTATAAGTCTGAGCCCACATAAGGCGTCATGTGAGTCTCGTCGAGCTGCAAAGTGGTGAACAAATGGGAGTACATAATGTCGATTGATCTTCCCTGGTTTACGAGAATCTGTCAGACATTAAAATTGGTCATCTTTGCTTTTACAAGCAGAGGGATGGTTGAATTGGGGGATCCGCCGAGGAGTTCCTCATGGTAGAATAAGAAAGGGATAAATTTTTCTCGAAATTTGTCGAGGATGGAGTTCTTGTTGGAGTTTGCATTGATCAACTTCTCGAACTTCCTTTTTACCGAGCCCACGGTGACTATTGAATCCCCCGCCAGATATGACCATAGCGAAGGGGAAGGTCTCCCAGGGATTGCATGTTGAGAAGTAGAGGGGGTGCTTGACGTCATCAGGGATATAGAAATCCTCCAATCGAGAAATGCGTATGGAGACTGGCATACTGACGTCGTTGGATGATGGTTTCTTTTCCTTGACCTTCTTTGATTCAGGGGCGTCCTTGCGGGGATCTTCTTTTTTCTTGTACTGCTTGAGATACCCAACTCTGATAAGGATTTCAATGGCATCCTTCAGATGGATGCAGTCTTCAGTGGTGTGCCTGTGACTCTTGTGGAACCGACAATAATTAGTTTTGTCCATCCCGAGCTTGGATGATGTTTGTCAAGGAAAGCAAACCCCGGCCTGACAAAACTTGAATTTACACAATCATTCGGGATGTGTTTGCGTGAGGCGTTCAGAGGAGTGTAATTTTGGAACCTTCTAGCTAGCTCTTTGTATTCCCTTGATTCGTGGGGCTTGTCGTCTCTTCTTTTATATGCTCTCCGACGAGATGTTGATGAGTTGTCGTGCTATGAGACTTTGGAATTCTCCTGATGTTGTGAGTCTTGTGCATTGTTGGCAGCTTCTTTTTTTTCATATTGGATGTATTCTTGAGCCTTAAGGAGGAGGGCATCTAGTGTAGCAGGTGTTTCGATGCCAACTGCCTTGACAAAGTCACTAAAGGGATGCAGCCTGCATTTAAGCAAATATTTCTTCATATCGTTGATCGTGGAGACCTGAACGGCTTCGTGGTTGAATCTTTCTATATACGCCCGAAGGGATTCCTCCTTCCCTTGGATGATCGCCTCCAATGATGCTTCAGATTTGGGATGTCGGTGATAGGCCGTAAAGTGCCTGGAGAACTTTCTCCCCAGGTTCTTCTAGGATGTAATCAACTCGTCAGGAAGGCTTTTGTACCAAGCCATAGCCACTTTTCTAAGAGTGATGGGAAAATTCGGCACTGGATGGCTCCCCGGACACCTCTGTAATTGAGCAGGGCATCGATATTCGACAGATCCATTGTAAGTCCCCAGGTTTGAAGGCTTCTCCAGCCCGGCGGGTAGGGGAGTCTCCATGATTTCTCTTGACAGCGAACCACAAGGTTCGTCATCTTCAAACTGGTTAGGTGATGGCATGGGAGAATAATTTCTCCTTCTTCGTTGAGGACTAACATCACGTCGATGGGATGTGCTTCTCTAACGACCCTTTTTTTTGGGCGAAGGAGTAATATGATTCTCCGGCTGCTGGTTGCCTTTGATCTTATTTGTGACTGAGTAGCGTCGGTCTCTGCGAGGAGGAGTATGCTCGCGTTTCTTGATTAGCGAGGTTTCAGGTTTTTATTGAGCGGAATGATGGATGGGTCGTCATGGAGATGGGTTGCAAGACCTCCGTCGTTGATGTTTCGGAGGGGATCTGGATCAGCGTACCTTCTCCGGAGCTCTGATCCTATTGTTTTCTTGGAGGATCAGAGTGTTGGTCTGATTTAATGTTGCGAGCAATGCTGCCAAGGCTGGGTCGGCGTTGGTCGGTACCTAAACAAGTTGGAAGAAGGTCGATGCTTCTTCTTGGACTTTCTTGGGCTTGTTGGTTTCCAAGAAATGGACGTCGTCGTCCTCATCATTCTTAGATGAGGGAGAGGCAATACAATCATCTCTCAGGGGAATGTCTTCATAGAGATGGGTCTCTTTGTCATTTTTTGTCTTGCAGACAGGGGAAATGGCAGTTTTTCCAGCGAGATATTTGTCACCTTGATCAACCATAATTTGAATCTTGAAATGTCGTTTTGATCTTGTTTCCAGGGAAAGAAAGATGGTAAAAGCAGATTCTAGCAGACAACGCCACTGATCTTACCGGTGATCAGAACCTGTGATAGGCCGATATCTGCGTCTATAGTGATAGAATCAAGGAGGAGATGGTGTACCTGCAAGGCACTCTGATACTCAAGTAAGTAAGAGTGCAGGGAGATACAAGAGAGAATATAGCATTTTAGAGTAGAATATCGGATACCTGGCCATCACAAGTGTGCGGATTTATATAATGTCTTCGGCGCTTGACTTTTGGTCCCTATTTTTGGGCCTAGATATTAGGCCCTTAAAAATAGGTAACTGTCGGGTGCAGGCAACTTGTGTGCGACAACCTGAGATGGTGTGCCTGAAACTAGCCGGTATTTCAGGAAGAGATGCTCGGAACTAGTCGTTGCCACGGGCAGAGACGTGGTCACGAGCAGGCATGTCCCCGATGTCTTTGAAATCACACGGGCACGCGATCTAAACCGTCGGGTAGCAGAGAAAGAGTGCCTTTTGCCAGCTCAAGTTGGTTGGGCCAATATTTTTTAGGTTGTTCTGGATCAGGGATGAATTGGATCGTGCTTGGTTGCTAGTCCAGTCCAAAATAATTATATTTTTAACTAAGAGTCCTAATCTTCCTAAATGACTTTCTAAAATAATTATTTATTTATTTTAACGAGTCAACTTTACAGTTATCGATTCTTGTTCTTCGAATATACATCCTCTGGATACTGTTGTAAATATTTTTTATTTTTTGATGTATTTGATTATCAATGTATTTGATTCATATATAGACCGAATATATTGATAATTAAATAATAAAAAAAAAAAAATTGTTTATAATAATATCTGATAGGTGTATTTTTTAAATTTTTGAAAGACTATTCTTCGATTCAACTACTTCAAAAGTGGAGCGATGACCATCTTCTATGTTTCTTCAAACCAATTTTATGTAAAAAAACTATATTTGCATATAAAAGTAGAATTTGTATGAAATTTTTTTACTAATTCGAACAACTAGCTAATGCTGTCAAAACCTTTTATACTAGGTTAATAGAATGGGAACAATATTTGAATGCACTAACCACTAAGTCAATGACCAAATAAATTCAGAGTTTGAAGCTAGAATTCTTTTTTTTTTAAATAAGAGAGAACAAAGTAAAAAAAGAGACAAATCAAAGGTATTGAAAATGGGTGCATTTTAGACCTGATGTGTCACGTAGCCTTATCTTTGGCTTCATCGTGGCTTGTTTTTTCTTCAGTTTTAATCTTTAAACTATAGTACCATATAATTGTTAGCACCGCCATGATTCGTAAAGCATCTTAATTAGCGATAAGGACTAAGCCCCATAATTTGTGAAACATTGAATCAACAACTCTACAGTTTTATGGTATTATATAGTAACATGATGTTTATCTCTTGAGTCCGGTTGAGTTAGGATAATGTATATTAACGAAGTCAAAAATTCTAAATCACTTCTTCAAGTCCATTTAAAGAATCTACCACGAGAAGTTGTCATATATTTTAAATTTGAAAAAATATTAAATTAAATATGAGAAATATTTTGATAAAGGGGATCTTAAAAAGAAAGTCTTGCTTACGGTGTTTACAAATAAGTCTCTAATAGATGATTCTAATGAAAATTCGTTCCACAAACCAAATAATTATAAAATCTAGTAGATGAGAGATGTAAATATAACTAATTATGTTACTGGATAATATTGCTTTTGGTTTTGATTGATTTTCTAAGGAATGATGATTGGTTTTAGTTCAAATTACATATTTTATGTAAGAGCAAGTAATGCAAATAACTTACACAAACTATCATCATCATGTTGTTCTTCTTTCTCATGGACCTCAATGCATTTGAGTAGATATTTAAAGGTCTTAATCTCACACGGCATCGTAAGCCCGCCGCTATGATCAAATCCGAATTCCTCAGCAGCCTTTTCAAGCTACATTTTGAATAAGGAGTGGCTAAGGTAGCTAGTTGGAATAATGAACCGTCGAAGCTCAGGTCCAACATATATCGCCAAGTAACCTTTTGGCACATGAGGTGGTGGTTTTTGACTGTTGCAGCTTTCCTCATCAGAGTCACAACTTATGACCTTTGTTATTCTTCTGTTGATTATTGGAGATATGTAAGCTAAAAAGAGTCGAGATAACCTTGAATTGTCATTTTTTATTGTCCTTGTTAGAGAGAGATACTAGGAGCATTGATACATAGCATAAGACTATGCACTTTTGTGAGAGACACATCACTTATCCACCTAAAATCTTAAGGTAATAGGTGAGTGGGTTCTCCCACTTATATATGCTTAAGTCTCCACATTCCTATCCAATGTAGATTATTTCATCACTTACTCACACTTGCTATATTATTCTAACACTCTCTTTCAAGTGTGTGTTCATAATGCTCCCCCATTTGTACCACCATTGACATCTTGCAACGGAACACCACTTCCTGAGCGCATTTCGATACAAGTTTCTTCTGGTCTATTTCTCGAACCAAAGACTCTCATACCACTGCGAACAAGTTTTCAATTATTATTCTTGATCATGTTTTCAAGAATTTCACGTCATAGATCGTGTTTCTAGGGCAAGTGAATCAACCGGTGCGAAGATGACTAGTGATAAGGACATTCTGAATTCTCTTCCAATGCTTGACGGCAAAAATTGAATCTGATAAAAAAAACAGATGCAATCCTTATTTGACTTCCATGAAACCCTAGAAGTGATTACCGACGGCATTCCTGCGTTGGCTGCAAATACAACTGACGAACAGAAAAAAGGCCACAACGAAGTCAAGAAGAAAGATTACAAGGCTTCTTATTGCAATCAAACGACTGCCGATGCTACTAATTTCGACAGAATCTCTCATGCTGAAATGGCGAAGAAGGCATGGGATATTCTGGTGAAGTATTACGAAGGAGGTGAGAAAGTTAAGGTTGTCAAATTACAAACCTTGCATCGACAATATGAGTTGTTGTCGATGAGAGAAGATGAAAAAGTTGCAGAATATGTGTCGAAGGTTTAGAAACTCGTTCATCTCATGAAGGGTTGTGGTGAAACTATTACTGATAAGATGATAGTTGAGAAGGTAATGAGAACGTTGACCTCTCACTTTGATCACGTTATCGTAGCTATTCAAGAATCCAACAATCTTGAAACCACTAAATTGGAAGATTTAGTCGGTTAGTTGGAGGCGCATTAGATGAGGATTGTCGAAAGGAAAGGAGTTCAGGACTCGATACAGGCACTGCAAGCTCATTCATGGAAAAAGGATGGTGGTTCCAACAAATTCAAAGGCAAGTTCGACAAGACTCATGGCAAGGAGTCTTGGTTGAATCCCCATAAGAATAAGATCGAAGATAGAAGATAAGAAAGGTATACAGTGTTATAACTGTGAAAAGTGGGGAACTTGGCCAAGAATTGTTGGTACAAAAAAGACAAGGGATCGACAGGTAATGATAAAGGAGCGAACCTTGCACGCTAAGATTCAAATGATTCTAAAGGTGGTATGGTGGTTATGGCTGCAGTTGCAGATAATCATGTCGAATCTAAGATCTGGTTTCTCGACTCAGGCTGCTCGAACTACATGATTGGTCGAAAGGAGTGGTTGGCAGATTTTGATGAGTCGAAGAAGAGCAAGGTAAAACTTGTTGATAATAGTTCGTTGCAAGCAGGAGATACTGGCAACATAGTCTTTCAAATGAGTAATAGAGGGAAAGCTATGATCAAAGATGTGCTCTATGTACCTAGAATGAAATGTAACTTGCTAAGTATTGGACAACTAGTCGAAAAAGGTTTCTCAGTTGTCATGAAAGATGGAGTTTTGAAATTTTTCGACACCAAGAACAATTTGGTCTTAAAATCTCCATTGACGAAGAATAAGACATTTAAGACTATGATCAGTTTGACAGAAGTTCAATGTTTGAAAATTGTTATCGACCACAAAGATAGTTGGTTGTGGCATTTGAGGTTTGGACATTTGAATTTTCGATCACTTAATCAACTGATTATTCAAGATATGGTTACTGGTATTCCAAGTCTTGAGATGCCTGAAAAAATTTGTGAAGACTGTTTAGTGGGAAAGCAATCTAGAAATTATTTCGTTTCCACTATGTCAATGAGATTATCCTGCATTCTCGAAGTGGCGCATTCATATGTATGTGGTCCATTCAAAGAACATACAATTGGTGGAAACAGATATTTTGTTTCGTTTGTCGATGAGTTTAGTCGAAAGCTGTGAATCTATGTGATCAAACGAAAGGACGAAGTATTCAAAATCTTTAAGAGATTCAAGATACTTGTCGAAAACCAGAGTGAGAAGAAGATCAAAGTTCTGCGAACAGATGGAAGGGGCGAATACACATCCAAGATGTTTGAAGATTTCTGTGCAGAACATGGTGTTGATCATGAGGTAACTGCTCCTTATACACCTCAACAAAATGGAATTGTTGAAAGAAGAAACAAAACTATATTAGATATGGCGAGATGCATGCTGAAGCAAAAGAATTTGCCAAAGTCTTTATGGGGAGAAGTTGTTTCGACTGCAATTTATATTTTAAATAGGTGTCCTACTAAGATATTGAAGAACAGGGTTCCTGAAGAAGTGTGGAGTGGAAAATGACCATCAGTAAGTCATTTGAAGGTGTTTGGCTCTATGTGTTACAAGCATGTTCTTGATGCAGGGAGAAGGAAGTTTGATGACAAGAGTGAACCTATGATTCTGGTAGGATATCATAAAACTGGTTCATATAGACTATTCAATCCAGTTAATGAGAAGATTGTGTTGAGTCGAGATATTGTAATTAATGAAAATTCTTCCTAGGATTGGAATTCTAGCAATTCAAAACAAGCCATTAATGAACTTTGATTTCAACGAAGAAACTAATGAAGTAGAGGTCAGAGGAATTATTGAGAATCCAGTCAAAATCGAAGAAGAAGTAGTTGCTGACACTCCCGACACTTTCGAAGTCGGAGAGGTTGTGGCTGAAACAAGCCAAAGACCTCAAAGAAACAGAGTTTTTCCAACAAGACTTCATGATTATGAAGTGGTGGGTGATGATGAAATCACACCAGATAGAGAATTAGTTCATTTTTCTTTACTTGCAGGTGCTGAAACAATCAACTATAGTGAAGCTTTGAAGATTAACAAGTGGAAGTTAGCTATAGTCGAAGAGTTACAGGAAATTGAAAGAAACAATACATGGGAGTTAGTCGAATTGCCAGCATATACAAAAGCTATCGAAGTAAAGTGGGTGTTCAAGTTGAAACACAATGCAGATGGGTCAATAGCAAGACATAAAGCAAGATTAGTAGCTCTAGGTTTTCTTCAAAGAGCAAGACCCGACTACTCTGAAGTATTTTCTCCAGTAACAAGATTAGAGACTGTACGACTAGTGGTAGCATTGGCATGCAACCAAGGCTAGTCGACATTCCATCTAGATGTGAAATCAACATTTCTGAATGGTCCTTTAGACGAAGAAGTTTATGTCACACAACCTTCTGGGTTTATGATTCAGAAGGAAGATAGTAAAGTATATAGATTACACAAAGCGATATATGGCCTCAAGCAGGCACCTAGGGCATGAAACAAGAAGATCGACTCATACTTCGTCGAATTGAGATTTGTCAAATGAAAATCAGAGTATGGTGTCTATGTTCAGGTTGTAGCACAAGATATAACAATCATCTGCTTGTATGTTGATGACTTGCTAATAACTGGAAATAGTTTGGAGAACTTGTCGAAGTTCAAAGAGCTGATGATGAAGGAATTTGAAATGTCGGATCTAGGAAAATTATCTTATTTTCTAGGCATGGAATTTCAAATGTTGAAGCAAGGTATGGTGCTACATCAAAGAAAGTATGTCAAAGAGATACTCAAGAGATTCATAATGGATGATTCAAATCCTACATCCTCACCTGTTGAACCAAATGTGAATTTGGAGAAGAATTGAGAGGAAGACAAAGTCGATGCAACTTTGTTCAAACAAATTGTGGGATCTCTGAGGTATGTGCGCAACAGTCGGCCTGATATAGGTTTCGCGATCGGATTAGTAAGCAGATATATGGGTGAAACAAGAGTGTCACATATAAAGGCTGCAAGAAGAATCCTGAGACATTTGAAGGGTTCAATAAATTGTAGAATACTATTTCGACGAGATTCTGAAGGCAAAGAAGCAATAGTTAATTATGTTTCAGATGTTTATTGGTGTGGAGATAAGGAAGATCGAAGAAGCACAACTAGATATTTCTTTCAAGTATTTGGTGCCCCAATCTCATGGTGTTTGAAGAAGCAACCTGTGGTGGCATTATCATCGTGTGAAGTTGAATATATAGCAGGATCCTATGCTGCATGTCAAGAAACTTGGATCAGATTTGTATTTGAAGAAATGACTGACGAAGTAAGAAACCTCTAGTCTTGCAAATCGACAACAAGTCAGCCATAAATCTGGCGAAGAATCCAGTTCTACATGGAAGAAGTAAACATATTGAAGCAAGGTTTCACTTCTTGAGAGAAAAAGTAAATCAAGGTGAACTTGAAGTTAGACATTGCTCAAGTGAAGCACAGTTGGCCGACATTTTCACCAAAGGATTGAAGATCGACAAATTCGTGAATTTGAGAAAGAAATTAGAAATAATTCAGATTAACTATTTTTGAGGATGTTCGACAACTTGGATTATGGGGGCGTGTTGAAATATTAAATTAGATTTGTTAAATATTAGATTAGATTTGATTAGATTTAATATTTAAATATAATTCAAATTGTGTTAGCTCAAACCCAATTAGGGTTGTATATAAATAGTCATATTATGTATCATTATTTGTACAATTCAATAATATAAATTCTTATTTCCTTTAAAAATAAAAAATAAAATTGTTGGGGGAGATACTAGGAGCATTGATACATAGTGTAGGAATAAGCACCTTTGTGAGAGGCACACCATTTATTTACCTAAAACCTTAAGGTGATTCACATTCCTATCCAATGTGAGACTATTTCTCCACTTACTCATATTTGCTATATTATTTCAACGGCATTGCCAAATGCCTCTAACAGTGGATTCGACTGAATCAATAATAAAAAAAGAAAAATCAACACCCCATATTGATGCGTAAATAAAAATTCAAGGTTAATTAAACCCCTAGCAATGATAGCTTAGTTCATAACTTTTTATTCAGTTGATCTATCATCACAAACAGTACGCCCACCAACAAAGGTAAGATACTGCATAGTCAATTTTATTGTTTCAATTTTCTTAGCACCACTTTCACCACTGACCAAAATAGATTGGCTATGACCTTCATTCATCATTGCTCTAAATCATGACCAACTGAAACTTACAAACATGAAACATGAAATGGCGAGTAGTAAATACAACAAAATAAAGAAGCTTAAATACAAAATTTCCTGCAAGAAAATCATAGCTTTCATGTTGAGCTAAAATAGTGAGACAGAAACAAACATAATCCATCAACTTTTTTTAACATAATGACTTATTAGAAAAAGCACAGAACGTGGTAGACTCTGTAGCTTTCATTCCAACCACAACCACACCGGAGGCATCATTAGCATCAGGCACTCCAATATCTTTCTTGGACTCATTGACATCACTAAATTGAACTTATTGTATAGAATTAGGACCCCGGGCATCATACGCACTCCAATCACCCAAATAAGGGAGCTCGTAGTTTGAGTTAGCCTGAGCAACAGCTTCTCCTGCAACTTCGACAACAACAGTAGCACCAGCATCCGGAACAGGATTGGAAGAGGTGTTATTGTAACCGCCCAATGGATAAGACCCGACCACAGATGTTTCTGCAACCATTGGTTCACTATCTTTCATATTTGAATAAAGAACCTTTTAACTTCAAAGAAAAGAATATGAATCCAAAAGTAAAAAAAAAGACTATCAAGTTTTGTTTATCAGTATAAAACCTGTGAAGCTAGTGGATGCATCCGAAAATAGCATTTGGAATTCATCAAACAAATAGATATAACAACAGAATGTGAAACGTATTAGAATCAACTAAAATCGTTAGGGTTTCAGAGTTTAAACCCTAATCAAGAATGGAGGAGAAATCAAAATACCTAATGGAGAAAATAGTTACGTTGCAGATAAGAGCGAGGGTTTTTAAGGTTATTCTTTTGGTTTGACGAAGACGGAAATGAAAGAGTGATTTCTTCCAACACTTGCTCCAT
Source organism: Vicia faba (assembly GCA_948472305.1). Taxonomy (NCBI): domain Eukaryota; kingdom Viridiplantae; phylum Streptophyta; class Magnoliopsida; order Fabales; family Fabaceae; genus Vicia; species Vicia faba. Next base: position 1,166,490,756 of record OX451736.1, read on the forward strand.
TAACTTGATGTGAAGAAACACATCCTTAACATCAATGCATGCTCCATTCTGGTTTTGATAAATAAATATATTTATGAACCTCCAACCTCCACTTAATAATATTTTGAAGAAGAAATAAAGATTGAATTTTTGAAAAGGTTAAGGTTGAATTGTAAATCGAGAGGTTTCAAGAACAAAAATTTATAATTACTGATCGTACCTGATCAGAGTTAGACCGTCACAGTTGGCTTTTGGCTGAATTTGAAGGAGATGGGGGGTACCTGCAAGACACTCTGATGGTAAAGTGAGAGACGGAATAAGCAAGCAAGTATGTATGTAGGTGTGAATGAATGAATACCTGACCCTCTCGAAATATAGGTTATTTATAGCCCCCAGCGCTGGGCTAAGGTCTCTTTATTGGGCTGATCAAACAGGCCCAACAAAGGGACTACCAGGTTCTACGTGAGTAGTGGGGACCTGCATGTGGCCCCCTACCTGGATGATGCTCTCCGCAAGACAGGAAGGATAAAGACGCGATCTTCCCGGGACCCTGAGGACTCTGCGAAATCCGGAGAGGTTGAAAGTCAGCCCTACGAGGAGGGTGCTCGGGTAGAGCGTGCGCTCGTCGAGGACGTTCCTCGCAGGCACCGGCGGGAAGTAATCGTAGCCGACCAGATACCCATGATCGGGGTGTGCTCGGAGGATATACTGCTTAGCATGATATGTTGACAAGCTTGGATTGGGCCTCACTGGTGATTGGGACACGGCCAGGCCCAGTCCAGAACAGGATCCCCCCAAGTCGTTGCTCCTGGAAAGGGAGTCATGAATTGATTCAAGTTTTCCCCTTCGCGAGACTCATTTGCGCGACACAGGGGTTTTCAATTGGGGATGTGAGATATCGCCTGGTTCGTGATTTACCCCGTGCAGCGATCGAGAAGTGTTCGAGGAGAACTCGCTGGGAGGTGGTGATGCGTCAGTCAGACATGTGGCGCGACTCTTGGAAACCATAATGCTGCCCTATGGAGTAGGGTCATCATTGTCTACGTGAGTAGGCGTCGAGGACAGAGGCGGTTCGTGGTTCCCCGGCGCGACGTTTCATATTCCACGCCATCTCTATAAATAGGGCTTCAGGACCCATAGTTTGTTTTCACATCTTCACGCTCTCATTTTTTCTCTGTTTTCAATCACTGTGTGTTTTCCTAGCGTCACTAAGTCCACTGCGTTGTTTGCCGTGTGTTCATCTCCACCATCGTCGCTCCTCACTCTTCTCCCAAGTAAGTGTTTTTTCCCTTTGATATCTCATGTTGTAGACAAATTTTGATGGCGTTTTAGTGGTAGAATTTCATGTATGGGGATTGTGCCCGAGAAATTTAAGCACCCTAGGCGCCTGATTCATGATTACGCCCGCGAAATTCATAGGTTTAGGCATAGGGTTTATGATCGTGCCCGTGATACTCATGCGTTTGGCTAGTAGATTTATGAACTTGGTCGGGAGATTCATCCTTTCGTTAGTATGTAGGCTAGTTTTCCCAGTATTATTCTTGTATCTGGCCAGCAACATTATGAACTTGGTCGCAGGATTCATCCTTTGCTCGCGATATTCATGTTATGCTCGCGTCATTCATGGTTGATACGCGTCCGCCGCTAAGATCGGTGTTTGGTCGAGGTCTACGTGTTCCCCATTTTTCATATGAATGGTCGATGACTCGGTCTGAGTGTTGCTTACTTCTCCCCGTCTTTGTGGCGGAAAAGCAGATTTGCTGTCGAATTCACCGGTTTCCTGTACTTTGCAGGTAAATGGCCGATATTCCTGAGTCCTCAGGGCGTAATGATGTCGAGGAAACAAGAACTGCCGATGAAAGCATCAATTTGGTCGACACCGTTGACGACCCCACTCTGGATTGGGTTGGTGCTGAACCTCGGGGAATAGATTTGATCTATAGTTATTCCAGTAAACAAGCTTACACTGTCGTCGAGTATGGCGGCAGCCAGGAGGGATTTCGGAGAAACTTTAAGATTATGAGGCCGACGAGGGATGCCTATATCTGCTCGGAGTTTACACAGGACGCCTTTCCCATGTACGAGATTGTATTTAAAGATCTCGGGCTCTGGTTGCCCTTCAATGACTTCCAGGTGGGAGTGTTTAACCACCTAAACCTGGCCCCCTCCCAGATTCATCCTAATGCGATTGCCTTTATCCGGGCATTTGAACTCACCCGCCGCTTCCTGAGGATTGGGGCGACGATTCCCCTGTTCTTTAGGGTTTTTCATCTACAACGGAAGTCCCGAGGAGGGAAGCGCAGCTGGGTGTCCCTTAAGCGGTCGAAGAGACTGTTTAGGATGTATATGGATTATGTGCGAGATTTTAAGGATAAGTGGTATATTTTGCAACCGTCTACCCAGACAGTCATAAATTCGCTGTTCGAACCGGCCGTTGTGGTGGACGAGGACGGGGAGCCGTGTTTGGATGCTGAGGGTAATCCCGAGATTGGGAAAGTCTCTAAGTTTCCCATTCACTGGTGTTCGGGCCATTACGACCATGGACCTGGATACTACCACACTCCTGCTGGAGGTATGAGTGTTGAGGACGAGGAAGCTTATGGCGTCCTGAACAAGTTTGTCGATGGCTTCTTTCCTTCTCGGTGGGTTACGAGGGAAGGGGACGATGTTCTTCATGAGGATGGCGAGCCTACGTTCGAGGCACGCCCGATCAACACCAAGGCGCTCGTCGAGTTCCAGTCTTACGGGAAAGTCGTACACCTCTTAGGTTTCTTGCTTTGCTCTATTGACATTCCTCTTTATTTGTTTTCTTTAATGTATGTGGCTAACCCAAGTACACTTCCTTTGCAGGTCACATGGAGGAGCTTCGCGAGAGGTTGTTGAAGCTAACTCAAGACAAGAAAATCAGCAAGAGGTTGGTGAGGCCGCAACAAGCCACACGGATGGGCCTGACCCCTGACTCGGGCAGGGAAGGATCTAGTGGGTCCTCGGGTTCCCCGGACACCGAGCACCAATATTCTTTGATCGGCAAGAAACTAAGTAGACCAGATGATGGGGTCAAAGTGAACGACGAAGGGGCGGGCGCCCGGGCCTTCGGCCTGCCACCCTGTTTTGTGGAAAAGGATTTCTTCGAGGGGTTTCCCTTGTCCATATCCGACAACGAGGCCGACATCATCAGGCGGCTCGACAAGGAAGGTCAGAGGAAACACCTCGCTGCCAGCATGGTCGAAGTGATAAAAATGGCCGAGATGGAGGTTGTCCTCGCGGGCGAAGGGTCAGACTCCTTGGATCGGGTCAAAGAGCTGGAGTCGGAGAAGGCGGCTCTTGTGGCCAAGTCCCACAAATTGAAAGTTTCCCTCAAACACTCTGAGGAAATATTTCGTGAGCAGTCTGACGTGTTGTCGGGGGAGAAGGAAAGGACCGACAGAGCTCTCGAGGAAAAAGACTACCTCCAGCTTGATAAGGAGCGGTTGGAGAGTGACAACCAACGGCTGTCGAGAGAGGTCGAGGACCTGAAGGTTGTTATGCTGCCCGCTGAGGATGAGCCAGAAGGGATGGCCGACTTGCGCACGCGTTCTGACTGTATCGCTCGCATTCAACTCCTGGAGTCGGACTGTGTTGGCGCTTTGGCCGATGATTTTGAGACTGCGGTGAATCAGTTGTCCATGCTAAATCTGGGTTTGAATACCGAAGGGACTGGGGTTCTGTCCCAGATTGTCGATGGTTGGGTTGTGCCTCCCCCTGACTCTCTTGGCGTCTATGTTGGCACTCTGGGAACTGATTGATGCTTTTGTTGGTGTTTGGGCCTGCGTGCCCGTTATTGTTTTTGGGGCCTGCGTGCTCGTTATTATTTTCGGGGTCTACGTGCCCGCCTTTATTCTCTTAGTTTTTTGGCCGTCGTGCCTGGATTGTAATTTTGGATATCGCCGGCCCTTGTGGTCGGTATATTATTGATCCTTGTTTATGATTTCCTATTCGATGGGTGCTTTGTTTACATTTGTCTGATAATATTTGATGTATATGCTCGACTATTATTTTTGGTAATGAATTCTTGGCGAAGTTTATGTTCGGGTGGAGATATTCGTTCGACCCCTATGTCGGTTCGACGCATTTCGAAATGCGTCGAATACGCTGAGTGGAATCCACGTGTCGGGTGTATGACCGTGATTGGGATCCTACGCCCGTGGCATGAACTTCCCATTGCGAGCTGGGTGTTCTACCATATGGGGTACTTCAACAGTGGAGCTCGATCGAGGTGTCCCTGTCGGGTATGTACGTTTGGTTCATCGAAGTGAACGATAATATGCCCTCGTTGGTTGGTAGGTGGGGTCCGTACCTCGACTCGCCTACGTGGTCGAGCTTTTCCCTTCGTCGACCGAAGGTGAGCATTCGACGGCAAAAGTCCCCCAGCGAGTGAGGCCTTTAGTTATAGTATTATTTCAGCTTCGCAACATTCCAGGGTCGTGGTAGCGGTTCTCCATTTAATTGCTCGAGATAATATGCTTCGGTGCCCATAGCTCCATGGACGCGATAAGGTCTTTCCCAGTTTACGGCCAATTTTCCTTCGCGGAAATCCTTCTAGTTCCTCTGCAAGACTAGGCTTCCGACCTGAAATTCGCGTCTTATGACCTTATTGTCGTAGTGTAGGGCTACCCGCTGTTTCAGAGTGGCCTTGTGCAGGGCTTCTCCCGATCAGATTTCCTCGACCAGGTCGAGCTCGTCTCTCAAAGCCTCGTCGTTCATTTCCTCGTTAAGAGGCATCTCCGTTCTCCTAGATGGCTCCATGATCTCTACTAGGATGACCGCCTCGGTGCCGTAGGTCAGTCAGAATGGAGTCTCACCTGTCATCGAATGGGGCGTGGTGCGGTAAGCCCATAAAACGCTATGTAGTTCTTCGACCCACCCCCTTTTTGCTTCGCCTAGTCTGCGCTTGAGTCCTCGTAGGATGACCCTGTTGGCGGCATTGGCTTACCCGTTGGTTTGGGGATGCTCGACTGAGGTAAAATGTTGTTTGGTGTCGAGTTTGGCGATGAAGCTTTGAAAGCCTTGGTCGGTGAATTGGGTACCGTTATCTGTGATTAGCGCCTGCGGGATTCCAAACTGGGCGAGAACGTTTCGCTTGTAAAAGCGGAGGATGTTATGTGAGGTGATTTTCGCAAGGGCCTCGGCCTCTATCCACTTTGTAAAGTAATCCACGACCACGATAAGGAATTTTTTTTTGTATGTTCCTTGCACGAATGGTCCGAGGATGTCCATCCCCCACCAGGCAAATGGCCATCGGGATGACAATATATTCAGCTCGTGTGGCGAGGAGAGATGCATGTCGGTGTGTCTTTGGCATTTGTCATATCTCTTGACTTGGTATTTGGTGTCTTGTTGCATTTTTGGCCAGTAATACCCTGCTCGTATTGCCTTCCTCGCTAGGGATTTGCCGCCCATGTGTTGGGCGTTAATACCTTCGTGTATTTCCCGTAATATCTCGGGGACTGCGGATTCGTCGATGCCCTTCAAGAGTGGGATGGAAAATCCTCTGCAATATAGTTTATGTTCGAGCACCACGTAGGAGCACGCTCGCTGTTTGGTTGCAGCTGCTTCTCTTTGGTCCATGGGGAGTTCCCCTTCGTTAGGAAGTTGACACCGGGGTCATCCAGGATGAGGTGTCTCCGATAGCGTTTACCTCGGGTGGAGTCGTGGGATTTTTGATGCACAGACGAGATAGAGACTCTTATATGACAGATTTATTTCCGCCTTTCTTTCTCGTGCTTGCGAGCTTCGAAAGTATGTCGGCCCTTGTGTTTTGCTCGCGTGGTACGTGCAAAATTTCTGCTCGGTCGAATTTTTTCATGTGCTGCCTGACTAAGTTCAGATATTCGATGAGGCTGTTTTTTTTAGCCTGGTATTCCCCTTGAACTTGGGACGCGATGAGTTGAGAGTCGATGAAAATTTGTACTTCACGAGCACCTAAATCCTCGGCCAGTCTTAGACCCGCAAGTAGGGCCTCGTATTCCTCCTGGTTATTAGAGGTCGGAAAGGAGAGGGTGAGCAAATGCTCGACCACCACACCCTCGTTCTCTAGGAGGATTCCTGCGCCGCTCCCGGTCGAGCTAGATGCTCCGTCGACGAAGATGATCCACTTGTGCTCTTTCCCTACGGGGGGGGGGGGGGGGGGTTGAGCGGTCATCTCAGTGATTAAATCGACCAAAGCCTGTGCCTTTAGGGATTTCCTGCTCTCGTATTGGATTTCGAACTCAGAAAGTTCATAGGACCACTTTAATATTCGAACCGCCATGTCTGGTCGACCCAGGAGCTGTTTCACAGGCTGGTTTGTTTGCACCACGATCGTGTGCGTGAGGAAGTTGTGTCTGAGCCTTCTCGCTGCATTGACGAGGGCCAGAGCTACCTTTTCTATCTGTTGGTATCTAACTTCGGGACCCTGGAGCGCCTTGCTCGTAAAAAAAACGGGTTTTTTTCCGTCGCACGTCTCACGAATAAGGGCTACGCTGACGAATTCGACCGAGACGGCCAGGTATAGGAACAAGGGTTCCCCGTCGACTGGTCATGATAACACGGGTGGCTGCAAGAGGCTTTGTTTAAGATGGAGCAGCGCCTGCTCGCATTCCTCGGTCCATTCGAAGGCCGCTTCCTTGCGAAGAAGCTTAAAGAAAGGGAGGGCGTGTTGAGCGGGTTTTGCAACAAAACGGGATAACGAGGTGAGCATGCCATTCAAGACTTGTATGTATTTTTTCAAGGTAGGTGTGGGGAGGTCGGAGAAAGCTCGGCACTTGTCGGGGTTGTAAGATTAAGATTGCGCCTAAGAGGGGGGGTGAATTAGGTGATGGTCGATTTTTGACTTATTTTATACTTTCTGGTTTTGATTTAGTGCTTTGAAAACTGTAAAGTGCAGAAAGTAAAGAGACACGGAGAATTATCCTGGTTCCTTCCACAACCCGGAAGTACGTCCAGTCCCCTTGCAAACACGCAAGAGATTTTACTATATTGTTAGAACTTTTACAAGACTCTTCCTAGTCTTATCCACTAAAGAACCTAACAAATAACCAAGAACACCCTCTTGGATTTCCAATAAGTCTAATGAGAACAATCCTCTCAAAAGATACCTCTTGTTTCCAATAATGGACAACAAGGAACAAAAGTAATCTAATACTTAATTCCAACAATCCTGGAAATAAGTTACACTTTGTATGTTTTTTATGAAGTATGATTTCTTGAAAGATGTTGATCACTTAGAGTGACTTCTTTGAAGTTTCTTCTTTCTTCTCTTGTAAGCAATTCAAACTGTAACACAATGGTTAGATAATGCTCAAAGATTTCTGTTCTTTATATGTGTGAAAGTGCAGAAAATCTTTGTTCTTAAAAGTTAAGAAATATGAAGTTTGAATATTTTACAAAGTTCAGATTTTATTGCAAGAGAAGAGATGTTTATGATTTGAAATATTTTTGTAATATATAGTAATCAAGATACCTTTCCAAAAGGACACTTTTCTGTTTGAAAAACTTGACAAGATGCAATGTTTGATCATGCAACTATTGGAGAAAAGGTATGAAGGATATCTTGAAACCATTTCAGATTTTTCAAATTTTTCAATGTGCAAATCGATTAACATAACATGCAAATCGATTGCACGTGTTTGTAACGTTCAGAATTTCAAAAAGTTTGAAGTGTAAATCGATTAGCATGTTGTGTCAATCGATTTACATGTGTTAAAAAATCAGTTTGTTCTGTGATCAATCGATTTACACAACCTGTAAATCGATTGCTGGCAGGAGCAAACAGTTTTTGAAAAAGCATGTGTAAATCGATTTACACAAGATGTTAATCGATTTACAGCAGAGAAAAACTTAAAAATTGTTTTGAAATATAATTGAAGTGATGTGGCAAGTGTGTATATCATTTTTGAGCATTTCTAATCAATGTAGTTTAATTGAGAATTGATATACTTGATTGCTTGCCAAGTTCCTTGAAGCTTTGAGTGAATGATGCTTTAAGATGATTTCCACTTCTTTTCCTTCTTTCCATAATGCTTGTTTGTCTTTCATCAAACTAGCTTGTTTGTCTTTCATCAAAACTAAAGTTGAGTTGAGGCTTGAGATTACATTCTCCCCCTTTTTGATGATGACAAACCATTTTCCTTTATGTGTTGATCAGAATTTGAGCAAAAGGTGTTTTCTCCCCCTGAGAAGATTTCTCCCCCTATGGAGAAAAAGATTTGAAAGTTTGCTCTGTACAGACAATGAAAACAAACAACCATAAAGTGCTATTACATCCTTCTCCCCCTTTGACATTATCAAAAAGAAGGGAAAGATGCAACAAGAAAGCATACCAGAAAGAAATGTATAGGAACATGAATGAAAAACACAAAACTTTCAAAATTATCGAACAAAGTTTTAAGAACACAATACATAAAATGAACAAAATAAAACAAGACAAAATCCATAATGATACTTATACTAAGAATTTAATAACATTGATCAAGAACATTTTAGAAAGGTCCTTGATAGGGAAATTGTTGTTGAAGAGGTGGTTCGGTGTATTGAGGAGGCGGAGGTGCAGGATTGGTTGGGTCGTATGGAGGGATATGAAGATGTGAATAAAGATATGAAAATTGTTGGTTCACATCATTCTGAAAAGCATCTATTCGAGATGAGGTAGAGTCATTTATCTCCGTCCATCGAGCATTGATGTTAGAATTGAGAGAAGCAAACTGTTGCGTCATGAAATCCATAACATCTTGATTTGTGGGACCAGAAGCAGCAGCAGGAGGAACTTCATGGTCTTCTTCATCTGCATTATGACCTTCATCGCCGACCACATCTTCTCCAATGTAAGTTATGGTTTTTGCTTCAGCATTGAAATGAACACCCATTCTTGAATCAACATTTTTGATGGAGATCCTAGTGGTGATTGGATCCATTTCAATCCGCTCAAATCCAGTGAAATCTATATCAAAAGCTTCCATAATCCTTGTAATGAAATATGCATATGGTAGAAAGGTGGCCCTTGCGGCAACTTTTAGCATATGCATCACAATCAATTTTGCCCAATTAACCGGGATTCCATTTTTCCTTGCATAGATGATCTGCAATTCTAGGTCGGTCACTGTACAATGATTCCCTGCTCTAGGAAACAGAATATACACCAGAAAATAGTGAAACAACCTATCATCAATATGGAAATTTCCAGCACTCCATGTGTCCCTTGCTGGAGTAACCCCGCCAAGACTGCGAATCCGCTTGGCACGGTATTCAGATTCTGATAGCCTTCCAATGCTATAGAAAAATTCGCGCTTCTGATAGTTTTCCCAAGCAGCATCTTCTGGATCATAGAGGGTACTTCCAGAATATGGAATGTTCAAGATTCTGCCAAGAGTTTTGGAATACAGAGGGATTCTTTTTCCAAGGACATATGTATAACATTTGTTGTTGTCATAGCACATGTTGCTGTAGAAAATTTTAACCAGATCCGGGTAATAGAAACCATGTGAAGATATTAATGGTTCTAACCCATAAGCAATGAAATCTCTTTGAAATGAGAAGCATTCATCTGGAAAAGTAGATAACATACCAAACTTTGGAGTAGAGATGATTTTCTTTTGAAAATGCTTGAGAAATCTGTCCCGCTGTGGATCCGTGAGGTACTCGAGCACAGAGTTTTCAGATGATGACGAAGCTGGCTTCTTTCCTTTCTCTGAGGCAGAGGCTTTTCTCTTGGGAGCCATGGATCTTGTTAGGGTTTTGAAAAGAGAGATATAGAGTTCTTTTGTGTTGTTATGTGAGAGAGTGTGTTGGTGTTATGAGATAGTGAGGGAGTTTTGGTGAGATTAAATAGTATAGTAGGGTAAGTGAGGTCTTTATGAGACTTAATTTGATAATTTTGTCAAGGTTTTATTGATTGGGCAATAGAAAGGTGGGGGGTTGAGAGACAATGAATGTTTGACCAATATATTAAAAGCTCATATAGGTATCACATGATAAAACAAAATAAATTGCATAGAGAAAATACATAAAAAATGCTTCAGATTCTGTGGTAAATCGATTTACCCCTTGGTTAAATCGATTTACACAGAACATTTTCATAAAAAGTAATTTTCGTTCAGTGGTAAATCGATTTACATATTGTGTAAATCGATTTACACACAAGATTTTATAAAAAAAATGATTTGCTTCAGTAGTAAATCGATTGACATATTGTGTAAATCGATTTACACAGAAGATTTTATTAAAAGAAATGATTTGCTTCAGTAGTAAATCGATTGACATATGGTGTAAATCGATTTACTTAAAGAGAAAATTTAAAACATCATTATTTTTAACATTTGAAACAATGTCTAACCACATATATATGTACATTAAGGTATAGTCAAGGATTGAGTGCACCTTATATATCTTGTTCTTGATGGACCAAAAATATCCATGTGCAACAATTGAAGTGGTCTAGTTGTTGAAACCACATTCTTTGGTTTGAAAGTTGATTTGGTCTGTTTGCCCTTTTGGCATGCACTACATAATTTGTCTTTGATGAACTTCATCTTTGGTAGACCAATAACTAAGTCATGCTTAACCAATTTGTTCAAGTGCTCCATGTGAATGTGAGCAATCCTCTTATGCCATAACCAAGCGTCATTGTTGTTTACCATAAGACATTGTACCTTCATAGACAAATCATCTAGAGTAATCACAAAAATATTGTTAGATCTTATACCTTTGAGTTTTACCTCATTGGTTGCCTCATCCATAATAAGGCATTCTTCTTTGTTGAATTTGATCTTGAACCCTCTATCGCAAAGTTGACTTATGCTAAGAAGGTTGTGCTTTAATCCTTCAACATAGAGAACATCCTCAATTTGAATGGATGGAGGTGTGCCAACTATTCCAACGCCAAGAATCTTTCCTTTGGTGTTGTCTCCATAGGTGACATACCCTTTGGCTTTATGTACTAGATATGAAAATTGGTGTACATCTCCTGTCATATGCTTTGAACATCCACTGTCAAGATACCAAACATTTGAAGTGGATTTCAAGCATACCTACAAAAACAAATTATTTCTTGTTAGGTACCCAAGTTGCCTTGGGTCCTTCATAGTTAGTTCCCTTTTTCACCCATGCATAATGTCCACTAGCCATACTGAAATTTCTAATATAGCATGCATTTGGTGTGTGTCCAATAATGCCACAGTAAAAACAGTTTGGAACAAATTTGCTCTTGTATCTAGGAATTTGTTTTCTTTTAGATACATTAGCCTTTTTCTTTTGATGATTATGAACAACTTGCTTCTTTTCTACTTTCTTGGGATTGGAACTATTACTAGCCTTTACAAAAACAGTGGGATTGTTACTTGGTTTCTTAGTATTCACATAACCAAGACCTCTTTTATCATTAGGATAACGTTGTTGGCTTAGTAATCCTTCCAATCCTATTTGTCCTTTTTCATATCGTTCAATGACTCTTTTCAATTGAACAATTTGAAAGACATTTGATTCACACTTGGAGCATGCAAAGTTTTCCTTTTCTTTTATAAAATTCTGTTTTTGAAGATCAAAATCTTTAGTCATGGTGTCAATTTTTTCTAGACAACTTAGAAGTTCTTTTTCTTGTTTTGACACCTTTTTGTATAAACTTTTGCATTCTTTCAAGAGTTCATCAATTGCACCTTGAACATCATCATCAAAAAGATTAAATTCATTACTAACCTCTTCTTCATTGTCGGAGTGATGCGATGCCATTAAGGCTAAGTTTGCACATTCGTCGCTTTCCGATTCCGATGAACTGCTCATATCATTATCTTCCCATGCTATGTAGGCTTTCTTTTGTTTTGAGTCCTTTCCTTTGAATCCATTTTTCTTTGGGAGATTTGGACAGTTTGGCTTGATGTGTCCTTGCTTTCCACATTCATAACATGAGACATCTTGAGTTGATGTGGAGGCTTCTCTTTTCTTGAAGTGCTTTCTCTTATGTGCATGAGATCCGCCTTTGTCATTTCTGCCAAAAAACTTCCCAAGTCTTTTCACTAGAAGCATGAAATTTTCATCTTCTTCCGGATTGTCTTCTTTTACCACTTCTTTTGAATCAATTTTTAAGGCAATGTTTTTGGACTTCTTTTCTAGATTCTCATGTTTTTCAAGTCTACCGAGTTCCGTTTCGTATTCTTGAAGTTTGCCGAATAATGTAGCGGAAGTCATTGCAGAGAGACTCTTCTTTTCCGAGATTGCCGTTACCTTTGGTTGCCATTCCCTAGTCAATGATCTAAGGATTTTCAAGTTGAGTTCATCATTTGACAGGGTTTTACCAAGAGCAATTAAGTGATTTGTCAAATGCACAAATCTCTTTTGTAAGTCAAGAATGGATTCTCCGGGCTGCATTCGAAATAGTTCATATTCTTGACTCAAGGTATTTAGCCTTGATCTTTTTACTTCAGCCGTTCCTTCATGAGTTTGAACCAAGGTATCCCAAATTTCCTTTGCTGTTTTGCAGTTTGAGACACGGAAAAATTCGTCCATACTGAGAGCACCTTGAAGAAGGTTTATTGCCTTTTTGTCATAGAGAACTTTCTTTTTATCATCGTCGTCCCACACAGTTTTGGGCTTTGCAGACCCAACGCCATTGATTACCGTTATTGGGATAAATGGACCATTTTCAACAGCATCCCATACTTCCTCTCCTTGTGCTTCTAAATGCGCCTTCATGCGTATTTTCCAAAAGTCAAAATATTCACCACAAAATAGAGGAGGCTTGTTGTTACTACCACCATCTCTGAAAACTGGTTGATGATTTGCGGAAGCCATACTGGATCTCTAGGAGCAGGTTACCTATAACCTGCTCTGATACCAATTGTAAGATTAAGATTGCGCCTAAGAGGGGGGGTGAATTAGGTGATGGTCGATTTTTGACTTATTTTATACTTTCTGGTTTTGATTTAGTGCTTTGAAAACTGTAAAGTGCAGAAAGTAAAGAGACACGGAGAATTATCCTGGTTCCTTCCACAACCCGGAAGTACGTCCAGTCCCCTTGCAAACACGCAAGAGATTTTACTATATTGTTAGAACTTTTACAAGACTCTTCCTAGTCTTATCCACTAAAGAACCTAACAAATAACCAAGAACACCCTCTTGGATTTCCAATAAGTCTAATGAGAACAATCCTCTCAAAAGATACCTCTTGTTTCCAATAATGGACAACAAGGAACAAAAGTAATCTAATACTTAATTCCAACAATCCTGGAAATAAGTTACACTTTGTATGTTTTTTATGAAGTATGATTTCTTGAAAGATGTTGATCACTTAGAGTGACTTCTTTGAAGTTTCTTCTTTCTTCTCTTGTAAGCAATTCAAACTGTAACACAATGGTTAGATAATGCTCAAAGATTTCTGTTCTTTATATGTGTGAAAGTGCAGAAAATCTTTGTTCTTAAAAGTTAAGAAATATGAAGTTTGAATATTTTACAAAGTTCAGATTTTATTGCAAGAGAAGAGATGTTTATGATTTGAAATATTTTGTAATATATAGTAATCAAGATACCTTTCCAAAAGGACACTTTTCTGTTTGAAAAACTTGACAAGATGCAATGTTTGATCATGCAACTATTGGAGAAAAGGTATGAAGGATATCTTGAAACCATTTCAGATTTTTCAAAATTTTCAATGTGCAAATCGATTAACATAACATGCAAATCGATTGCACGTGTTTGTAACGTTCAGAATTTCAAAAAGTTTGAAGTGTAAATCGATTAGCATGTTGTGTCAATCGATTTACATGTGTTAAAAAATCAGTTTGTTCTGTGATCAATCGATTTACACAACCTGTAAATCGATTGCTGGCAGGAGCAAACAGTTTTTGAAAAAGCATGTGTAAATCGATTTACACAAGATGTTAATCGATTTACAGCAGAGAAAAACTTAAAAATTGTTTTGAAATATAATTGAAGTGATGTGGCAAGTGTGTATATCATTTTTGAGCATTTCTAATCAATGTAGTTTAATTGAGAATTGATATACTTGATTGCTTGCCAAGTTCCTTGAAGCTTTGAGTGAATGATGCTTTAAGATGATTTCCACTTCTTTTCCTTCTTTCCATAATGCTTGTTTGTCTTTCATCAAACTAGCTTGTTTGTCTTTCATCAAAACTAAAGTTGAGTTGAGGCTTGAGATTACAGGGGTTGGCTTCGATTCCTCGTTCTGTTAAGTAGAAGCCGAGGAACTTGCCCGCCTTGACCCCGAACGTGCACTTCTCGGGGTTAAATCTCATTTTGCATTGCCTTGCTTGGGCAAAGACTTACCTGAGATGAGCGGCATGGTCTACGTATGCTCGGGACTTGACGATCATGTCGTCCATGTATACCTCAAGCATATCCCCTATTTGGTTGCAGAAGACTTTGTTCATCATCCGCTGATACATTGCTCCTACATTTTTCAGACCGAAGGGCATTACGTTGTAGCAATAGTTGCCCAAGCTAGTCATGAAAGCAGTGTAGTGCTTGTCGCCTATTGCCATTGGGATTTGGTTATAGCCCGAATAGGCGTCCATAAATGATAGTATTTTATAACTGGTCGAGTTGTCGACCAGCATATCAATATTAGGTAAAGGAATGCATCTTTGGGGCATGCCCGGTTAAGATCGGTGTAGTCAACGCATATTCGCCATTTTCCATTATTTTTCTTGACAAGTACAACATTTGACAGCCAAGTTGAATACCGGGCTTCAGAAATAAAATTTGCCTCTAAGAGGTCTTTTACAACTTTTTCAGCAACCTCCATTTTCTCTGGAGACTGCCTACGTCTACGTTGCATTATTGCCCTAGCGGCTGGATTAATGGCGAGTTGATGACAGGCGACCTCAGGGTCGAGTCCGGGCATCTCCGCAGTGCTCCATGCGAACAGATCCGCATTCTCGCGCAAGCAAGCCTTGATTTGCTTCCTCGCCAAGTTGGGGAGTCTGGTGCCAATCTTCACTCCTCTGCTTGGGTCTTCACCGAGGGGGACGAGTTCAAAGTCCCCGTTCGGAATTGGTCGAAGGGGGACTTTCTCGCCGCTGGGAGGCTCGTCTTGGTCAAAACGAGTGTCTAGGGATATCGAGTCGACCTTTGGAGGGTCTCTCTGCTCTTCTGCTCTATGCGTAGGGTAAGTGTTCCCACCGTTGATGACCATGGCGGAGGGGGAGTGTTCCCACCTGTTGTGCGTAGACAGAGGTTCTTGCAAATGTTCGGGGACGTAGAAGTCCTCAGGTCTTGTGACGGAGAATGCGGTTTGGATGGAAACCGATTCGTCAAATGGTCGGGCATCCTCTTCTGCTTCCCTCGTATCACGGGCATCCCAACGAGGAGCGTAGTTTCGCCGATATTGTGTGAGCCTTCCCCCTTTTATGAGGGTATTGATGGCGTCCTTGAGGTGAACGCAGTCTTCGGTCAGGTGCCCGTGACTCCGGTGGTACTGGAAGTATTTGCTTTGGTCCACCCCGGGTTTGGCAGGAGCTGGACGGGGACGTTTGACGCCGCCATCCTTGAAATTTGTACTTGCGCACTCTGCTAAGATGCGCTCGCGGGAAGCCGTGAGCGGAGTGTATTCTGTGAACCGTCCCGAGGGTCCCCTTTGTTCCCGGGCATCTCGGGGTTTATCGTCCCTTCTCTTTTCCCCAGTTCATCGAGGAGGGGCGGTATCTTTTCGCGGATTGATGCTGGATCCGCGGTTTTTGGGGTCTCGTGCTCTGTTGGCCACTTCTCTTTTCTCGTAGTCCATGTAGGCTCTGGCCTTCTCGGGGAGGGCATCAAACATTTGGGGTGGTTCGATGCCCACGGCTTTTCTGAACTCGGTGCTGGGGAGGAGACCCCTCTTCAGCAGGTATCTCTTCATATGGTCCGTGCAGGGGACCTGGATGGCTTCCCGGTTGAAGCGGTTAATGAATTCTCTCAAGGTCTCATCATGCTTCTGGACGATGGCCTCGAGCGTTGCTTCGGTCTTCGGGTGTCGTCGCGAAGCAGTGAACGAGCTGATGAACTGGTTCTTCAAGTTTCGCCAAGAGGTAATTGACCACGGAGCGAGACCTTTGTACCAGTCCATAGCTGCTTTCCCCAAGGTCGTGGGGAACAACCGACATTTAATTGGTACCCCGACATTATGGTAGTGCAACATGG
Source organism: Vicia faba (assembly GCA_948472305.1). NCBI lineage: Eukaryota > Viridiplantae > Streptophyta > Magnoliopsida > Fabales > Fabaceae > Vicia > Vicia faba. Next base: position 1,166,506,875 of record OX451736.1, read on the forward strand.
CTTCGAACCCGTCTATATGGTCGACTGGGTCGGCGACACCGTCATACTCTTTTAAGTGGGGAGGCTTCTCTATGCTCGGGGGAATGGGCGCCTCCATGATAGCTTGTGACAAGGGACCGCGGGGGTCATCCTCGTCACTCCGTTCTGGGGAGCGGGATGGGGATCCGATGTATTATCGGTCACGGTGGCCCTGGTCGTACGGAGTGTTCCTCGAGCAGTGTGACCGTTGATGGTTTCCCTCGTGTCTGTCTCCGGGAAGTCTTCGTTCTTGCCGTGAAGGGCCATGGTCGTGCCTTCCTGCATCGACGCGTGATTCCCTCTCCAAAGGGGGTCGTCGCCCGATTGGTCGAGGCGACGGGGTTCGAGAGATGTCCTGATTCTGTCTCCGCGGGGGAGATCAGGGACATTCGTCCACTTGTCGAGGGGGAGGAGATTGAGGTCTTATGTGCCTTCTATGGGGCCTTCGATCGTCCTCGAGTGCTCTCAGTCTTTCCCCTGGGCAAAGATGAGATAGTTAGTTTGGTTAATCGCCGCGAACAGTTCCCTAGTCGTGGCGTCTGCCCCGACGGGGACAGGGACTTCGTGAAATTGGATGGCTGGGTAGTTCAGAGGAATTGGGTGATCTTTTTCAAGCCGAGGAGGGATTGATGAAGATGAAGTCGTGGCTCCGTCCCGGTAGTTAGAAGGTCCAGGGATGTTGACGTCAGGGACCGCATTATGGCCGGTGGTTTCAGTGTTGTCGAGGCTGGCATTATTGTCGGCGATGTTATTGTTAGCTTCGATGACACTGACGTTCTGGTTGTCCTGAATTTGGTCAGCCATGACAGTCGAGGATTGTTAGCTTTTGTCTTTTTAAACGGAGAGAAGACGGGGAAGCTTAGTTTCCCACAGACGACGCCACTGATCGTACCTGGTCAGAGTTGGACCGTCACAGCTGGCTTTTGGCTGGATTTGAAGGAGATGGAGGAGATACATGCAAGACACTCCGATGGAAAAGTGAGAGACGAAATGAGCAAGCAAGTATGTATGTAGGTGTGAATGAATGAATACCCGATCCTCTCAAAATAAAGGATATTTATAGCCCCCAGCGCTGGGGCAAGATCTCTTTATTGAGTTGATCAAACAGGCCCAACAAAGGGACTGCCAAGTTCTACGTGAGTAGTGGAGACCTGCACGTGACCCCCTATCTGGATGATGCTCTCCGCAAGACAGGGAGGATAAATACGCGATCTTCCCGGGACTCTGAGGACTGCGAAATTCGGAGAGGTTGAAAGTTAACCCTACGAGGAGGGTGCTCGGGTAGAGCGTGCGCTCGTCGAGAACGTTCCTCGCGGACACCGACGGGAAGTAATCATAACCGACCAGATACCCATGATCGGGGTGTGCTCGAAAGATATACTACTCAACATGATATGTTGACAAGCTTGAATTGGACCTTACTGGTGATTAGGCCATGGACAGACCCTGTCCAGAACAATTACATTTTGAATTTTTAAGTGCAACCACCTATATTATAAATGCACTGAATAATTATTCAACATTAATTATAAAATTAAAAAAATAAATAAAAAATACAACAAAATTTCTTGATATACCGTTATTAAATGTCAAATCAATATAACTTATAATTATATTAAATTTAACTTTTAAATAGATATCTTAACATATAATTATCAGATACTTTATTTTTTATATATTTACAATAGATTTTTTATATATTTATAATAGATTCAAGTTACATCTTTTACATTCTAATTTGATAAATTTTGGAATGATTAAATATTGATGAATTTATCATATGTTGGTCATTGTTATTTAAATCAATTTGATGAGGATGAAATATATAATTATCGATAAATGAAATCTAAAACAATCTAAAAAACTTAATCCTAGATTTCAATTTGATCATAATAAGTTTATTGTCTGATTTATTTATTAAATATTAATATATTTAATAGACGTGGTCAACATTGTTTGAATGAATATGATTAAATCATTGTTAGAAAAATACAATTACAACGACAAAACAATCTAAATTTGAATTGAATTTTAGATTTCAATTTGACATTAATAGGTTTATAATTTGATTTATTAAATAATATATTTATTAGATGTTGGTGAGCATTATGATTAAATCTGTTATTAGAAATACAATCACAACTGGAAAAAAATTACAACTGAAAACATTGTTGAGAAAAAAAGTATTAAAATTAAGTACCATATTTTGTATATGTTGTATTAAAGATTTTTCTTTTTTAACAATTAGATAAAACAGAAAAGATACAAGCATATACATTGTGTTGGACATTTTCCATTCACATTCTAAAAACAACAATAATAACTAAACCAACTACTTATCCCAATGGTATATGATTCTGTTAACGCCGTTTTCCAAAGACTTTGTGAGAGCTTAGATCCTTGCATTAGATGTAAAATATACTACATTGAAGTTTATTAACGCTTGGGGTAGGTTGAACAGGGGTTTTAACTCGGGATTAGGTGAACCTTTTTTTGAAGTTTTTTATTATTTATTACATTTGTTTCCTTCCTTTGGCTAACAATGATCTGGATAAAGTTGTCATTTGCTTTTTTTTTCTAAGAAATTGAGTATAAAGGAGGTAAGTATTTGAATGCACCAAAGCATTCAACCGTAATTGCATTTTTAAGTGGTGATCACAAGTTTCCATTAAACACAAACATAGGATGGGAATTTGCATTTGGTTACCGGTAGAAATTATCTGTTTAGAACATTGAAATTGAGATTTTTTTTCTGTAGAAATAGAGATGGAAGAAAAAATTCCTCCGGCTACATTTGAGATAGGGATTGAGAAAATACCTTCTTCTATGGACTGGATTTTGAATATTATTTAACTTTCATATTTCATATAGTATATAATTATATATTATATATTAAAAAAATGAAGAGTCAATAGATTATTTTATTTTTTATATTTTATTTATTTTTTCATTATTCAAATATACAACTCTACAAAAGTAGATCTAATATATATATATATATATATATATATATATATATATATATATATATATATATATATATATATATATATATATATATATATATATATATATATATATATATATATATATATATATATATATATATATATATATATATATATATATATATATATATATATATATATATATATATATATATATATATATATATATATATATATATATATATATATATATATATATATATATATATATATATATATATATATATATATATATATATATATATATATATATATATATATATATATATTATATATATTTTCTCTTTTTATTTTCTCAATTATCTCAATCTTCTCCATTTATCATCTCCTCTGTTGACAAAAGTGAGGTGATTAATCTTTTTGATGGAAAAGAAGCTGTTGGTGGTATAATAGCCATTAGTGCTTGAAAATGTGGTATAATGATGATATTTGGAATTGTTGAACTCTCCCGCCTTCTCATTTTTTTTTTTTTGAAAGGGCAAAAGATAGCTATATTTAACTAAGACATCTGGAATGCCCGATAAGAAACATACCAGAACTTTCCACCTGAAAAAAATGGAAAGGAAAAAAAGGAACAAAAGACCCTCCTCAAATTATAATTATAGACCCAAATTATAATTAAAGACGTTTTAAAAATTTCACACGAAGAACACAATTAACATTGTATGAAAAAAAAAATTATATATGACTATACAATATTGTCATCTTTTATTAGTAGAAGGTATATTAGAAAAAATATCATTAATGTTGTACTGTGATTACTCAAACTGTCCCTAATTATACTGTCCCTAATTATTGTTTTTTTCAACTCTTTTATACAGGGTATCTAATTATGAGGGAAATTACCCTAAAATCATACATAATTTATCTTTTCCATATCATAATAATTAAATAATTAAATTTCTTAATTTAATTATTCTATTTCTTAATTGTATTATAAAGCAGAAACAGGACTAACTGCACAAAGGAATAAAGTTCAAGACAGAAGAACACTTCTTTACAGACAACTGTTATTGGTATCTTACTATTTTCCAAAGATTAAAGGAGAATCGTCAAACAAGCTTGATTGCTAAAAAAAATTAATCTCTTCTCTTCTTCTTTTTCTCAGTCCTCTCCCCAGAATTCTTCAACTGGAAAGAATAACAAAAAAAAAACCAATCAATACAACATTTATAAGAGGCAAACAAAAGTGGAGGAGGATCTATGAAAGACTGTTCAAGAACCAAACTCACCATGATAACTAGAATCCGGACAAAGATTGCAGCCAAGTCAGTAAATAAGGTCAGAGCATGCTTGACATAATCCAGATCACCCAAGTGTGCCTTCTCAACTATTTCTTGTGTGTCCACTACAATGTAACCCACAAACACCAGAAGTCCAAAATACAACTGCAAAAGAAGAAAATAAACCCCATGTAAGATAACAAAGCATAAAGAAACTTCAACAAAAGTAAGAACGCAGGCAGCAATTTACCTCAAATTTAAAGAGAGCCATCGAACCTCCAAAGATGGAAGAAGCAAAGTGCAACCAGAGAAGAATGGACAACCCAGAAGAAACCAAACCACCGAGATACAGGTACTCCCTACGCTTAGCAACCAAAGCTGCTCCAGAGAAACACCCAAACGCCAAGGCAGTTGCCACAAATGAACTGAAGATGAGGCTGTAACAATGGAAAACTAATGTTATAAATCTATACAATACAACAACAACCAAGCCTTATCCCATAAATGGGTTGACTATAATGTTTTATTCAGGATCATACTTCTATCCAACTTGTTAATATCAAGATCTTTCTTAATAATTTCTTTGGAATATATGTTATCCCCAAAAACTAAATACATATTATCCCCAAACCCACATTTCCATTCGCTTTGAAGATAAGGTGTATAATCCTAAATCTCCCTTTTGATAACCAAAATTGAAAAATAAATAGCTTAATGACTTATATATACTATATGAATTATGAAAGATCAATCTTTGACACAAAAAAAAAGAAAGATTTCAAAGCATACCTTGAATCAACTTGAATAGCCAAATCAATCAAGGGTCCAATAGAGGCACCCTGAAACATTGCCGCGGCCATCAACAAACCCAACCTCTTTCTCTGCATAAACCACCCACATGTGAGTAAATAATAACAAGCCAAACTACAAAACCATGAAAGGAACATAAAACTACACAAAGGAGCATATTCTTTTGATACCTCTTCATAAGGAGGTGTTGAAAGTAACCAAACACTGGTTCCCACACACGCAATCGTGGTGAGAATCCCGCCAAGGTTCAAGAGAACATGAAGGTAAGCTCCAACAGCAGCAGCAGCCACAGCAAAACACAAGGTCAAGTAAACCTACAAACATTCAATCAATCCAATTGTAAAACCAATTCTTACGATAAATATTCAATCATCCAAATATTTTCTAAACCTAATTCTTCTAAATCAAAATTGGGGATATTTTCTAAACCTAATTCTTCTAAATCAAAATTGAGGTAATCCAAAAGAGGCATCAACAGCAACAAATCCACATCGAATACAAATCAACAAACCCTAAAAACCACCGAATCAGATAATTTCATTCCTAACTAAAAAAAAATAACAGAAAAAATATCTAAAATAACCTAGAAATTTAGACGAATAAAAAAATAGAAAAAAGAAACCTGTTTAAGATGATTCCTGACAACGGGAGAAATTTGACCGAAATTCTTGAGAGTATCAAAATTCCATCGGTTTGTTGAATCGAAGAACGATGTGAAAGAAGAAGCCATTGATAGATTCGTAACAAGGGGTGAGTAGAAAGAGAAATATGAATGAAAAATGAATACGAGAGAACTAACTTTATATGAATGTGATTTTCGATATTAAATATTTGAAAGAGACCTGAGGGTAATTTCTAGGAAGGTTCCGGATGTTATTACTAGAATGTCCTTTATCTCTCACCAAGTTGAGTCATCTAAATTTCGCTAAACATGAGTCGGTTTGCGATTTGTCAATTTGATTGTATTTATCCACGTAATTCAACCAATTGTAGATAGCCATGTCAGCGTCCAAGTAAAGTTATACAATACCAAAACGAAACTTACGGAAAAACCTTTAATATTAAACTGTTGACATTATATGGTCTTTTTTTTTACCGACCTTTATTTTGTAACTTTCTTAAATAAAATGGCCTGCATAATAAATTAAAAAATTCTGAACTCAATACATAAGTTTCTCTCAGTCTCTTGAATTTTTTATTTTGGACCGTTTCTAAAAAATTACCTAATGGATAAAAAATGTGCTTTAGAAAATGGTAATAAGTATGGTTATTTAAAAGACTAAAATCTTTAAAAAAAATAAAATGTAAGACTTTTTACACAATTATTTATTTTCATAAAATTATATTTTGACACTCAAACTTAGATGTTAAAAAGATATAAAATATAATTTTTTAGTGTAATAGTATATTATTAAAATTTGTGTAATTATATGAGATAAAAAATAAAAGAGAAATTGAAATATCGATATATGATATCAAATACGGTTTCAAAAATTAAGTTTTTAAATAATACTAATATTTCTTTTAAACATGTTTTTAACTTAAACAACCATGTTTCACAACTAAGACATTTGTCAAATGTATGAAAGAAATAAAAATAAATTATATTCAATAATATTAACAAGACGATTCATAAATTAGGACAACGCAAATTACATGATTCGAACAACTTTAAATAAATCCATTTACTAAGATATAATTATAGATATTTATCGCAAAGTTTCTAAAAGATTACGTGATGAAATAATAGTAGTAATAATTAGTGTTGTTCACACGATGTCTTATGCTTTTTGCCATAGCAAAATATTTATCATTCTTATCTTTGAATAATTGTTTGCAGTGAGTTTTTAGGTTAGAGAAAATAGTGAGAAAAGACTTAATTTTACTTTGTAGTGCATGCGATAACAATCGTGAATTTAATTTTCTTTTTTTATTATTTTATAGTCTAATATTTTGTAAGAGATATTGTTGAAATTTTTTATATTTGTTTGACTTTTCAGAAGTTAAAGATTTTGGATCTAATGCAATCGTTAAAAATTTTAGAATAGAAATAGAATAATATTTCCATAAATTTTGTAACATGGTTGTAAGCAATTTCGAAAGGATGTGATTCTATTTGGGTATTTGTTGGCTGGTTGACCAAATCGGCTCATTTTATACTGATAAAGATCAACCACTCTTTGCAGAAGTTGGTTGAGTTGTATATTGAAGATATTGTGAAACTACACAGTATTCCTTCGAGTATTGTGTCAGATATCGATATAAGATTTACAACAAGGTTCTGGGAGAGTTTGCAAACTGCTTTGGGTACTAAGTTGAAATTGAGTTATGCTTATCATCCACAGACAGAAGGTCAAACAGAGAGGACTATCCAGTCTTTGGAGGATTTACTAAGGGACTGTGTGCTAGAACAATGAGGTGGTTGGGATAGCTACTTGTCGTTGATCGAGTTTACCTACAACAACAGTTTTATTCTAGCATTGAAATGACATGGTAGAAGGTGTATGACTCATTTGTGTTGGTATGAGTCAGGCGAGAGTGTTGTACTCGGACCTAAGATTGTTCAGCAGAAGACTGAGAAGATCAAAATGATCCAAGAAAAGATGAAAGTATCGCAGAGTCGTCAGAAAAGTTATCATAACAAGAGGAGGAAAACACTTGAGTTCCAGGAGGGAGATCATGTATTTTTGAGAGTCACGCTGGTGACTGGTGTTTCTCGAGCTTTAAAGTCTCGAAAGCTCCATGTGTTTGTTGGTTCGTACTAGGTTTCACAGAAGATAAGGTCAGTAGCCTATAAGATTTCCTTACCACCGCCACTTGTGAATCTGCGTGATGTGTTTCTTGTGTCTCAGTTGAGAAGGTACATTCTAGATTCGTCTCGTGTGGTTCAGGTGAACGATGTGCAGGTGAGAGATAACTTGATTGTTGAGGCATTACCCATACAGATAGAGAGTCGGGAAGTGAATTGGTTGCATGGTAAAGATATCGCCTTGGTGAAGGTAATATGTGGAGGACCAGTTGGTAGAAGCATGACTTGGGAGCGTGAAGAGCAGATGAGAGAGTCGTATCCGATTCTATTTTCCTCAAGTAATTTTTGAGGGTGAAAATTATGTAATTGGGAAGAGTTGTAACACCTCATTTTCAATAATTCATTTTTATTGATTCAATCGTGAATTATGTGTGATTTCATGTGTTTTGATTTATTGATGGGTTTGGTCAATTAAAATAATTAGGTGGTGTAGAAACTAGTTGAAATTATTTAGAGTTATTGTAGTGATTAAATAATAAGAGTAATTATTTAATTAAGTGAATATATCTATACTTTTCTATAAAAAAGATACACCTCTTTGGACTGGCCTATTTTTTCTTTCTATTTTGCCCTTTAACTATCAACTGCTTTTTCCTCACACGTCTACAAAGACCAGTTTCAAACAGTTACAAAATAATTATAATCACTCTCATCCCACTAAAAAATATAATCTACATTAAATGAGTTTTAATTTCTGTAAAATGTCAATTATTTGTGTTAATGAGAAAAGACCTTTGTGGGGTTTAGAGTGTTACACTCCACAATCAATCAAAACTACTACTTTTTTATTCCCCAAAGTTCCTCACAACTTAATGGATTTTTTTTGTAGTTAATCCCAAAATTCTATACATTGGCAATTGTAATTATTTCATCTCGATTCTAGCATCTTCTTATTTAGTTTCTAGATCATCGAGTTCTTCATTAACACCAACCTCTAATAATAATACTTCTAACTGTTTATTTGGAACAAATCTTTCATCTTACCTAAAACATAAGCCTTTGTTTCTTTTGTCTTATTTTTCATTATCACTCAATCTTCTGAATCCTTTTCCTTTAAAATAGTTGGTCATAGTTTCCCCTACGAAGTTGTTGTCCATAGAATTTCCTTGTGATAAAATCTTACTATTTGGTTCCCAAATCATTGTCTAGTTTGTATTATGAGTTTTGAAATTTGCCTTACTTCCCGAATTAAAACTCACAACCTCTTTGCTCATTAAAGTGTTACGTTCATCTATTCTTTGGGCATAATCCATCAACTTTGGTAATGTTTCTACCGGGTGAAGTTTTAACTTTGCTTGTATCACATCTTTGAGTTCATTTAAGAATATCTCGTTCAAAAACGATGGTCCTGTACATTTGAGAGGGCATGCATACAATTCAAATTTCTCCCTATATTCTTCTACAATAACAATTTGCTTCATACTCAACATCATTTCAAAAGGGCTTTGAATCATGGACGGTTGAAACCGTCTTAAAACGACTGTATGGTAATCCTCTCGAGTGAGAAATTGGGTAGAAAATTCCCACCATTGGAACCAAGTCAGTGCTCTCCCCTCCATTGCTATCATTACCTCCTGTAGTTTTTCTCTTTCATCCAGTCCATTCAATTCAAAGAATCGATTTCCTTCGAAAATTGGAATCTCCAATTTGCGTCATCTTTCTTTATGGGGACGAAAAACACCTTTTGGACAGAAATATCTTCATTGTCTACAAGATTTTGGTTATGCTGTAAACCTTATGGAATGCTACATCTCTTCCTGCGCCAGAATTCCATCATCTCGTTTATCCTTTATCTTGATTCTCCATGTTCAACCATCTCTTTTGCGTGTCCAGCCCTATCATGTTCTTTCCATTTTAGTAACCGCTCAAACCATGTTCTAATGAGTTCTGCTTCACCTCCATATCACCTCACATCAATATCATTTATTTAACTCAGATCTTATTTGCTCTGATCCTAGTCGATAGAAACTGGTATCAAGAATATATAAGAATAAAGATATATTGAATATTTTATAGAGAAAATATCTCAAAGAGAGACAAAATACAAATGCGGACACTATTATAGAATTGAAACGTCACACGGTTAACAAGACATATGTGATTCTTACCAAGGATTTCGAGAGCTGTGAGTCTCTTCCTTTCCACTCGTTTAACATGTGATTTCTTTATTTTATATTCACATCATCCGTAACTTCCTTATAATTGTTTCCAACTAATAATTATTAAAAAAACAAAAACTTTAATAAAAATAAATATTTGTCTACGGTCCACATTATATTTTCCCTTTCCTCTTATAAATATTAGACTATATATAATCGAGGTGTTGAAAAAATTATTCAATAATTGAATAAGTGCAATGAGTGTTGAATAAATGGTTGAAAGTGATGTGAATTATATGTGTTAAAAATATTCAATATGTTGAATAAGAAGGAGTGGGATCACATGTAATACTTTGCAAAATCTTATTAGTTGCTATGATTGTTTAGATTTTTAATTCACCTTAATTATTTGAAATCAATTATTTTATAATAAATCAATTTTTATTTATTTTTATTTTTTCTAAAATTCATATTTTTTTGTCTATAAATAGAGATTTTATTCATTTGATTTAGACACACACAAAAATTCATTTTTCTCTCTATTTTTTCTACTTTTTTAATAAAATTTTGTTTTATCCACTTTTATTTGTTTTAATAATGACTATTTTTATAAAATTAGAAAAAATTAAAATAAATTAAAAATATAAAATAAAAAATAAAATAAAATAAATTATTATGTTAGAAAGAAATCAAAATAAATTATTTAACTCTTAATTATTTTAATTTTATTTCAATCGATAATTGATATTAATATAAAATCATAAAAACAAAAATATAAAAAAAAAATATGAAATAAAAATCGTAGGATTTAACAAAAGTTGAATGTATGTTAAATTATTAAGTAAAAAAAAAATAAGATGATGTAAAATATAAAAATGAAGAGAAAAAAAGATGTTAATATGTAAACTATCGTAAATAATCTTAATCTTATTAAGACGTCTAACAAAAAGCTGTTGAAAGATGAAAATAAACTAAGGCTCGCAACAAACGAAGTAAACGCCAAAAACAAAGAGAATGTTAAAGAAGAAAAACAGGACATCTTGAAGAATGATAGAGAATTAGATTTTTTTTTTCAAAAAAGAAAGTGATTATTTTGATGTAATTTGAAATGCATAGAAAGTCATTATTTTGATGAAATTAATTTCATTTTAATTTGAAACAAAAGTGAGCGGAAATAAAAAAAACTATAAAAATCTGAAATATTTAAAAATTGCATGATATTAAAGTTTGAGCAAAATAAATATGAATTACATAAAATCATTTTAATAGAATATTAAGTGATATACATTTCTTAAACTATATAGATTTATATAACACCCAACAACCAAACACAATAATCTTTGTAGCGATCTGATATTATTTTAAACTGCTTCACAAATTAACAACATAAAATTTACAGAGAAACATGGACAATTTAAAAAGTGTACATAAAATTCTCGAGCTCTGGCAAAAATAATGCATCAATCTCTTCAAAAACTATTGTTAAGCTGCAAGGTAAGAAGGAAATTGAAAAATCTCTCATTTAAAAGAATATAGAACTTTACACTTTTACAGTGAACAACGCGGAAAGTCTGCACGCGTGCAAAGATTTTGAACCGTTTCAATTATTCTGTAGATGGTGTAGATGGTGAAGAGAATAAAAATTTCAAAAGAAAGCCAAGTAAAAATCCAAGGAGACCAACAAAAACGGCGAAGGTGAAGGAAAAGCCAGGATCGCCTCTTTGGTTTCTTCGCCTTTTCAGCATGTCCTACACATTCAAGACAACCAATGGATTAGTGATATTAGTTTGTAGTAGCTCGCAACTAAGAATGGCTTTGCATGATCCATCATAAAGTTATTGTAGATTTAAGTGCTGCATCCAATATGAAAACAGAAAAGCTTTTATTCAATGTTAGTTTTGAGTCCAACTAATCACTTTGAGCTATGGGGGAAATATGTAGCACAATTACCAGTTCCTGTTGAAGCTGCCGCGTTTGTCTGAGAATGGTCTCTCTTTCTTCCTTCAGGACCTGTACAGCCTGACTCTTCAAGGAAAGGAAATTCAATTTCAGCATTACTGGCTAAAGTAAACTACATAACTGGACGTTAAAATAAGTCCGATGATCAGGAAATTTATGCAATTGTTTTTTGATCAATCAGAAAAAGAAGAGATTCCAAAGTAAAAGAAAGCTGTGTTAGGCAGGATTCTCAAGCTGAGACTGGCATTATATATTATAATCTATGAAATCATCGACAACAAGTCAAAAAACTTGTGATATCAATTCAGTAAAGCTTTAGAGATCAACACTCAAAGAAAGAACTCAAGCAACTATTTTTCATTTCCTAGCACCTATGTGAGTATATATATGTATGTAATTAAAAGCAGCATATACATTTTTTTACCTTGAACAAAATAGATGAACAAATGCATTACGCTAAAATAGTCCATCGCGGTGTAAACTCTGATTTGTGTAGCTTTCACAAAGTAATGGCTTAACAAAATTAATTAACCATAATTTGGTTGAGGTTTTTTTGTCATATAGAAATTGGGAAAAGTATACATGTATAATATCGAAAGAGTGGCAAGAAAACAGAAAAACCGTTTATAATTTATATCTCTTTTTTTCTGGTCAAGTAGTCTAGTGGCTAGAATTCACCATTTAAATAAGAACAGGTGGGATGTCGCGGGTTCGTATTTTTACATACCAAGTACCATGCCCAGTTTGGAACATAAGATGTAGCATTATTGCCAAAAATAACAACATTTGAAATGAAGAAACTTCAAACTGCGTTGAATAAAAGATGGAAGAAAAGAAGACACTCACAGAAGATGAATCAAGTTTTTGTGTGGAATTCTTCCCATCATCTTCAGAGCCTCCTTCGGGTGAGGTGGGAGAGATATATGAGACTCTTAGTTTCAAATCCTCTATTAAATTACCACTATCCTTAGTAAACTGCAAGTATAAATAACAGTATTCGTTATCATTTTTTTTCTTCTTTTCAGCTTATATAACTGTTACAGTTTATAGGACAGTGTTGAGGACCGTTACTTTCTTACCGTATCTTGAGGAAGATCATCAACATCAGTATTTGGACTCACTATTGTACTCTGTAAGAGAAACTTGTCTTTACATTGCATGTCTGGAGGGTATTCATGTTGAGCTTGGAGAGTGACTGTACAAGTACAAAAACTGGACAGTAAAACAGATGCTAATACTACAGAATGCAAAAGGAACTGCAAGTTCAGAGAAAAAGTGCACATATCCTATTGATTTCGAGTCTAGTATTGTTTGACAGTTAATCTAATTTTTCTTTAATCTTCTATCTATGTATCATATGAAATGACCAATTACAAAATTAAGGTCCACTGGATGGCTGTTTAGTAATGTGATCAAATGCATATCTCCCTTAAGCAGTTCAATCTTTCTAAACTTAACGTTGAAAAAGTGTTTCAATTCCAAGCCAAAAGGAAAAAGGGTGTTATTATCAAGAGCTTCTTTGGCAAAGGTTAAGGAATAGTACAAAATAATATTACTCTTCACTAAATCAACTGATATGTTTAAAGAATAAAGTATCAAAGAGTTTCTAGACTAGAGTTTCAAGATATCTGTTGGATTAAAATATCCAGCGTCAACCTTAGGGATTCGAAGGGCTTAACATCCCCCATGGGCGCCTACACAGGTGTGTTAGGTGGGCCAGGTAGGCCCCTTGTTGGATTCGCTATAAGGAAATAGAGTAGCACCTTGACTACAAGCAATTGTTTTTAGCGCAGTGGTAGGCGCTTGATCCTACAAGTGGTATCAAAGCAAGGTCATGGGTTCGAATCCCCCCGGCTGACACTTAGGGATTCGAAGGGCTTAACATCCCCCCATGGGCGCCTACACAGGTGTGTTAGGTGGGCTAGATAGGCCCCTTGTTGGATTCTACACTATCAAGTACTTGTTTTCGTTTGATAGTTTCTACATTTTGATTCTTAATTGTGTGCTTCAACAGGTTAATGAACTTTAGTGACGGTCAAATCAATTAGAAATACCCGAGTTCGAATCCCGACCTATGAAGCATGTGCTTATACTCAGACACCGACACATTGACACCAGTAATCATTTGAAAAAATAAATAAATTGAATGTAATCACAAGTATTGGTATCAGACACGGACACTGACACACTTGTTTCAGATGTGTCGGTGCTACAAAGACCCTGATTAAAACAATACTTGGCCATGTTTGACTTATTTCTCGGCAGAACTCCGAATTACCGGGTTTAGGCCCATTTTCCACGGGAAGCAAAGCTTAAAGACAGAAAATTCCCACAAAAGAAAAAGCATACTTGATCATAATCAAAGAACTATAATTATAAATGAGTCTGCAACGGTAAAAAAAATAAATAAATAAAAAAACAGTACCTCTGATGATACATGAATCCCATGGATGTATAACACCTGTGTTTGGTCGTACAAAATATTTCTTAGGGGAAGTAGTTTTGACCTAACAAACACCAAACAGAATGAAATGCAATCAGAATAATCTTAAGAATGAAAAACCAAACAATTAAACGTGAAGGTATGATAAATTACCTTAAAAGCAACATAGTCCTGTGTGTTATTCAAGACTTTAAGATCACAAAATGTTTGCTTTTCCAGTTCAACTGTTGACAGAAACACCATGACAATAATAACATCTTATTAAGATTTGAACATGATTAACGAAAAACAAAGGAAATGAATTGATATAATCACGATGACGTAAGATTAATTAAGATAAGGAATATTAATAAGTGATCCGTAAAATTGCAATAGTAATAAAAAAGAAGAACATACATTGAAACCTGAGCTCGTCGGGAGTAATAGTGATGAGAGAAGTTGCAGTCATGACGAAGAGGATTGTGTTGTTGTGGAATGGGGAATGAATTAAGGATTAGAGAGAGAGAGAATGAACATCGCAGCGGAAAAGAAGGGTGAAGAGAAAAGAGAAGAAAGGGAATGTGATTAATATTATGTGTGGTGTAACGAGGAAAAAGGAAGTACCAATGTAATACAAAATAACGCGATTAATTCGGCACCTGGATAGGTTTCGGTCTGGACTCTGAACCAAAAGGAGTAAATGAGTGTCCTTTGAAGACACGACTCTAAACACTGTTTTTTCTGTGTTTTTGTACGTGTGAGAGAGACTGTGCCGTGTATTGGAGCCGGGGCCCCACTCCCTCGCATCTTTCAATTGTCATGTCTTACTATTCATTTTCTACACCTGTCCTTTCTATCTGTATTTTCACCTCTTTAATTATACCAACAAACAATATTCATTTCAAACGAAACTATTTTTAAACTATTTTTATTTAATAAAAATAGTGAATGAAATTTATAATCAATAGTTGATAAAAAATAATAATAAATGACATGTAACTAGTTTGTACATGTGGCACTGATACGTCATTAAATTGACTGTCATATTTAGGAGTGATAAAAGGGGATTAGCCTCTTTGGAAATATCGGTTTTTCTTGTTGTATATTAATGTGAGGTGATTCAAAGATTTAGACTCTCACTCACAAATATATTTGTATGTTTCTTTTTTTTTTGGTATGGTTATTTATATGATTTTTTGTATTTTTAGGCTTTATGCAGTGTTCACTGACTTTTTTTGCCTTACCTTTACTTTTTTGCAGGGAGGACTTAGATTTTAGGTCTACATCTTCAACTATTATGTCTGTCCCGTCCCACCTTATTTTTTGTGGATTTTTACGGGACGGGCCTAAACGAGATGCCCGTTTGCCACCCCTAGTCATGTCATTTAAATAGGATCTTAAATTGGAAGGAGGACTAAAATCCCGGAAAAAAATGAAAGAGAGATCAAAATATCTAATTTTAAAATAAAGAGACCAAAATTTAAAAAAAAATATGAGGAACAAAATTGTAATTAAACCTATATTCTATTGGGTCACATTTGTCTTCGATATCTCTTTATTTTCAAATAGAATTGTGTAATATTTTAAAAATTGAAGCGATCTCCAAATTGATGAGGATACTGAGTCATTCGTTTATTGGTTGAACCATTAAATCATTAATTGAATTGTATGACTAAGTTGGATTAAACTGAATAACTTGGTTGAATAAACTGGTATTTATAACAAAATTATATATTTATTAAGTCCGTTGAACCGTACTACTCAGTATTTAAAAAATCACGACACCTACAAAATTTTAAAATATCATAATTCAATATTTAAATTCAAATTTTAAATATAATCAT
Source organism: Vicia faba (assembly GCA_948472305.1). Classification (NCBI taxonomy): domain Eukaryota; kingdom Viridiplantae; phylum Streptophyta; class Magnoliopsida; order Fabales; family Fabaceae; genus Vicia; species Vicia faba. The sequence goes on from OX451736.1 coordinate 1,166,523,067, forward strand.
CACACATAACAATATAGTACAAAATAAAAATTCAAATAAATTTTGAACAAAACCTAATTGCAAATAAGGAAAAGTTATTTCAAATAAGTTTTTAACAGGGTCTAATTATACTTTAATTTTACATTTTATTTTTTATCAAAACGGTGTCATTTTGTCAAAGAAAAAAAGCATGCATTTTACCTGCCAGTTTTTCAAAATCGTCGGTTTATCGATTTTGACTAGTTTTAGGCAGTTCCCACTGGTTCTATATCATAGTTGATCCAACAATCAAACCAGATCGGTGACCCTTTCGATTCCTAGTTGGGTCCGGTTTTAAAAACATTGAAATTTTGTTCTTGTTAAAAAGTTAATGAGAGAGAACCTCTAGGGGTTGTTTGAGAATTTTAGGATGGTTGATGGTGATAGAGCAAGCTCTCGCAAAATAGTGATAAATTATGTATCTCTTAATTTTAGCTTAATTGAATGTCTATTCTCAACCCTGCGATTGAGATATTTATGGAGGTTTATTGGGCCTAGATTCTGGAATCCATCGGATGGTTATTCTTCCCCTTTCGGAAGCGTTGAAGTTGCCATTCTCCCTATTCTTTGGAAAAGCATAGCTTCTCCCTTTGACTAAGCTTTCATACCACTTGTGACCAAGGACAAACCATTCGCAATGCTTCATGAGTGGTTTTAATCAAGATTAATAGAGGGCAAGTTACGCAACTCATATGTGAGTGTTAAATTCAATAGACGTGTGATGCAATTAATTGGCGACTAGAACCCCCACTCTGGACGAAGTGTGGTATTCACATACCATTAGTGAAATTTGTATTAACTCCTCTAGACCTTTTTCTTCCATGATTAATAAGGTTATTTCATATAGGTCCCAAAATAATTATACTTGTACGCTGTGATCGGTGGAAATAGAACTGACTGTTTTTTAAGCTGGTTCGCGAAATGTCGCGGTAAGCAAGAGTCGCCACTGTCTTTTATGTTCTCCAACATGGAAAGGACAAAAGCACAGCAAAATTCCTTATTCGAGATGTCTCTCGGTTCGGGAGGTAGATTTATAAAAAGGGAAGGTGTTAGCACCCTTTCTATTCGTGGTTATCCACGGGCTCTTAGGTACTTGCTCTTATGTTTTCAAAAGATGTTTGCTTTTCAAATGTGTGTGTGGGTTTTGAAAAAGTTTCGTTTGAAAGATTTCTAAGTAACTCTTGTATCAGTCCTCAAGAGTGTATGAAAATTTTGTTTGAAAACTTTTAGAAAGTGTGAATGCGAAAAGTTGTTTTTGTTTGTTTTGAAAAGAGCAAGTACCTAAGAGAATCTACCTACTCTAAGGAATTAGGCTGTGTAAAAGTCCTTTAGATAGTGTTATCCCACCATCGAGAGGTAGGTAGCACCATCGTTGGAGGTATTCGGGTCAATTCGATGATTAGGGACAGTGTGGTCACCGAAGCAATGGTAGGACACCTTAGAAGTAACCCTAATGTCCTAGATCCTTTTATCCGAGGCAAACGTTTCGAGGCAACTGGATCTTTAGACAAAGGGCGACCTCTAAGACACCATATACTTGATGACCACGTTCGAGGAAACCAGTGAGGCGTACCCTAGGAGTGACATGTGCTTTGTGTGTTGTTTTTCAGTTAATTGTCTTTGTACATGTTATTTGTGAGCTACAGATTGATTTTATTTACATACATTCTTGCAGGCATTTTTTAACAGTTAGGAGTGCAGAAAATAAATTGCGGGAAGATGTAAATCTAACTATTACAAGGCGCGGATCTATACATCGCCAAAAACAAAAACCCGTTTTTGAAAAGTAAATGCAGAAAATTAAAGAAAACAATAAAATCCTAATTACTATTACATCCTCTGTACAGGTACATGAATATAATCAGAATAAATAAATATGCGCGAAAGAATTAAATAGGGAACGTCCTAAGGGTTTTGACCCTTTTGAATAAGAATTGAATTTTTTTGTCCTTTTTGTGACTAAATGCAATTAATTAAATAAAGCCTAATTACTAATTAATTAATTTATTAAAAGAAAATATTTTTGTGTTTTTATGTTTTTTTAATGAAAATAAAATAAAGAATTAAAATTAAAAGTTAACCTAATTCTAAATTATTTTTATTTATTGTAAAGAAAAAGAAATTAAAATTGACCTAATTAAACTATTTTATTTGTTAGTATTTTATTTACAAAAATAAAATGAAATTAATAATAATAATAATAATAATATTAGTTCTTTATTTTTTATTTTTTATTGTGAAAGGGTTAAATAATTAATTTTGGTGGTAATAATAATAATTAAAAAAAAAGTTAATAACTAAATTAGAAAATATAAAAAGGAAAAGAAAAAGAATAAACCAAGGGAGGGGGTCTGGGCCCAATATGGAGGTGAAAATTGGAATCTGAGGCCCATTTGCACAAAGCCATGTTTGACTTCCTGATCAGGTGTGCCAGCATTGACTGGGGATTATTGTGGTCCTTCATCTTTTGTCATCAGATCTAGACTCAAGGACACATGGCAACTCAAATCTTGAGGGCATATGGTGGAACGTACTAGCAAGCCTGCACACAATTACATGAAGAAAAATATTATGGAAATTATGGGAGACCTGGGATAACTTACAACGCGGTATGATGGACCTTAGGACGTGGCAAGAGTTGCTTTAGCTTCAGAGTATGGCAAAGAAGAGAGTCGCGTTCTCCTTTTGGCCTGAAAATGCTTGTAACACTCCTTTTAATCTCACACTTTTTTTGACACTTTTTGGATTTTGCTCTGGCCGTTTGTGCACACTCTAGGTTGTGAATGAGGATTGCAAGGCTTGCATATATAGTAATGAGTGAGAATAAGTCACATTTAGGAGCCTTTAACCATTGCAATTAAGCTTTGGATATTGTCTTAACCACCATTAAAGGCCTTTCAAAGCTTGTTCAAAATTTGAATTTTCATGCCTAAATGAGCTTAGCACGAAATTGGTAGGTTGCAAATGCTTCATGAAGGCTATTCAAACCATAAGATACCATTTAATTAATTTTTTTAGATTTACTTGAATTATTATGGATTAAAATGAATTAAATCCATAAAAATTAAATAAAAATAGAAAAATAATTATTTGGTCTTGAAATTGATCATGGGACACTTGGGTGGCATGACAAGGATGAATCAAGTGGAAAAAAGTGGACCCTTTTGTCAAAAATTGAAGTTTCAAGGATAGTTGACTTTTGCCATTTCACAAAAACTTCCCAACTTCTCCAATGCATATCTTGCTCAATTTTGATCATATGAACATGTTCTTTGACATTTTGGAAAGGTCTTGAAGTCCTCTAACCAATGCCTTTGGTCCCATGTCATTTGAATATACCAATATCAAGTTATGGTCTTTGACTTAAAGTGCCTTTTTGTTGACTTTTGAAAATGACCTATAATGTTGAAATTGATAACTTTTTGTGAGAGCATTTCTTAGACTTGGAATGTGAAGATGAGTTGTAGGAAATGTCACCCCCTTCCAAACGAGCATTGAATGGGATTTTTCTGATGAACCATGAAAAAGTTATGCCTTGGTCAAGTTACAGTTGACTTTTCAGTTGTCCAAAAATGGAAACTTTTGCATCTTGATGATTTTTGAGCCATTCTTGTGGAATCATGATCAAGATTTGATCCAATGATGATTGTGGCTTCAAAATAAGATGTTGACCAAAATTTTTGACTTTTGACTGCCAAATGACCATTTTACCCCTATAGTTGATTGTGAAGCAATTAGGGTTTTTGACTGTGCAACTTGACCTTGTGAGCCTTGAAACTTGGCATGTAGATGCTTGACAATGTGTATAGGCATATGTGACTTGATTGAGCCCTTGAAAACCTCAACTTCCTTGCAAGAACCAAAACCCTAATTTGACTGGCTTAGGAGGGTGTTTGAACTGTGCAACCCTTGAGTAGACTTGAGCAAATTGAGATGATGCTTGTCAAAACTTTGAAGAATATGGGAGGGCAAATTTTGGGGTACAACAGTTGCCCCTGTTCAATCTTCTTATACCTGAGGACGTAGATTGGCTTGCGTGCCTTTCGTGATCCGAAGGTGGAAGATGATTGAACACTAGAGTGCCTAGAAATTTGCACTCACATAGTAGAATATCAGCAGTGTGATGGCGGGAATGGGCTTATAGATGCCATTTGGAGAGATGGTGGATAGGAGGATAGGCTTATAGATGCCATCTGGATGTGACAAGACCTTGTCGGGAATGGGCTTATAGATGCCATTTGGAAGTGATGGATAGGAGGATGGGCTTATAGATGCCATCTGGAGATGCGACAGAATCTTGTCCAGAATGGGCTTATAGATGCCATTTGGAGACTGTTGGTAGGTGGATGGGCTTATAGATGCCATCTGGAGGTGGTCTGTTGAATTGTAATTTTGTAAGTTGAAAGAGGGAACCTGTGTAGGGTTGCCTGATGATGAGCTCGTGTAAAACTACATCTTGGAAAGAAGGACACCTGTGCAGGGTTGACTGATGATGAGCTCGTGTAAAACCGCATCTTTGGAGGAAGGAAACCTGTGTAGGGTTTTATTGATAATGAGTCCGTATAAGACTGCATCTGAAATGGAGAAGGAACCTGTGTAGGATTACTTTGAAGACGAGTCCATGTAAAACCGCATCTAGAGCTGAGAAGGAAACCTGTGTAGGGTTTACTGATGACGAGTCCGTGTAAAACTACGTCTGGAGTTTGAGAAGGGAACCTGTGTGGGGTTACTTTGATGATGAGCCCGTGTAAAACTGCATCCTGGAGCTGAGAAGGAAACCTGTGTAGGGTTTACTGATGACGAGTCAGTGTAAAACTGCATCCTTGGAAATGGAGAACCTGTGTAGGGTTTCTGGGTGACGAGTCCGTGTAAAACTTCATCTTTGGAAAGAGAGAACCTGTGTAGGGTTTCTTAATGATAAGTCCGTGTAAAACTTCTTGAGGAACCGGGGTAAGGTTACCTTGGGATAAATCCGTGTAAGACTTTGGGAGAAACCGGTGTAGGGTTACCTTGAGATAAGTCCGTGTAAGACTTCTGGAGGAACCGGTGTAAGGTTACTGCAGGGTAAGTTCGTGTGAAACTTCTTGATGAACTGGGGTAAGGTCATCTTGAGATAAGTCCGTGTAAGACTTCTGGAGGAACCGGGGTAAGGTTACTGCAGGGTAAGTTCGTGTGAAACTTCTTGAGGGACCGGGGTAAGGTCATCTTGAGATAAGTCCGTGTAAGACTTTTGGAGGAACCGGGGTAAGGTTACCGCAGGATAAGTTCGTGTAAAACTTCTTGATGAACCGGGGTATGGTCATCTTGAGATAAGTCCGTGTAAGACTTCTGGAGGAACCGGGGTAAGGTTACTGCAGGATAAGTTCGTGTAAGACTTCTTCTGAAAGAAAAGGAACCGGCGTAGGGTTACTTTGATGATAAGTCCGTGTAAGACTTCGTCTGAAAATTGAGAAGGAACCGGTGTAGGGTTGCCTGATGATGAGTTCGTGTAAAACTACATCTGAGGTTGAGAAGGAACCGGTGTAGGGTTGCCTGTTGATGAGCCCGTGTAAGACTTCTTCTGAAAGAAAAGGAATCGGTGTAGGGTTGCCTGAGGATGATCAAGTAGATAATTGTCCTGTTTGGTTTCGGATATTAACCCACGATCAGTCGTCCACAAAATTTTCCTGGCTTGTTACTAGTGTTGATCTGGAACGGTAAAGGTAGATGGTAATCATCTTTTGATTGACTTTTTCCTGAAAAGGCAAAGTATTAGTCGTATGCAATGTCATGATGCATGAATTGCATGATTTTAAGATGTTCTCAAAAATAAATTAGATTTGTGTTGTATGATGCGTATGCATGCTATAATGTATAAAGATGTGATGTTTATGAATGTATTCTCGTCTGGGAAAATAAATCCTTGACGAATGCCGGGAGTTTGTTGAATCCTGGGCTGATGTTGAAGAGTAGAGTTCTTCGTTTCCGCTGGGGATGATGATTGTAAGAATAAACCGGTAGGAGAAGACGACTCTGTTAGGGAATAATCCTGGTGAAGATATTACTCTGCGGGGAGTCACTCTGTGGGAAGAGATACCTTGCTGAGGTTTTGATGATAGCTCCACTGGGGATTCCGTTGATAAGTTTTGTTGAGGGAACTGATGAATTCCGCTGGGGGGTAGGAAGAACTTCGTCGAGGACGATCTTTCCGTGGTAATTAGCTGAGGATAACCCAATTATACCCTGGTGGGGAATAACCTTGGAATAAAGCCGGGGAGATGCGTTCGTGCTCTGCAGGGGATAAGCTTCCAGAATCTACTGGGGATAAGCTTCCAGAATCTACTGGGGAGATTGATTCAACTCTCCTGGGGAGACTTTGGACTGCACTGGGAAGTGGCTCCACTAGATGTCTGTATTCCGCCGGGGAACAATCTTATATTAAGACTGCCGGGGATGCTTGCTTAGGAACATTTGTATACTCCGCCGGGGAATATTGAGATCTTCTGGGGATACCCAACTTCCTTAAGGCTGACAGTAACCTAACTCTGCTTGGGGAGAGTGTCGCTGACTTGCTGGAGATATTGTGCCTTTTCAGGGCTGATGGGAGACCAACTCTGCTCGGGGGAGAGTATTGTTGAACTTTGTCTTACTCCCGGGGAGTGGAGGCCTCTTGGTTACGTTCTTTAGCCGAACCTATCTTGGTACCTCGGTTGACAGAGCAACTAGATCGCTTGGACAACTCGTTATTGCCCCTGTTTCTGATGTGGGAGAAGAAGATACCTTGTGGAGGTGCTTGATAACCGCCGATTGACAAATCTTCTTCTGGTAGGTAAGTGACGAGATGACGGGACATAGCCGTACGCTTTTGATCCCTAACTTTTGCCTGGACCGCCCTTTCGGGTTTTCAGTCCATCGGGATACCCATTTTTGCCCAAGCCGCCTTCTCAGGTTTTCGACTTGCCGGGTGTACAGTTTTTTTTTTTATTTCATCCCTTATTTTTGCCCGAACCCTTTTGGTTCGCCAGGAAGCCCTTATTTTTGCCTAGGTGTGTCAACCTAGCGGGTCTTTGCTTATGCGTAGTGTTTTTCCGACTATATCTGTGCTCTCAGGATGTAAGGAGTTGTCACTGTCAGTAGTGTTATGTCGCCATACTACCAGAAGATCTTCGTTTGATCATGCAAGATGCGTTGCTGGAATTCACGTCTAATGCCCCAAGTGACTAGGCGGAGATTTGCCCCTGGCTATTTGGCATTTAAGAGATTCTCCGAATCTTGACTTAACTGCCCCATATGACGGACAATGATCACGTCTGCCCCTTGGTTAGAAGTACTTTTGTTCACTAGATATTCTTCGTGCGAATTTCTTTGCTGTTCGAACAAAAAAGTCATATGCAAACAATGTTATTTTAAAAATGCAAAGCTTATGTCTGTCTTGAAGTTTTTGAAAATGCATTTTTTCATAAAAACAAGTGAATTTTTATAAACTGTGATGTCAACTCGTTATTTTACCGCAAGCCTTAAGGAGTCAGGATACCTTTCGTAACAGTATGCCTTCGAACTAACCCATGCTTCAGCTAGGACTTTTTAAGGGTTATAGCGTGGCCTAGTTCACGGTTTAAGAAATAAAGGATAAAGGCTCAAATTTTATTTGTACCCACCCGTTCTTCGTGATGTTCTTCAAACCTAAACTCAACTGATCGTACGTTAGACCTTGTTTGAGTCTTTGTCCTGATATATCGGTTATGGTTCGGATGTTGACAATTTATTTGGAATAGGCAGTCATTCCTTTTTTGGTTGAGGGTTTGTAGGACCTCTTTCTTTTTTGATTTCGTTATCCCTGTTTTTTGCCTGAACTGTTTCTTTCATGATCACAGTCAGCGGGATGCCCCAGTTTTGTAAGTCTCCTTCATAGGTTTTGACTTAATGGGCTTTTATTTTTGGGAGATAATGACTGCCTGTCTTTATGATTATTCGGAGCCATCATTGTCTTTTGTTTTGCAAGGATTCCTTTGGTGCCATTCGTTGTGCACTTGGATCAGCTGAGAGAACTACCCTGCCCCAGGTTATGATTAAGGGTTTTAATTTTCGAAAAGAAAAACTCCTACTTCTTTGGCTCAGAGGGGTTGACGAGGGATTATCTTCCTTATAACTCCAGTGTTTAGGAATTGAAACAATGCCTGTACCTCATCAACGGGGTATGTTCAAAAGCATACTGTAGATTGTGGTATCGTTTTCGTCATCCTCCCTCAAGAGGCTTAGAATTATTAATTGAGAGTTGACATCAAAAAGTGAAAGCAATTTGAATATAGCGAATGAGAATATATTGATTCAAAACAGACATATGCGATGCATTGATAAAGTAAAAGAGTTTGACATGAACAAATGTTTGAACAATCAGAGAAAAATACAACTTGAACATTCGAATGAACAAAAGCTTCTTAGTTTGCACCAGTCATTTCAGATGGAAGATTCTCAGCAGAAGATTTTCATTTTCCCTCCCGGCATGAACTCCAGCACCCTTCCGTCGATCAAGTCTTGGATCTTGTTCCTCAGGCTCCAACAGTCGTCAGTGTCATGTCCAGGACTGTCAGAATGGTAGGCACACCTTTCATCAGGATTGTACTTTAGGGAGGTTATGTTGAGCTTCTTGGGAGGATCCTTTAAAGCAATCAACTTGACCTCCAACAAGCGTTTCAGTATTAGTGAGGATGGCACACCAGTCTCTGAGAAATGTCTTCCAGACGTATTTCGCTTACGCCGATTACCCTGTTGACGCTGGTGAGGTTGATGTTGGGCTTGTGACCCCGAAGCAAACTGAGGAGTTTTCCCCTTGTCTTCTTGCCCCACAGGTGGTTGAATTATGGCTTGCTCTTCAACCTTAGATGTTTGCCCCAGTTGGTTATCCTGAAGCAGTTGGTTGACGAGAACCCTGAGCTCTCCTTGTCTTTGAGATAAGTCTTGGATAAGAGCCATTTGCCCTAGCATCTGGGTTCTCATTGTATCCACCTCAGCTTGTAGATGTTTCAGTCGTTCGTCCTTATCGTCTTCAGGACTATTCCTGACCAAAGTCCCCATGAGGAGTGTTCTCAGCTCTTCCTGCCCCTTGGATAGATTTAGGAGGATCTCCCCGAACCGAGTCTCTTGAGCATGAAGATCCTGGTTGTCTTGTTGGGAAGCCATTGCTGAAATAAACAACGAAGAAGGTAAGAGACTTGTACCAAGGGTACCTGTAATGCAATGATATGTATGTATGCATGCGATGTTTTCAAGGATCTCGCGGGGTAAACAAGAAAAATTGTTAGAATTTGAATTTTGTAGCTTGATGGAAGGAACTTCATGTTGATTAGGGTCCTTCTTCAAGAGTCAAGGCTCACCATATCGAGTGGGTCATAGCCCCTGACTCAAGTTATCAACCTTGGCTAGAGGAAAATAAATCCCCTTTGCCCCTTGCTAGACATCATGATCTGCATCACAAACCCTTGAGATCCTTGAAATGGATTAGTCCTTATGTAGGATGTATGCAATGATATGATGGCATGATGTTATGCTATGCATGGAGTGATGTAAGTAAACCCTGTTATGAGTCCATGTTAAGGACTGTAAACAAACCCTGCAAGAAACTCATGCGTTAGATAACAAGCATGCAAGTAGTCAAGTTTGAAAGCACACAAGTCACACAAGACAGCCCTTAGAGTTTAGGCCAACATGAAGTTTGGGGTACTACCCTCTTGAAGTTGGTGGGCTCAAAAACCTGTCCTATCAAAAGTAACCGGGTTCTAAGGAGCTCAATATCATAGGGTTGTTTTCTATGTTCATTGTTTTGATTTAGCCACTGAACTGGAGATCAAAATATTCCAAGAAAATAACCCTCAATGAGTGTAGTATCGAGTATCTACCAACTTCGGACTGAACCAAAGTCGGTCATCTCACTACCCCTAAAGAGGCCAGGATGGTCAAGTAAGGTTCCTAAGGTCAGTTGATGCTTCACGACACCACGCGGCGGCCCCGTACTCTCCTTGACTTGACTCAAAGGTTACCGGTACTCACCAAAGTGCCACATCAACGTAGCAAACTGCTTCAAACGTGTCGGTATACCCCGTATAGTTCCCTCACAGTTTGTTGCTACTTTCTAAAAGGTATCCCCCAGATTCGGGTTAGGATCTATGAAACTCCCAAGACAGGCCCACAATTTTAGAGCAATCAAAGCAAGCAATTGAAAACATGATGATGAACTATTCCTAAGGTACACCTCACTTTAAGTATCCCCAGCAGAGTCGCCAGTTCTGTGATCGGTGGAAATAGAACTGGCTGTTTTTTAAGCTGGTTCGCGAAATGTCGCGGTAAGCAAGAGTCGCCACCGTCTTTTATGTTCTCCAACATGGAAAGGACAAAAGCACAGCAAAATTCCTTATTCGAGATGTCTCTCGGTTCGGGAGGTAGATTTATAGAAAGGGAAGGTGTTAGCACCCTTTCTATCCATGGTTATCCACGGGCTCTTAGGTACTTGCTCTTATGTTTTCAAAAGATGTTTGCTTTTCAAATGTGTGTGTGGGTTTTGAAAAAGTTTCGTTTGAAATATTTCTAAGTAACTCTTGTATCAGTCATCAAGAGTGTATGAAAAATTTGTTTGAAAACTTTTAGAAAGTGTGAGTGCGAAAAGTTGTTTTTGTTTGTTTTGAAAAGAGCAAGTACCCAGGAGAATCTACCTACTCTAAGGAATTAGGCTGTGTAAAAGTCCTTTAGATAGTGCTATCCCACCATCGAGAGGTAGGTAGCACCATCATTGGAGGTATTTGGGTCAATTCGATGATTAGGGACAGTGTGGTCACCGAAGCAATGGTAGGACACCTTAGAAGTAACCCTAATGTCCTAGATCCTTTTATCCGAGGCAAACGTTTTAAGGCAACTGGAACTTTAGACAAAGGGCGACCTCTAAGACACCCTATACTTGATGACCACGTTCGAGGCAACCAGTGAGGCGTACCCTAGGAGTGACATGTGCTTTGTGTGTTGTTTTTCAGTTAATTGTCTTTGTACATGTTATTTGTGAGCTACAGATTGATTTTATTTACATACATTCTTGCAGGCATTTTTTAACAGTTAGGAGTACGGAAAATAAATTGCGGGAAGATGTAAATCTAACTATTACAAGGCACGGGTCTATACATCGCCAAAAACAAAAACCCGTTTTTGAAAAGTAAATGCAGAAAATTAAAGAAAACAATAAAATCCTAATTACTATTACATCCTCTGTACAGGTAAATGAATATAATCAGAATAAATAAATACGCGCGAAAGAATTAAATCGGGAACGTCCTAAGGGTTTTGACCCTTTTGAATAAGAATTGAATTTTTTTGACCTTTTTGTGATTAAATGCAATTAATTAAATAAAGCCTAATTACTAATTAATTAATTTATTAAAAGAAAATATTTTTGTGTTTTTATGTTTTTTTAATGAAAATAAAATAAAAGAATTAAAATTAAAAGTTAACCTAATTCTAAATTATTTTTATTTATTGTAAAGAAAAAGAAATTAAAATTGACCTAATTAAACTATTTTATTTACAAAAATAAAATGAAATTAATAATAATAATAATATTAGTTCTTTTTTTTTTAATTGTGAAAGGGTTAAATAATTAATTTTGGTGGTAATAATAATAATTAAAAAAAAAGTTAATAACTAAATTAGAAAATATAAAAAGGAAAAGAAAAAGAATAAACCAAGGGAGGGGGTCTGGGCCCAATATGGAGGTGAAAATTGAAATCTGAGGCCCATTTGCACAAAGCCATGTTTGACTTCCTGATCAGGTGTGCCAGCGTTGACTGAGGATTATTGTGGTCCTTCATCTTTTGTCATCAGATCTAGACTCAAGGACACATGGCAACTCAAATCTTGAGGGCATATGGTGGAACGTACTAGCAAGCCTGCACACAATTACATGAAGAAAAATATTATGGAAATTATGGGGGACATGGGATAACTTACAGCGCGGTATGATGGACCTTAGGACGTGGCAAGGGTTGCTTTAGCTTCAGAGTATGGCAAAGAAGAGAGTCACGTTCTCCTTTTGGCCTGAAAATGCTTGCAACACTCCTTTTGATCTCACACTTTTTTTTGACACTTTTTGGATTTTGCTCTGGCCGTTTGTGCACACTCTAGGTTGTGAATGAGGCTTGCAAGGCTTGCATATATAGTAATGAGTGAGAATAAGTCACATTTATGAGCCTTTAACCATTGCAATTAAGCTTTGGATTTTGTCTTAACCACCATTAAAGGCCTTTCAAAGCTTGTTCAAAATTTAAATTTTCATGCCTAAATGAGCTTAGCACGAAATTGGTAGGTTACAAATGCTTCATGAAGGCTATTCAAACCATAAGATACCATTTAATTAATTTTTTTAGATTTACTTGAATTATTATGGATTAAAATGAATTAAATCCATAAAAATTAAATAAAAATAGAAAAATAATTATTTGGTCTTGAAATTGATCATGGGACACGTGGGTGGCATGACAAGGCTGAATCAAGTGGAAAAAAGTGGGGCCTTTTGTCAAAAATTGAAGTTTCAAGGATAGTTGACTTTTGCCATTTCACAAAAATTTCCCAACTTCTCCAATGCATATCTTGCTCAATTTTGATCATATGAACATGTTCTTTGACATTTTGGAAAGGTCTTGAAGTCCTCTAACCAATGCCTTTGGTCCCATGTCATTTGAATATACCAATCTCAAGTTATTGTCTTTGAATTAAAGTGCCTTTTTGTTGACTTTTAAAAATGACCTATAATGTTGAAATTGATAACTTTTTGTAAGAGCATTTCTTGGACTTGGAATGTGAAGATGAGTTGTAGGAAATGTCAACCCCTTCCAAATGAGCATTGGATGGGATTTTTCTGATGAACCATGAAAAAGTTATGCCTTGGTCAAGTTACAGTTGACTTTTCAGTTGTCCAAAAATGAAAACTTTTGCATCTTGATGATTTTTGAGCCATTCTTGTGGAATCATGATCAAGATTTGATCCAATGATGATTGTGGCTTAAAAATAAGATGTTGACCAAATTTTTTGACTTTTGACTTCCAAATGACCATTTTACCCCTATAGTTGATTGTGAAGCAATTAGGGTTTTTGACTGTGCAACTTGACCTTGTGAGCCTTGAAACTTGGCATGTAGATGCTTGACAATGTGTATAGGCATATGTGACTTGATTGAGCCCTTGAAAACCTCAACTTCCTTGAAAGAACCAAAACCCTAATTTGACTGGCTTAGGAGGGTGTTTGAATTGTGCAACCCTTGAGTAGACTTGAGCAAATTGAGATGATGCTTGTTAAAACTTTGAAGAATATGGGAGGGAAAATTTTGGGGTACAACATACGCATACCCTCAAGCACGGTGGCTTGTAAAGGACGAAGTGATTTAGTTTGATTGCCTCTAATCTTTATGTTATGTTTGAGTGAGTCCTTCAAATGGAGCTTGGGGAGAATCCCTCAAGTATGACTTGGAATGATACCTTAGGTTGAGTCTCCCATGTGAGACTTTAAATTAAGTCCCTCGTGTAAAACTTTAAGTTAAGCCCCTCAAGTGAGACTTTTGTCATGTTATTTGTTTCACTTCTTATTAAAGGATCCAAGATGTGGTATATTTTATGATCAGAAAATAGGGTTATTTGTGAGTGAGTTCACAAAGACTGGGAATTATTTTAGTATTGACCTAATACTTGTATTTTCATGTGGGCGAAAAGGATCTTCCAATAAAAATCTAACAATAATATTAACACTCAGAGCGAAAAGGATCTTCCAATGAAAGTTAAACATTTATATTGCCTCTGAGGGAGGCATGAATCTTGAAATGAAATTTCAGCGCTTACATTGCCTCTGAAGGTGATAAGGATCTTCTAATGGAAGCCCTCCATTTATATTACCTCTAAGGGAAACAAGGATCCTACAATGGAAGTCCAACATTTATATTACCTCTGTGGATAACAAAGATCTTCCAATGAAAGCCCAACATTTATATTGCCTCTAAGGGCAACAAGGATTTTTCAATGAAAGTCTAACATTTATATTACCACCAATGGAGACAAGTATCTTCCAATGAAAGTCAAACATTTAAATTACTTCCAAGGGCGACAAGTATCTTTCAATGAAAATCCAACATTTATATTGCCTCTAAAGGCAACAAGGTTCTTTTAATGGTAGTCTGACATTTGTATTAACTAGTGATGGCCCTACTTTTATAGTAATATGATTACAAACAATTTTAAGAAAGTTCATACACTCGAAGACTAAATGTCTTTAGCCTTATTAAAATATAAAACATGAAATAGTTGACTCTAATAGTATATTAGGTTAACAGAGATCTATGTTCTATGGATGACTCTTTCATTCATCTCCTCGAGTTTGTAATCTCTAAGAGATAACTTTTGAAATATGCAATATGGATCTTCTTAGTTATGTTATAATTTCCTTAGGTGAGCTGGCATGACAACTTTCTAGAGCATGAGGCCTCCTTTTAGCAGTTCTCTTAGGACCACTTTTGAATTATATATTCTGGATGCCTTTCTTTTGGCGGTGAATTCCCTAATATGGGCGACATTGTGAGTTTCTTCAACCAATTCATAGACACATCTATGTCCTACCTTGTTTTCTTCTTCATTGAATTGAGAACTTAACGCCTCTAGGTGGGCGTATCAATTTCGACATGCAACATGGAGTTGATGTTGATACCATTTTAAACAGCATATCTTTGGTAGTTGAATGGGGGGTGGTGTGATATGACCATATTATTTTGTGGGCATGTTCACCCCAGAGCCATTTTGCTTTGTCTAGCTTTTTCTTTATCCCATAAAGTATTACTCTGTACTCTGATTCCTCTTGTCTGTTTTCCTGTGGATGGACAGATAAAATAAAAATTTTCTGTACTTATAGGTTGTAAAAAAAATCAACCACAACGGAGATGGCGAATTGAGCAATATTTTATGATTCAATAACTTCTGATAAAAGAAACTTGCACATGATTTACTGCAGTGCTACCAATAGAAACCTCGGCCCCTTTCAGTTGTGATCTTGGAGACGACTTTAGCGTTTATCCATTTTCTGAAATAGTCTAGTCCCATGATTAGGAACTTCAGTTGGCCAGATGACAACAAGAAAAAACCTAATATGTCTAATCCCCATTGTTGAAATGGCCATGTCAATGTGACTGAATGAAGGATTTCAAATGGAACATAATATAGATTGGCATGCTTCTAGAATTTGACACATTTTTTGACAAACTCTGCATTTACCTTCATATTAGTGGGTCAATAGTAGTCCACCATGAGCAATTTGTGAGCTAGTGCTCATCCTCCAATGTGGTTACCACATGATCCTTGGTGGACCTCACTATAAGAACCAAAGTGATTTAGTTTTCCCCATAGACATATTAGCATGGTGTAAACCTACCCCGTCTTATAAAGCTCCTTGGACATCATGGTATACTTTAAGACACATTTTCAAAACTTTTTTGCTTCCATCTCATATGGGGAGAGTTTTGCTGACAGTAGGCATCGTATTATAGGCCTCATCCAACTGGTGGTCTGGGCGACTTCAAGAATGTTGGTTTCCTCCACCTCAATACTGGGGACGCCGAGAATTTCTTGAATTACACTAAGATTACGGCCTGCTCTTTTTGTGTTAGAAATCTTGGAGAAAAGGCCAGCCTTATAGTTATGTTTCTTGGATGTGCATGTTATCTCAAAAGTTTTAAAACATTCAAATAAATCATGTACCTTTTTAAAATATTTGATAAGAATGGGCTCATTCTTCTGATATCCCCACCAACTTTTAGTCGCTTTTGGCTTTCAAGCTTGATGCACCCATTTTCATAATTTTTTGGATTGAAAATCAACTTATGTTAATACAATATTTGTGGGGATGATAATTTTACTTTTAACATTTTCAACTAATTTTGATTGTGTATACTTGCACGTAGGAAATATCTAATAAGTTTTTGGTACCATTATTGAGGATTGTGTCATTAACACTTTGATTTTCATTGAAATTCTAAAAAGTTACATTTAAGGTTTTAATTTTTTTTGTCTTCTGGTGTCAAGACAAGTGTATGAATGTTGCATTTGTAGGTTGTTAACCCCATTTTCAGAGGAGACCCTGAGCTAGAAAGAACTTTCATACTTTTTAGGAGATCTCAAGTTTCCAATCAACTCTGACGAACCTTTGTTTTTTCTATATTATTTGAAGAACTTGACGAAGATCTTAAAGACCCTCAATAGGGACAAGATGAAGTTTTTGTAGAAATAGATATCATTGGCACGAAAAATGATAGGGAAAGAAGTATCATAGACTATGATGTCTTTTACCTTAATACCATAGATACTAATATTATCATACCAAAGATCATTGTGGCTCAGTTCAAGTTCAAGCCCGTGATGTTTCAAATGTTGTAAGCTATTGGCCACTACTCGTGAGGTGGAAGAGATGATCCTCACTTGCATTTGAGGAAATTATTTGAGGTTGCTAGTATTTTTAAGATTCATGGTGTCACTAATGATCCTTTTAGATTAAGGTTGTCTCCATATTCTCTAAGGGGTAAAGTTAAAAGTTGGCTCAAGTATTTGGAACATAATTTCATTTCCACATGGAATGACTTGGCTGAAGAGTTTTTAGTCGGATATATTTCTCCTGTAAAGAACACAAAAATGAGGAATGAAATCATCTCATTTAGATAGGGAAATGATGAGTCTTTATTTGGTGCTTGGGAGATATTCAAAGAGTTGTTGAGATAATGCCCACACCATGGGATCCCAATATATATTAAATTGGAAACATTTTATAATGGTTAGGTTCCATCATTAAGGAATATGTTAGATGCATCATTTGGTGGTGTATTATTGTCTAAATATTACGCTAAAGGTTATGATTTGATTTAGAGCATTACTAACAACACCTACCAATGACCAATCACAATAGTTGCAATTTCCATAACACCATTTGGTGTCCATGAAGTCACAGAGACTACAACCCTTGATGGTTAGGTGGATCAAACCCATCAAATAATGAATACCATGTTGACACATTTTGAAGTGCTAGTTGTCGAACCTGTCAATGTTGTGATAGATGTCCTAGAAGTGGCTTGTGTTTACTATGGAGATGCACATTTATTTGAAGAGTATTATGCCAATCATGTCTATTAGAACAAGATTGGTTCTGATTATATCTCAGTTTTGATGATAACAATAAAATATATTTTGTATAATTGATACTCTGATGAGCATATTTCTTTGTTTCAGATAATGTTCTGACTGAAGTATTTTCTAAGGTGAAAATCATTTTACATGTTGAGCTGAATAAAAATGAAGAAGTTATTTGATGAAAGAACTATTTATTTTAGCGCAAGTTCTGACGCTGGCTCTGATAAGAAGTAATTTAAAGCATCTTCTAATCTTAGCAAGTTTCCATGCAAACTCTGTTCAGAAGTATTTTGCAAGCAAGCTCTGATGAGAAGTTATTTGCAAGCAAGTTCTGAAAGATTAAAGAAGCAATCAGTCTTGTCAAGTTTCAGGAAACAAGCTCTGACAGTGTCGTTTGTTCATTTAATGCAAAGACGACTAAAGCACTCAAGTGTCTCTATGCTAGTTCATTGAAAGAAACAAAAATGCAAGCCAACACGCAAACATTAATTGCTCCTCACTTTTGAAGGCAGTAACGGTCGTTTTCCTCATGCTATAAATAAAAGATCATTTGTTGCAAGCCAACTACTCAACAAAACCAAAGAAACATCTTACGTGAAAATTATTCTGCTACTCACAAATTATTTTGTTATTTTCACAAGTGCAAAACATATCTTAGTGATAAATCATAGTTTGTGATATAGCTTTCTAAGAAGCAATTTGTTTCACTATTGTAAAGATTTAATTCTTGTATTTGTTCCTTGAGAGACCAAGCTTGGTCATATTTCTCAAGAAGGCTAGGACTAGTTTGAGTCTTAGTGGTGTTAGTCACTTGTAAGTTTACTTGTGCTTTGTATTGTTAGTCACAACAGTTTAGTTGTATGATTGTAATCTGTTTGATTATAGTGAATTAAGTCCTTGTTGGGAAAGGCGAAATCACCTTGGCGGATGGACTGGAGTAGTTTGAGTTCAAACGAACCAGGATAAAAATAATTGTGTCTTTCCATTATTGTTGAGCTAGTAAGAAAAAGAAAAAGGAAAAACTTATTCAACCCCCCTTCTAAGTGTTTTCTCACCCTTCAATTGGTATCAGAGCTTAACTCTGAGCGCAAACACTTAACAGTGTCAGAAAAAGATCCAGAAGGAAAACACTATGGCAACTGAACAAAACAACAATAACTACACCAAACCTCCTGTGTTTGATGGAGAAGATTTTGAATATTGGAAAGATAGACTAGAAAGTTTCTTTCTAGGTCATGATAGTGATTTATGGGATATGGTCTTAGATGGTTACACACATCCTATAGACTCAGAAGGAAACAAGATTGATAGAAAGAATATGGATAGACAACAAAAAGCAGATTTCAAAAATCACCATAGAGCTAGAAATATCTTTCTGAACGCTATCTCTAAAATGGAATATGAGAAGATCACAAATAGAGATACAACACATGACATGTTTGAGTCTCTCAAAATGACTCATGAAGGAAATGCTCAAGTAAAAGAGACTAAATCTTTGGCTCTCATCCAGAAGTATGAAGCCTTCAAAATGGAAGAAAGTGAATCTATAGAAGCTATGTTCTCAAGGTTCCAAACTCTGATCGTTGGCCTGAGAGTTCTGAACAAAGGATACACCAAGGCAGACCATGTTAAGAAGATTATCATAAGTTTACCCATAAGATGTGCACCTATGGTCACTGCATTCAAAGTATCAAAAGATTTGAACAATGTGTCTCTTGAAGAACTCATCAGCGCTTTAAGAAGTCATGAGATAGAACTTGATGAACACGAGCCTCAGAAGAAAGGTAAGTCTGTTTCCCTTAAATCTATTAATAAATCTGAAACTAACGCTTTTCAGGCAGAAGAAGGAAACTCTGAAGAATCTGCATCAAAAGAAAATGAATTATCCTTGCTCTCCAGAAGGATCAACCAGATGTGGAAGCACAGACAGAAGAAGTTCAGGAACTACAAGAGGTCAGAAGATAAACCACAATCTTCTGGACATAAGAAGTCAAACAAAAGAGAGATAATCTGCCATGAATGTAAAGAACCAGGACACTACAAGAGTGATTATCCAAAACTACAAAGAGAAAGACCAAAGAAAAAGTTTGGTAGAAAGAAAGGCATGATGGCCACTTGGGACGATTCAGAATCTTCTAAAGATGAATTTGACTCAGAAGATGAGAACGCCAACCTAGCTCTTATGGCTACCACAATAGATGACTCGGACTGTGAGTCAGAACCAAAAGAGGTATTCTCTGAATTTACTAGACCTGAACTTGCAGAAAGTTTATCAGAACTTCTCGAAAACTACAATCAACTCAAAATCAAATACAAGAAACTCAAAAAGAGTCTTGCATCTGATCTTGAGAAACTTGAAACAGAAAAATCTGAACTCAAAGAAAATAATTTTAAACTCAAAGAGGAAATTCAAAAAGTTCAAAAAATTTCTATTTCAGATTCTTCGTCAAGTTCAAGAGATATTCTTAAAGAATATGACTCTAGTTTTCAAACTTTTCTTGCTAAAAGCATAGATAGAAGCAAAATGGCTTCAATGATCTATGGAGTTAGTGGAAACAACATAAGAGGAATTGGATATGAAACTCCCAAAGGGAAGGAAACATATATACCAAAACATGTTGCTAAGATGGCTTTCACATATAAACCTCCGAACAAACAATTTAGTTTTGGGCACACTCATGATATTAAATACACATCTCACTCTGAAAATGTTTATGCTAATCCAAAATTCAAACAAAACTTTAGAAACTATAACCAAAAAGGACCCAAAAAGATACGGGTACCTAAGGAGAAAATAATATATGTTGCAGATGTCCTTAACAGGTTTTGGAACATAGAATTTCTTCCCGTCATGTGTCGCAAAATGTATAGTTTCTAAAGGACAAAACTTTTTTTTAATGTTGGTTCGCGTTTGCGTTTGTTTTCGCAAAATGTCGCGGTA
This sequence comes from Vicia faba, assembly GCA_948472305.1. NCBI lineage: Eukaryota > Viridiplantae > Streptophyta > Magnoliopsida > Fabales > Fabaceae > Vicia > Vicia faba. The sequence continues at coordinate 1,166,543,195 of OX451736.1, forward strand.
AGCAAGAGTCGCCACCGTCTTTTATTTTATCCAACAAGGAAAGGACAAAAGCACAGGAAAATTCCTTTTCGAGATGTTTCTCGGGTTCGGGAGGTAGATTATAGAAAGGGAAGGTATTAGCACCCTTTCTATCCATGGTTATCCACAGGCTCTTAGGTACTTGCTCACTATGTTTTCAAAAGTTTGCTTTTTCTTTGTGTTTGTGGGTTTTGAAAAGAGTTTTGTTTTTGAAGAGAGTGTGAGTGCGAAAAGTTTTGTTTTGTTTTAAAAGGAGCAAGTACTTAAGAACCTCTACCCACTCAAAAAAGAATTAAACTGTGCAAATGTCCTTTAGACAGTGCTATCCCACTATTGAGGAGTAGGTAACACCATCGTTGGAGTTTTCGGGTCAATTCGATTAAGGGACGTGTGGTCACTAAAGCAATGTTAGGACTCCTTAGTAGTAACCCTAATGTCTTAGATCATTTTTATCGAGGCAACCGTTTCGAGGCAACTTTGATCTTTGGACATGAGGGCGACCTCTAAGACTTCCTATACTCAATGACCACGTTCGAGGCAACCAAGTGAGGCGTACCCTAAGAGTGGCATGTGCAAGTGTATTATTTTTCAGTTATATTATCTTTGTACATGTTATGGTGAGCTACGGTTGATTTTAAATAAAGGTTAATCTTGTCATGCAATCCTAGTTAGCATACATCTAAACAGTTAATATATGTACAGGAATTTAAAGTGCGGGAATTGTAAATCCTACGCTATTACAAGGCTTCGGGGAGGGGGATTATTTACATGTCCAAAATTGGGGGAATAAAGCAGTAAAGTGTAAAAGTCTCAGTTAAGCTATTACAAACCAGTAGGCAGTTACAATAAAATAAACGCGCACGAATCTGAAAATAACTTCTAAAAATCCTAAGAATAAAATCTTTTTGTTGTTTTATTTTATTTTGGGAAAATGATCTAAATCTACTTAATTTTAGTTTTTTTGAGAAAATGTTAAGATAATTAAATGATTAATTAACAAAGTTAATTTAATAGAGGAGAAAAAACTAGCCTAATGTTTTTGTGTTTTTGATTTTATGTTGATTAAAAAAAGAAATAAAATGGTCAAAACAAAAATGAAATCGAAGGAACAAGCAGTAAATAAAAAAAAGGTATAATTCTGGAGGCCTGGGTCAAAAGAGGTGTGGGTTGTCTTTCGACCCAGTGAAGAGGCTTGATCGAAGGTGCATGAGGGGCTGCACTTTGGGGGTGTTCGATCTGGATATGTCATCCTTCGATCTGGAAATCCTGGATCCAGTTCGAAGCTAAGCTGCTAAGCTTCGAAACTCTGAACAGGATTCTGAGAATATATTTCCTGCAAAATGAAACAAATGTTAAAGGTCCAGGGGGGACTTTACCCCCCTGATTCGAATCCCCTCCCAATTCAGATCCTTCCTCAGTTTGAACCTGCTGAATATGGGTCTGGGTTTGTTTTATCCTGAGATTCGAAGGAGAAACTCATATCGTGCCCAAGCAATGGCACGATCTCATCTTTGCGCTGTAGCTTACATACAACATGATCAGTAATAACAAAAATACATATGCAATGTGTATTTAAATGTCATGAAGGTGCAATTTTGGTTTTGAAAACCCTTACCAATTGAAGATGTATGATCTGTGGCTCTGGGTGTGGAGGTGTTCGCTGGATGGCTGCTTTGACTTGGATGAAAATGCTGATAACCTTTGGTGCGTTGTGGGCAACGTATCTCCAAATCCTCCCTGTTTCTTTTCTTTTCTCTATTTTTTCTATGTTTTTTCCGTTTCTGTTCTATAATTTTTGTAATGTTTTTGTTCCGCCTGTAATGTGTTCCCCTTTTACTATAATTTTTGTAATGTTTTTTGTTCCTCCTTGGCACTGTATGCTGGCCCTTGTATTTATAGGAGTATGATGGTCTAGTAATGGCAAGAGACAACCAATTAAACAGGCCTTTAAAGCCATGAGACAAGAATCAGACATATTAAAATATTTCCTTTTTTGAAATATTCATGTCTCTTTGGAATCTTGAATGAACCTGGACACCTTTGATTTTCGAATGCCTCCAGGCCCTGCTCTTCGATTGGTCTTGATTTGCCTCCTTCGAATGGGCCTTCTGAATGCTTCTTCAAATGGACCTTTTGAATGTTCTTCGAATGACCCTTTGAATGCTTCTCTTTGATAGCTTCAAAGTCCCAAATCGAATTACTCCAGCTTCAATTGCATAGCCCCTTCGATTGAGCCTCCCTCTGCTTCGATTGCTTGATTTGAAAAGAATCACTCTGGTCGAATCAGCTCTTGTGGAGTTAGGAACAGAAAAGGCAAGAATTTGGCCTTTAATTCAAATAATTGAGTCCACAATCAGCATTTAATTATTTCTATATTTGCAAGGGACACATGCCATTGTGAACTTTGGGTGAACCTGGACAGGTTAGGATATGTATTTTTGCTTAGTCATGCCAGCCAACTTCATTCCTTCGAATCTGCCTTCTTTGCCAGTTTTAAAGTCCAATTCGAATCTATTTAGAACATTCCCTATTAGACAACTTCGACCAGCCCTTGGCCTTGTGATGAGTCTAAGTTCTGATTCGAAGTGTCCAGAACTTCTTTCATCAGAGCATCTTAGATTAAGAGAAACTCTGCACTGAAATGCCATTTCATTCTGATGTTCTGATTGAGGTAAAGTATGAAGTTCCAATCGAAGGACCCTCTGAAGTACTAGTCGAAGCATTATGAAATTGACTTTGATCGAAGGGGTCCAGTGCTCAATCAAAGACTTGCACCGTAAAGCTTGATCGAAGGGTTCCAAACACCTAATTGAAGCTTACTAATCAAAGCCTGATCGAAGAGTGCCAAATGCCCAATCGAAGACTGGTGAACCAAAACCTGATCGAAGAGTGCCAAATGCCCAATCGAAGACTGGTGAACCAAGCCTGATCGAAGGATTTTGGATGCCCAATCGAAGAATTTTCCCAGATGCCAATCGAAAGACACTTTGTTTATCTTCAAAAAACTTTATTTTCCTTAAGCAAGGGTTTGTGACCAACCATGTAAGGGAAGACCTTTGAAAACACGAGAGGGAAAACTTTGGGGTACAACAGTTGCCCCTGTTCAATTTTCTTAAACCTGAGGATATAGATTGGCTTTCGAGCCTTTCATGATCCGAAGGTGGAAGATAATTGAACACTAGAGTGCCCAGAAATTTGCACTCGCATGGTGTAGTATCAGCATTGTGATGTCGGGAATGGGCTTACAGATGCCATTTGGAGAGATGATGGATAGTTGTTGGAGATGGGCTTAAAGATGCCATCCAGAAATGATTGTTGGACTGTATTTGAATGAGTGACAGAATTACATCCGAATCTGGATCGTATCTGGACTGTTATTTGAAGGTCTCTGATTGCCTGTCATTAATTGGAAGAAATAAATCTAACCAGAGGAGGTCTTGTCTGATACGGTTGCTACTCCAAACAGATGATGAAGGAATCTTGGATGATTACTACCTCAGTAGGATGATGAAGGAATCTTGGATGACTTCTACCTCAGCAGGATGATGAAGGAATCTTGGACGATTACTACCTCAGCAGGATGATGAAGGAATCTCGGATGACTTCTACCTCGGTAGGATGATGAAGGAATCTTGGACGATTACTACCTCATCAGGATGATGAAGGAATCTTGGATGACTACTACAACATCATGATGATGAAGGAATCTTGGATGATTACTACCTCAGCAGGATGATGAAGGAATCTTGGATGACTTCTACCTCAGCAGGATGATGAAGGAATCTTGGATGATTACTACCTCAGCAGGATGATGAAGGAATCTTGGATGACTTCTACCTCAGCAGGATGATGAAGGAATCTTGGACGATTACTACCTCAGCAGGATGATGAAGGAATCTTGGATGACTACTATAACAACAGGATGATGAAGGAATCTTGGATGATTACTACCTCAGCAGGATGGTGAAGGAATCTTGGATGACTTCTATCTCAGCAGGATGATGAAGGAATCTTGGATGACTTCTACCTCAGCAGGATGATGAAGGAATCTTGGACGATTACTACCTCAGCAGGATGATGAAGGAATCTTGGATGACTACTACAACAGCAGGATGATGAAGGAATCTTGGATGATTACTACCTCAGCAGGATGATGAAGGAATCTTGGACGATTACTACCTCAGCAGGATGGTGAAGGAATCTTGGATGACTTCTACCTCAACAGGATGATGAAGGAATCTCAGATGATTACTACAACAGCAGGATGATGAAGGAATCTTGGACGATTACTACCTCAGCAGGATGATGAAGGAATCTTGGATAATTACTACCTCAGTAGGATGATGAAGGAATCTTGGATGACTACTACCTCAGCAGGATGATGAAGGAATCTTGGATGACTTCTACCTCAGCAGGATGATGAAGGAATCTTGGACGATTACTACCTCAGCAGGATGGTGAAGGAATCTTGGACGATTACTACCTCAGCAGGAATGGTGAAGGAATCTTGGACGATTACTACCTCAACAGGATGATGAAGGAATCTTAGATGACTTCTACCTCAACAGGATGATGAAGGAATCTTGGATGACTTCTACCTCAGCAGGATGATGAAGGAATCTTGGATGACTTCTACCTCAACGGGATGATGAAGGAATCTTGGATGACTACTACCTCAGCAGGATGATGAAGGAATCTTGGATGATTACTACCTCAACGGGATGATGAAGGAATCTTTGACGACTGCTACTCCAAAAGGAAATGAAGGAATCTTTGACGACTGCTACTCCAAAAGATAATGACTTTTATCTGTCGATCGATCTTTCCTGAAAAGGTAAAGAGTTAGTTGTATGCAATGTCATGATGTATGCATTGTGTAATGATGTTCTCAAAATAAATGAGATTTATGTTATATGTATTTTGTATGCATATTCTATGAATGTTATTGAAATGTAATTTTGTCTTGGAGAATAAATTCTTGACAAGTGTTAGGGAGTTATTAAATCCTGGACTGCTGTTGAAGAGTAGGTATGTCTTCAAACTTTGCTTAAAATGTTTCCACTGAGGATCCTAGTTTTGTTGAGGAGAACTCCGTTGGGGAAAGTTGTGAACTCTGTGGAGAGTATTGATTCATTCTTGGGGAACAAGTTCAGGAGTCTCGGTTGTCTGTTGCTCTACTGGAGAGTCATAGTTAAACTGACATCTGGCCGGGTCCAGGTTTCACAGTAACTTGTTGGGGATTGTAGAGTAGTCTATTGGGGAAGAGGAGTTGTGGTCCTTTAATTTGTAGTAGTCGGCGAGGCAAACTCAAGCTGGGGAATCCTGGTGTTGTTGGGGAAATAAACCCTGTCGTCAGTCCGCTAGAGAGGTGATATCTTTGTTGGGGGAAGTCCTCGAGGATTCTTGAGGAAATCTTTTGACCATACACAGTGTTGTACCCCAAAATTTGCCCTCCCATATTCTTCAAGATTTGCCAAGTCAAAGCTTCAAAATCTCCCCAAGGGTTGCACAGTTCAAAGGCCTCCTAACAGTCAAAAACTAGGGTTTTGGTTCTGTCAAAGAAATTGAAGTTGCCAAGGGTCCAATCAAGTCCCACATGCCTATAAACATGGTCAAGCATCCTCATACCAAGTTCCAAGACTTACAACACAAAATGGCACAGTCAAAAAACCTAATTGCTCAACAGTCAACTGCAGGGGCAAAATGGTCATTTGACAGTCAAAAGTTCAAATTTTTGGTCAACATCTCATTTTGAAGCCACAAACATCATTTGATCAATTCTTGATCATGATTTTCAAGACATGGCTCAAAAAGTCTCAAGATGCAAAAGTTTCCATATTTGGACTGTTGAAAAAGTCAATTGTAACTTGACCAGGGCATAACTTCCACATGGTTTATCAGAAAAATTCCATCCAAAGCTCATTTTGAAGAGAATGACATTTCCTACAACTCCTCTTCACACTTCAAGTCCAAGAAATGCTCACACAAAAAGTTATCAATTTCAACATTATAGGTCATTTTCAAAAGTCAACAAAAAGGCACTTTAAGTCAAAGACCATAACTTGAGATTGGTAAATCAAAATGACATGGGACCAAAGGCATTGGTTAGAGGACTTCAAGACCTTTCCAAAATGTCCAAGAACATGATCAAAGCTTAAAAATTGAGCAAGATATGCCTTGTGGAAGTTGGGAAATTTTTGGGAATTTTGAAAAGTCAACTTTACTTCAAATGCCTCAAAATTGCTAATGGGCCACATTCTCTTCCAAGAATCATCATCCAAAGGCTATGCACGACCATTTGGCCCAAAGTGGATTTATTTCATCATTTTTTATTATTTATTTGAATTTTTATCAACATTAATTCATTTAATTAAATAAAATATGAAAAAAATACTAAACAAATGTGTTTGAATCTTTTTATGCAGTATAATCACTCATTGGTTACTCGAGATCTCGTGCACATCAAAAAAGGGAAGATTTGGTGCAAATTGGCATGTTATTCATAGAAAATATTTGAAAAAATATTCATTAAAATCAAATATTTGATTCATGATTACAAGGGTTTTTGGACTCAAATTTCTACCCTAATCCATTGGCATACTTAAGCTGATCATAACCCTAATGCCAAGGACCTTCAGGCTGCGCCTCATATCAAAAACCAAGTTTGCATTTTTGTCCAAAGATCTCAAAACTGAAAACTTCATTCTAGCACGATTCAAAGAAAAGTAACAATTCCAATAGCTTGCCAAAGCATCAAGGAAGCTTTCTGAATCTTTTTCCAGTCCCCACGCCTCAAGAATTGGTATATGGATGTCAAACTTTCTCAAAATTTTTCCATAATCGTATTCTAATATGCATACATTTTTGATACATTTTGAATATTGATTTAGACTAATATGAAGGTTCTGAGACTAATGGTAACCTTTAATTTGACTAACAATGCTTGTAGCGAAAATTGCCATTGAAATGTTTTAGGGTTTCTCAAGTTTCAAATTGGGCGTTTGCATATACTGTAAAATCAGGACATCCCAGTACCATGGTTAGAATCAGGACGTTTGGACGAATTCAATACACTAGTCGCGCCCTATTTATATGGCCACACGAGCTATTCGCTATTTTGGAAAAGACTGCGTTTTGGGGGGGTTTAAAACCCCCGCTACTTCTTTTTATTTCAGGGACGAACGAAGAAGAAGATCATGTGGCAAGATCTGATTGGGTAATTTGAATTCCAGCGCGCGTTTTTTTGTTTCTATGTCATTAACGTCAATTTTCATTTATATTATTTGTTCTTTATTCTATATACAACGCGTTCAAATGGCACAGTTGGTGGAGAAGAGTATTGGTAAGCCTTGGGACCTGGGTTCGGTTCCCAGGTCCCCCATATGTCTTTCTATTTTTTCTTATAATATGATCAGGTACTCAACATGTCCAGATGACCACCAAACACGCAGCGCTGAGACTTGCCACATGGCCACTGAGATCAATCCAAAAGCCAGGATGAGAGGTCTATCATGCACCTCCATTGACCATGCCACACGCGCCCTGAAAAGTCAACTGAAGGCCTTAATTCATTGGGCCTGATTGCTACAATATTACCTCCAAAAGGGCCAGATAACCCCCCCTGTTTGTACATCTCTTTCTAAATTTCTTCTCTTATTTTAATTCTTGTTTTATCTTGTTTTAATTATTTTAATAAATTCACAAAAAATAATTAATTTTCATAAAAAATACCAAAAAAAATCAGAAAGTCAAAAAATATAAATATATTTTATTTAATGTTATTTTGTAAATAAACTTTATTAATTAATTTAGTTTTTTTTTAATTCTAGGTTTAATTCTAATATTTTTCTTAATAAACCAAAAAAATGTAGAATTAGGGTTTTAAATATTTTTATCCTTTTTCTTTTCTTTTCACCATATTTAGTAATTAATTATTTATTTTGTAAATAAATTGCCATGTAAATAATTAGGTTAAAATTAGGGTACAAACTTAAACATTTTTTTTAATAAATTAAAAATAGTTTAGAATTAGGTTTTAATTCCATTAATTCTCATTAAACTCCATAAATGCAAAAACTCCAAAATTCTTTCTTTTATTTTCTTTTAATCAATTTCATAATTCCAATTTAATTTCCTTAAAAGGGTCCAACGCCCTCGCATTCGATCACAATTCTATTTCGCGCGCTTATTTTATTCCCTTTTTTCATGTAATTCTCCCAAAGCTATGTAATAGATTAATTAGGATATTTATCTTTCCGCAATTTTGTTTTATTTCAAATCGGGTCTTAGATTAATTTGGCGATGTAGACCCGCGCCTTTGTAATAGCGTAGGACTTTAAATTCTGCATCTTTTTAACTGTTAATAATTTACATGAAAGAATGAATGCCTAAATTAAAAGCAACGCGTAGCTCACCAATGCATGACAAGACAAAAATATCTGAAAACGACACACAAATCACACACCACCCCTAGGGTACGCCTCATTGTTGCCTTGCCCCCTTGAAAGGTGGTCGTCGAGTAGAGGATGTTTTAGTAAGTCCTCATGTCCATGAACATGGCATGAGGGTAGCTTCTAAGGTGTCTTCCTATTGCTCTGGTGATCACCATGTCCCGAACCCTCGAATTGACCCAAACACCTCCAACGGTGGTGCTACCTACCTCTCAATGGTGGGATGGCACTACTTCAAAGACATTTACACAGACGAATTCCTTAGGGTAGGTAGACGACTCTAGATACTTGCTCTAATTTCAAAAACAAAATCAAAACTCTTTTCACACCGACACTTTCAAAAAGCTTTCGGAAGCAACTTTTCAAACACTCTTGAGGACTGATACAAGAGTCGAACTGAATTTTTCAAAGAAACTTTTTAAACCCACAGTTGAAAAGCAAACAAACAATTTTGAAAACACAAATGAGCAAGTATCTAAGAGCCCATGGATAACCATGGATAGAAAGGGTGCTAACACCTTCCCTTTCTATAATCTACCTCCCGAACCGAGAGCAATCTCTATAAGGAATTTTTCTGTGCTTTTGTCCTTTCCATTTGGAGAAAATAAAAGACGGTGGCGACTCTTGCTTCCGCGACATTTCGCGAACCAGCGTTAAACAGTCAGTTCCAGATCCACCGATCACAGAACTGGCGACTCTGCTAGGGAGATTTACTTAAAGTGAGGTGTACCTTAGGATAGTTCATAACTGTGTTTTCAATTGTATTGACTTGCTTGCTTTAAATTGTGGGTTGCATGGGAGTTACATAGATCCTAACCCGGATCTGGGGATACCCTGTTTAGGTAGCATAAGCTGTGAGGGACCTGTCCGGCATAGACCGACACGGGTGAAGCAGTGGCTACGTTGGTGTGGCACCTTGGTCTGTACTGATATCCCTTGTGTTGCAACGAGGAGAATATGGGTCTTCTGAGGAGTCATTAAGCACCAACAGACCTTAGAACCTTAAATGACACAACTTGGCCATTAGAACAGTAGCAGTATGCTACGCCCATTGAGGCTAAACTCTCGTGATGGTTCTGGCCGCAAGAAAAGATTGCGATGCTGGAGTTATGACCGATTGAGGGTAGTCAATGATATTGGGATCCTCTAAGAACCCGGTTACTTTTGATAGGACAGGTATGAATCAACAAACTGAAAGAGGGTAATACCTAGACCCCATGCTGGCCTAAACTCTAGGGGCTTGTCTGGTGTGACTTGTGTGCCTTATCATGTTTGCCTTTGTAAATATTTGTGGTGTGCTTTATCATAACATCATGACATCATGAGCATTGCATGCATCCTGCATAAGGACTGACCATTTCAAAGACAAGAGGGTTTCACCTTTGCTCTGTTTTGTAGGACATCATGATGCCTATGCGAAGGAATACTATCCGGTTCAACTTTGTTCACCTCCCTGAGTTGCTTGAAGAGTTGCTTAGCAGAATTCCAAATACCACTTCCTTCATCCAGAGGCATGGTTCTCCTCTCAGTTTAGTCACTGCAAAGCGGGATCAACAGTTGATGAGTGTCCTGACCCAGTTCTATGACCCTCTGTACCAGTGCTTCACCTTTCAAGACTTCCAGCTGGTCCCTACCCTGGAAGAGTTCTCTGATTTACTTGGCATCCCTATCTTGGATCAGACTCCTTACACTGGTTGGGAAAAGACCCTCAGGCTTGAGGAGGTTGCTGCAGCTCTTCCCTTGACACATCAAGAAGTAATGGACAACTGGGTGACTAGAAGTGGAGTTAAGGGTTTCTTGGCCAAGTTTCTGATTGGTAAAGTTAACAGTTTCTGGAATGACCTGGACTTTAGGGCATATGAAGACATCCTAGCTCTCTTAATCTATGGGCTAGTCTTGTTTCCTAATCCTGACAACTTCATCAATGTCACTGCCATAAAGATCTTCATGTCTCAGAATCCTGTGCCCACTCTCTTGGGTGACATCCTGCAACAACTTTATGCTCGCACTACCCGAAGACGAGGAACTCTATGGTGTTGTATCCCTTTGTTGGTGAGGTGGTTTATTTCGCACCTCCCTAAGTTCGTGCTGAAGAACCAAGAAGGAAGAGGTTGGGCTCATAGTTTAATGTCTCTCACTGACAAGGACATCATTTGGACTTTCATAGGTTTGGATGAGATAGCTGTTATTGATCGTTGCGGAGAATACCCCAATGTTCCGTTGATTGGTACTCAAGGAGGAATCTCTTACAATCCATGTCCAGCGCTCCGACAGTTTGGAAGAGCCAGAAGAGCAGGGCCTCATGAGATGTTGGTGCCTCACATCAGTTTTGAGTTTCAGGTGGATAGTGACGAGCTGCGTCGTAGGTTCATCAAAGCTTGGGACAAAGTTCATAAAGCTGACCCACAAGAATTGGGGCCAAAGACTTCTCTACCTATGGAAGCCTACTACAAATGGGTTCGCGTCCGTGCTCAAAAGTTAGGTATGCCGTACGAAGTTGTCAGACCCGTCATTCTTGAGTATCCTGACAAAGATGGGGCTCCTCTAACTGTCCTCCCTCCTCAGATACCTACTGATTATGAGACATTAAAGAGGTCTTAGTCGCAACTGCGAGAAGAACGGGATTCGTATCGGGAAAAGTTCAATGAGCAGGAATTGAAGATCCAGAAGCTGACAAAGCAGTTGGAGAATGAGCGAGCTCTGAATGATTACATCCGTACTGAGAAGAGGAGACCATGGGATCAATGAGGAGCTCTGGATGTTCTTTTACAGTTTTATTTCCCTTTTCAGTATTTCCCTTTTATGTAACGCCTAAGGGCAATCTGTTGAACAATTTAAGTTTCAAAGTTGAATCTAATGAAGTGTGTTCCTTTTGTTTACAAAGTTGATTCCCGATTGTCTTTGAAAACATAAATCATACGCATTCCATTCATCATGTGCATAGCAGGTTTTCTTCTTTTCAGGTTGCTTACTGTTCTTCGCTGTTTATTTCAGCATCATGAACCCTGACTCATCATCAACCAGGATGTCTATCAAGGCTCTTCAGGCGCAGAACGCGCAATTTCAGGAACTGATCATGGGTTTGGCTCAAGGCCAAGAAGAGCTGAAGGCTTTACTCCTGAAGAAGGAGAAGAAGAAGAAGAAGAGAACTGTTCTTTTCAACTCGGGCCGAAGGTTTGGCAACACTCTGCAGAATGAAGAGGCTGGTTCTTCTATAGGCAAGAGCAGTCCCCAAGGGGGAAAAGGTCCTAGTCCAGTAGTCTCTGACAACGAGACTGACTTCAATGAGGAACAGTATCCTCCGGCAGAAGACCGGTATAAGCAGTTGGAGGACAGACTGAATGCTATGGAGATCCAACAAGTGCCTGGGCTGGATTTCGGAGACTTGGGCTTATCTACTGGTGTGATTATTCCTCACAAGTTTAAGGCACCATCTTTCACCAAGTATGACGGGGCGTCTTGTCCCAAGCTACACCTCAGATCTTATGTGCGAAAGATTCAACCGTACTCCGTGGACAAGAACTTATGGATCCACTTCTTCCAGGAGAGTCTTTCAGGGACTCATCTCGAATGGTTCTATCAGCTGGATGGGACCAAGGTTCGTAACTGGGAGGAGTTGGCTACTGCTTTTTACAAGCAGTATCAATATAATGCCGACCTTGCCCTTACACGTACCCAACTCCAGGGTATGTCGCTAGGGTCAAGTGAAGGTTTTAAAGAGTATGCACAGAAGTAGAGGGATCTGGCTGGCAAAGTGCAGCCACCATTAACCGACCGTGAGCTGGTGGATATGTTCTTGGGGACCCTCTCTGGGCCATTCTTCAATCATCTTATCGGTAACTCGTCTGCAGGGTTCACTGATCTTATTCTGACTGGGGAGAGAATAGAGGCTGGAATGAAGTCCGGTAAAATCCAGAAGGGTGCATCTTCAAGTTCTGGGAAGAAACCCTTTAAGAAGGAGGCCAGTGCTGTATATGGGCCTAGAAGGCAAGAGAAACCAAAGCGCCGCCAATCTGTCAACGCGGTGATGATTGCAAAGCCTGCTGCCGCTCCTCGGCAAACCAATCCACAAAGGGGTGAAAGACCCAGAAGAGAGTTTACCCGGTTGAGTATGACCTTGTCGCAAATCTTGCCGCAGTTGCTATCCACCAATTTGGTGACTGTTAGAGAGGCCCCGAAGGTTGTGAATACTGCCTCTCCCAAATACAATCCAAATGCCTGCTGTGCTTATCACTCCGATAGCCCGGGGCATTCCACTGATGACTGTTGGGCCTTAAGGAATAAGGTGCAAGACCTTATTGACGCAAAAGAGATACAATTTGAAGTGCCTGAGAGGCCAAATGTGGTGACTGCTCCTATTCCCCAGCATGGAGTAAATGCCGTTGACGAAGATGTGTATGCCGTTTCTGTGAATGATGTAGCTACTCCCTTGATGACTGTTAAGAGGAACCTACTGCTGGCCGGTTTATTTTCGGGTTGTAGTGAAGGTTGCCTTTTCTATGCTGTTTCCCTTTCTGGTTGTCCTTTGCTGAAGTTGGGCATCCAAAGCCTGATGGACAGCAAAGAGATTCTCTTTAAGAAGACTGTTGTTCAGTTTGTTCCGGTGGAAGAAGTTTCTGTTGTTACAATCTTTAATAATCCGATCAAGGCTCTCCCAAGGAAGTCGGTTAAAATCATGACTGTCGCACCCGTTGTTATTACTGTTCCGGGGCCTCTCCCCTATGAATCTGATAAGGCTGTCCCCTGGCACTATGGGGCAGACGTGTATGTACATGGAATCAAGCAAGAGTTCAACACTGGCACCAGCATCAGCAATATCACTGGTCCAGCAAAAGTTACCCGCAATGGCAGGCTCTTCTCGCCTGACATTGCACCACCAACTATTCAAAGACCCCTCACTATAACACCTGCAAGTGTACCTGTTCCCAGTTCTGATCAAGTTGTTTCTCCTGCTGCCGAGTCATCTAATGCTCGGGGCAAAGGGACTGAAGATGAGCCTGCCCTGATGGAGGCACCAAAATCTGTAAATGCTGAGGCCTCCCAACAAGAGATGGAGGAAATTCTGAAGATAATCAAGAAGAGTGACTTTAATGTTGTTGAGCAGCTGGGGCATACCCCCTCCAAGATCTCCATGCTCTCCTTGCTGCTGTGCTCAGAGGCCCATGCTAAGGCCCTGATTTCATTTCTCAAGACGGCCCATGTGCCACAGGAGACATCTGCAGTCCAGTTTACTGATTGTGTGGCCAATCTAACAGCAGACAATGGTTTGGGTTTCTCGGATGCTGACCTTACGGCTAAGGGAAAGGACCACAATGATGCCCTGCATGTCTCTATTGAATGCAGGGGCACTACTCTTGCGCACGTGTTGGTGGACACTGGTTCTTCCCTGAATGTGCTACCCAAAAAGACCTTAGACCGGTTGGATTGTGAGGGCCTGGAATTAAAACCTAGCAACATCATTGTCAGAGCCTTTGACGGTTCTAAGAGGATGGTTCATGGAGAGGTAGACATTCCTATTCGTGTGGGTTCTCAAGTATTCGACTCTACTTTCTATGTGATGGATATCCGTCCATCGTATTCTTGTCTACTGGGTCGACCTTGGATCCATAAAGCTGGGGCAGTGACCTCTACCTTACACCAGAAACTCAAGTATCCCGTCAGAGGGAAGATTGTCACTGTGCAGGGAGAGGAGGAGTATATGGTGAGCCATTTGAATTCCTTCAGGTATATTGAGATGGACGGGGAGTTTATTGAAACCCCCTTTCAGCATTTTGAAGAGGTACCTCCAACTTTGGCAGCGGCAGAAACAATGGTTGAAGAGGACTTTCCATTGAAGATGGCTTCCTTGAAGGATGCCCGGGCTGTGATCAAGAAAGGTGAATGTGCTAACTGGGGCAGGCTCCCTAATTTTACACAAAAAACTGACAAGTTTGGACTGGGTTTTACTGCAGAGGGTCAGAAGGCTGTGCGCAAGGCAAAGACCAGAAGACCTCCTGTGCTCATTACCAATCCAGGAGTGAATGTTGTTGGGGACGAAGATGAAGTGGAAGAGTCAGAGTTTGAAAGCTGGATCTACCCGACGACTGATGGTGGATTGACCAATTGGACTGCTAAGGATCATACTCCTGTTACTTTTGTTACGCAGTAATAAACTCCTTTGTTTTGTTATTTGTAATAAACAATGATTTGAAACTCTATGACCCGGTGTCTTACCCGGGGCACCTTGGCTTCATTTGTGAGGGTATATTAATTGTTATTTCATATATCATGAATAAAGACCTTGGACGTTTTCTCGCATTTCAAATCTTATGCTCCTTTTTTTTCTTTCCTTTCTTTATATATTGCAAAACAGCTGTATTTACACACACTCACTCATACAGGTTTCAATCCACTCTGGATCTCACTGGTAACGACTCTGCTACTTCCAGTTATGACTTCGAAAATCCGATCAACTTAGCCGAAGACGAAGGTGAAGATGATTGCGAAGTGCCTGGCGAGCTTGCAAGACTGTTACTTCAGGAAGAGAGGGCAATTCAACCACATGAAGAGCCGGTGGAAACAATAAATCTGGGTACTGATACGGACAGAAAGGAGGTAAAGATTGGTCCCAACCTAGAGCTCAGCGTGAAGCAACGGTTGACTCAGATGTTACATGATTATATGGAGATCTTTGCCTGGTCCTACGAAGACATGCCCGGGTTGGATACCGACATTGTGGTCCATCATTTGCCTACCAAGGAAGACTGCCCTCCGGTTAAGCAAAAGGTCCGCCGTATGCGTCCAGAGATGTCTGAGAAGATCAAAGCCGAGGTTATGAAACAGTTTGATGCCGGGTTTCTTGCAGTGACTTCTTACACTCAGTGGGTTGCTAATGTAGTGCCAGTACCAAAGAAAGATGGTAAGGTCAAAATGTGTGTGGATTACAGGGATCTGAACAGGGCCAGCCCCAAGGATGACTTCCCCTACCTCACATTGATGTCCTTGTTGACAATACTGCTCAGCATAAGGTGTTTTCTTTCATGGATGGCTTTTCAGGTTACAATCAAATCAAGATGGCTCCTGAAGACATGGAAAAGACTACCTTTGTTACTCAGTGGGGCACCTTCTGCTACAAGGTCATGCCTTTTGGACTAAAAAACGCTGGGGAAACCTACCAACGTGCCATGGTTGCTTTATTTCATGACATGATCCATCATGAGATAGAAGTGTATGTTGACGACATGATCGCAAGGTCCCAAACTGAGGAAGAACACCTTGATCATCTGCAGAAATTGTTTGACCGTCTGAAATTGTACAAGCTGAGGTTGAACCCGAACAAGTGCACCTTCGGGGTTAGATCTGGGAAGTTGTTAGGCTTCGTTGTAAGTGATAAGGGTATTCAAGTAGACCCTGCCAAGGTCAAAGCTATTCAAGAGATGCCAGTTCCTAAGACAGAGAAAGAGGTCAGAGGCTTTTTAGGACGCCTGAATTACATTGCCCGATTCATCTCACACCTAACTGCTACCTGTGAGCCAATCTTCAAGCTGCTGAAGAAAGATCAGGTAGTACGTTGGAATGATGAATGTCAGGCTGCTTTTGACAGAATCAAAGAGTATCTCCAAGAACCACCCATTCTTATGCCACCGGTTGAAGGGAGACCTCTGATACTATACCTGACAGTACTTGGCAACTCAATGGGGTGTGTGCTGGGGCAGCATGATGAGTCTGGCCGAAAAGAGCATGCCATTTATTAACTTAGCAAAAAGTTTACCGACTGTGAGACCCGATACTCACTGCTTGAGAAAACTTGCTGCGCTTTGGTATGGGCTGCTCGCCGGCTGAGACAGTATATGCTGACTCACACTACCTTGTTGATTTCAAAGATGGATCCAATAAAGTATATATTTGAAAAGCCTGCTCTGTTTGGGAGAATAGCAAGATGGCAAATGATCTTGACAGAATACGACATCCAGTACACGACTCAGAAAGCCATCAAAGGAAGTGTATTGGCAGATCACTTGGCACATCAGGCAGTAGACGACTATCGGTCAATGAACTTCGAGTTTCCATACGAGAGCATCATGATTGTGACTGATTGTGAAGTACCTGGACCGGATGAAGGACCTGAGGAAGGATCCCGATGGTCTATGCACTTTGACGGAGCTTCCAACGCTTTGGGTAACAGCATCGGCGCTGTGATCATATCCCCCCAAGGCACTCATACTCCACTCACTGCCCGACTATGTTTCAACTGCACCAACAACATGGCGGAGTATGAGGCATGCATCATGGGTCTCCAAGCTGCGATTGACTTAAGGATCAAGTTTCTGAGTGTCTTCGGAGATTCCGCTCTTGTGATCAATCAGATCAAAGGAGAGTGGGATACGAAACATCCGAATCTTATTCCTTACAGAGAATGTGTGTTGACCTTGATCCCCCACTTCACAGAGATAACCTTTGAACACTTCCCAAGAGAGGAGAATCAGCTGGCGGACGCGTTAGCTACGATGTCTTCTATGTTCAAGGTCAAATGGGACAATGAGGCTCCCCAGGTCACTATCTGGAAACTGGACGAACCGGCATACTGTTGTGATCTTGAGACTGAATTGGTGACTGAAAAGCCTTGGTACCATGAGGTGAAGAGATATTTGGAAGCTCAGGAATACCCTGAAGTTGCGTCTGTCAATAATAAGAAGTTTCTGAGAAGGTTCGCAGCGAATTTCTTCCTTAGCAACGGAATTCTGTATAAGCGAAACCATGATTCGACCTTACTGCGTTGTGTGGAAAAGACAGAAGCAGAAAGGATTATGGAAGAGCTACATGAAGGGACCTTCGGAACACATTCCAGTGGACACACTATGGCGAAGAAAATCCTTCGGGCAGGATATTTCTGGTCCACAATGGAAGCCGACTGTTACCAACACTCTCGAACATGCCATAAATGCCAGATATATGCAGACAAGGTGCATGTTCCTCCAGTTCCTCTAAATGTTCTGACTGCGCCTTGGCCGTTTGCAATGTGGGGCATAGACATGATCAGCGAGATTAAACCTACGGCATCCAATGGGCATCGCTTCATCCTGGTAGCGATTGATTACTTCACGAAGTGGGTTGAGGCAGCTTCCTACGCTACAGTAACCAAGAATGTTGTAGCACGGTTCATTCGGCACAATCTAATCTGTCGATACGGCGTCCCGAAAAGGATCATTACAAACAACGGTACTAATCTCAATAACAAGATGATCACTGAGCTCTGCGAGCAGTTTAAGATACAGCACCACAACTCTTCTCCTTACAGACCGAAGATGAATGGGGCTGTAGAAGCAGCAAATAAGAACATTAAGAAAATCGTGCAGAAGATGACAGTGACTTATAAAGATTGGCACGAGATGTTACCGTTCGCTCTACATGGGTACCGTACCTCAGCCAGGACGTCAACCGGGGCAACTCCTTTCTCCTTGGTCTACGGTATGGAGGCAGTCTTACCGATCGAAGTGCAAATACCCTCTCTCCGGATAATGAAGGATGCAGATCTGAACGAAGATGATTGGATCCAGACACGACTTGATCAGCTAAACCTTATTGATGAAAAGAGACTTGCTGCTATTTGTCATGGTCAGACGTACTAGAAACGGATGATCAGGGCATTTAACAAAAAGGTCAGACCACAAGAATATCAAGTTGGGGATCTGGTAATCAAGCGAATCATCCTTCCTCAGAGTGATCCAAGGGGCAAATGGACCCCTACGTACGAAGGGCCATTTGTGGTTAAACATGTGTTCTCAGGAGGAGCCATGATTCTAACCAACATGGATGGTGACGACCTTCCTCACCCCGCTAATGCAGACATAGTAAAAAGATACTACGCATAAAAAAGACCCGCTAGGTTGACATACCTAGGCAAAAATTAGGGCTTCCCGTCGAACCAAAAGGGTTCGGGCAAAATGAAGGGATGAAATGAAAAAAATCTGTACACCCGGCAAGTCGAAAACCTGAAAAAGCGGCTTGGGCAAAAATGGGTATCCCGGTGGACTGAAAACCCGAAAGGGCAGTCCAGGCAAAAATTAGGGATAAAGCGTAATACTATGTCTCATTGGATCACCTTGCATCCAGAATCCGATATCAGCATCAAGTTCAAACGGCATCGATCGATCAACTTCATCTTCAACTAGGTCATCAATTGATGAGACGCTCGAAGATATAAAGGCAATAGCAGGGTCGAAACCCAGTGGAATCATTCATTTCACACAGCTGTTTTATTTTCCTTTGTACAAATTTGTATAAACTCTTTTGTTCGGCGGCGTTCTCTTACTAGGACGTCAGCCTCTTGTACGTAAACGCCTATTTTACAGGCAAATTCAAAAATCAATACAAAAATCACTTCTCAGTTAAAATTTCCAATTGTTTTTTTTCTTTCTTTTCTGTTTTGTTTTGCGAAGAACGTCCAAGGTTCAATTTGTGATATATGCATTGATAATAATTTGCTAACTCATGAATATTTGCATACGAAACAAAGGATTAATTACAGGTAACATTAGAAATAGGGGCAATAAAGAGTTGTCTAAGCGATCTAATTGTTCCATCCACCAAGGTACCAAGGTAGGTTCGGCTGAAGAACATAACCAACATATCTTAATTCCCCAGAGAGTGAGCCAGCAAGTCAGTACACTCTCCCCAAGCAAAGCTATAATATCAGCCTTAAGGAAGTTGGGTATCCTCCAGCAGATCTCAACATTCCCCAACAATATACATGCATTCTTAACAAGCATCCCCGACAATCTTGACCTAAAGATTGTTCCCCGGCGGTATATCAAACATTCAATGGAGTCACTTCCCCAATACATCTCAGAAACTTCCCCAGGAGAGTCCAATCCAGTTTCCCCAAGAAAGTTGGAATCCATCTCCCCAAGCAGTAAGCTTATCCCCAGTAGATTCTGGAAGCTTATCCCCCTGCAGAGCACGAACGCGTCCCCCGACTTTATTCAAAGGTTATTTCCCTACCAGGATATAACTGGGTTATCCTCAGCCAAAAGTCACGGAAAGATCGTTCTCGGCAAAGTCTTCATATCCCCAGCGAAGTCCATTAACACTTCCAACACAACAATGGTATCCCCAGCGAAGTCTATTAACACTTCCAACAATACCTCTCTCCCCACAGAGTATTGTTCCCAAGCAAGGTCGCTAGAGTAGTTATTCCCTGCAGAGTAACCCGTTCGCCAAGTTTATTCCCCAACGGAGTTATCTTCTCCTACCGGTATTCTTGCAACTATCATCCCCAGCGGAGGCAAAGATCTATTCTCCAATATCAGCCCAGGATTCAACTTCCCGGCAGCCGTCAAGGATCTATTTTCCTAAGACAAAAAATTCATTCATAAACATCACATTTTCATACATCATAGCATGCATATACGCATCATATCTTACAAATCTCATTTATGTTGAGAACATCATCGCTTGATTCATATCATGCCTTGCATATGACTGACCTTTACCTTTCAGGAAAGATCCAGTTAGGTTCTCAGCTATATTTCAAGACTTTAGTCTGGTTCAGTTAAATCAACCCTAAGATTTTCCTGTTTCTTATCCAGTCAAAGGCCTTCTCTGGTTCAGTCAGATCGACCCTAAGATCTCCCTGTTTCTTATCCAGTTGAAGATTTCAAGACCTTTCCCGGTTCAGTTAAATCGACCCTAAGATTTTCATGTTTCTTATCCAGTCAAAGGCCTTCTCTGGTTCAGTCAGATCGACCCTAAGATCTCCCTGTTTCTTATCCAGTTGAAGATTTCAAGACCTTGCCCGGTTCAGTTAAATCGACCCTAAGATTTTCCTGTTTCTTATCCAGTCAAAGGCCTTCTCTGGTTCAGTCAGATCGACCCTAAGATCTCCCTGTTTCTTATCCAGTTGAAGATTTCAAGACCTTGTCCGGTTCAGTTAAATCGACCCTAAGATTTTCCTGTTTCTTATCCAGTCAAAGGCCTTCTCTAGTCCAGTTAAATCGATCCCTAAAAAGATTTTCCTGATGAAGACTCAGTAGAAGACATCCAAGATTCTCTCAGCGTTACTGTTGAGGTTGAAGTCGCCCAAGATTCTCTCAGCGTTACTGTTGAGGTTGAAGTCGCCTATGATTCTCTCAGCGTTCCTATTGAGGTAGTAATCGCCCCAAGATTCTCTCATCGTTCCTGTTGAGGTAGTAATCGTCCAAGGTTCTCTCACCGTCCCGTTGAGGTAGTAACCATCCCTGGTTCATTCATTACCCTTTGAAGCTCCAGACCCAATTCCTGTAACCAGTCAGGGCGCATCTATACAAAGAGTTTGAAGACCAGCTCCTGTAGCAGGCCAGGTACTCATTTTCTTTTTCAGGTACGCAAGTTTTCGCTAAGGAATCTCACGTGATCGACACCCAGATGGCATCTATAAGCCCATCCACCTTCCATCATCTCTCAGCATGGCATCTATAAGCCCATCCACCTTCCATCATCTCTCAGCATGGCATCTATAAGCCCATCCACCTTCCATCATCTCTCAGCATGGCATCTATAAGCCCATCATCCTATCCATCAATCTCCAAATGGCATCTATAAGCCCATTCCCGCCATCACACTGCTAACATGTGAGCGCAAATTTCTGGGCACTCTAGTGTTCAATCATCTTCCACCTTCAGATTACGAAAGGCACGTCAGCCAATCTGCATCCTCAGGTTTAATAAGATTGAACAGGGGCAACTGTTGTACCCCAAAATTTTCCCTCCCATATTCTTCAAGATTTGCCAAGTCAAAGCTTCAAAATCTCCCCAAGGGTTGCACAGTTCAAAGGCCTCCTAACAGTCAAAAACTAGGGTTTTGGTTCTGTCAAAGAAATTGAAGTTGCCAAGGGTCCAATCAAGTCCCACATGCCTATAAACATGGTCAAGCATCCTCATACCAAGTTCCAAGACTTACAACACAAAATGGCACAGTCAAAAAACCTAATTGCTCAACAGTCAACTGCAGGGGCAAAATGGTCATTTGACAGTCAAAAGTTCAAATTTTTGGTCAACATCTCATTTTGAAGCCACAAACATCATTTGATCAATTCTTGATCATGATTTTCAAGACATGGCTCAAAAAGTCTCAAGATGCAAAAGTTTCCATATTTGGACTGTTGAAAAAGTCAACTGTAACTTGACTAGGGCATAACTTCCACATGGTTTATCAGAAAAATTCCATCCAAAGCTCATTTTGAAGAGAATGACATTTCCTACAACTCCTCTTCACACTTCAAGTCCAAGAAATGCTCACACAAAAAGTTATCAATTTCAACATTATAGGTCATTTTCAAAAGTCAACAAAAAGGCACTTTAAGTCAAAGACCATAACTTGAGATTGGTAAATCAAAATGACATGGGACCAAAGTCATTGGTTAGAGGACTTCAATACCTTTCCAAAATGTCCAAGAACATGATCAAAGCTTAAAAATTGAGCAAGATATGCCTTGTGGAAGTTGGGGAATTTTTGGGAATTTTGAAAAGTCAACTTTACTTCAAATGCCTCAAAATTGCTAATGGGCCACATTCTCTTCCAAGAATCATCATCCAAAGGCTATGCACGACCATTTGGCCCAAAGGGGATTTATTTCATCATTTTTTATTATTTATTTGAATTTTTATCAACATTAATTCATTTAATTAAATAAAATATGAAAAAATACTAAACAAATGTGTTTGAATCTTTTTATGCAGTATAATCACTCACTGGTTACTCGAGATCTCGTGCACATCAAAAAAGGGAAGATTTGGTGCAAATTGGCATGTTATTCATAGAAAATATTTGAAAAAATATTCATTAAAATCAAATATTTGATTCATGATTACAAGGGTTTTTGGACTCAAATTTCTACCCTAATCCATTGGCATACTTAAGCTGATCATAACCCTAATGCCAAGGACCTTCAGGCTGCGCCTCATATCAAAAACCAAGTTTGCATTTTTGTCCAAAGATCTCAAAACTGAAAACTTCATTCTAGCACGATTCAAAGAAAAGTAACAATTCCAATAGCTTGCCAAAGCATCAAGGAAGCTTTCTGAATCTTTTTCCAGTCCCCACGCCTCAAGAATTGGTATATGGATGTCAAACTTTCTCAAAATTTTTCCATAATCGTATTCTAATATGCATACATTTTTGATACATTTTGAATATTGATTTAGACTAATATGAAGGTTCTGAGACTAATGGTAACCTTTAATTTGACTAACAATGCTTGTAGCGAAAATTGCCATTGAAATGTTTTAGGGTTTCTCAAGTTTCAAATTGGGCGTTTGCATATACTGTAAAATCAGGACATCCCAGTACCATGGTTAGAATCAGGACGTTTGGACGAATTCAATACACTAGTCGCACCCTATTTATATGGCCACACGAGCTATTCGCTATTTTGGAAAAGACTGCATTTTGGGGGGGTTTAAAACCCCCGCTACTTCTTTTTATTTCAGGGACGAATGAAGAAGAAGATCATGTGGCAAGATCTGATTGGATAATTTGAATTCCAGCGCGCGTTTTTTTGTTTCTATGTCATTAACGTCAATTTTCATTTATATTATTTGTTCTTTATTCTATATACAACGCGTTCAAATGGCACAGTTGGTGGAGAAGAGTATTGGTAAGCCTTGGGACCTGGGTTCGGTTCCCAGGTCCCCCATATGTCTTTCTATTTTTTCTTATAATATGATCAGGTACTCAACATGTCCAGATGACCACCAAACACGCAGCGCTGAGACTTGCCACATGGCCACTGAGATCAATCCAAAAGCCAGGATGAGAGGTCTATCATGCACCTCCATTGACCATGCCACACGCGCCCTGAAAAGTCAACTGAAGGCCTTAATTCATTGGGCCAGATTACTACAATATTACCTCCAAAAGGGCCAGATAACCCCCCCTGTTTGTACATCTCTTTCTAAATTTCTTCTCTTATTTTAATTCTTGTTTTATCTTGTTTTAATTATTTTAATAAATTCACAAAAAATAATTAATTTTCATAAAAAATACCAAAAAAAATCAGAAAGTCAAAAAATATAAATATATTTTATTTAATGTTATTTTGTAAATAAACTTTATTAATTAATTTAGTTTTTTTTTTAATTCTAGGTTTAATTCTAATATTTTTCTTAATAAACCAAAAAAATGTAGAATTAGGGTTTTAAATATTTTTATCCTTTTTCTTTTCTTTTCACCATATTTAGTAATTAATTATTTATTTTGTAAATAAATTGCCATGTAAATAATTAGGTTAAAATTAGGGTACAAACTTAAACATTTTTTTTAATAAATTAAAAATAGTTTAGAATTAGGTTTTAATTCCATTAATTCTCATTAAACTCCATAAATGCAAAAACTCCAAAATTCTTTCTTTTATTTTCTTTTAATCAATTTCATAATTCCAATTTAATTTCCTTAAAAGGGTCCAACGCCCTCACATTCGATCACAATTCTATTTCGCGCGCTTATTTTATTCCCTTTTTCATGTAATTCTCCCAAAGCTATGTAATAGATTAATTAGGATATTTATCTTTCCGCATTTTTGTTTTATTTCAAATCGGGTCTTGGATTAATTTGGCGATGTAGACCCGCGCCTTTGTAATAGCGTAGGACTTTAAATTCCGCATCTTTTTAATTGTTAATAATTTACATGAAAGAATGAATGCCTAAATTAAAAGCAACGCGTAGCTCACCAATGCATGACAAGACAAAAATATCTGAAAACGACACACAAATCACACACCACCCCTAGGGTACGCCTCATTGTTGCCTTGCCCCTCGAAAGGTGGTCGTCGAGTAGAGGATGTTTTAGTAAGTCCTCATGTCCATGAACATGGCATGAGGGTAGCTTCTAAGGTGTCTTCCTATTGCTCTGGTGATCACCATGTCCCGAACCCTCGAATTGACCCAAACACCTCCAACGGTGGTGCTACCTACCTCTCAATGGTGGGATGGCACTACTTCAAAGACATTTACACAGACGAATTCCTTAGGGTAGGTAGACGATTCTAGATACTTGCTCTAATTTCAAAACAAAATCAAAACTCTTTTCACACCGACACTTTCAAAAAGCTTTCGGAAGCAACTTTTCAAACACTCTTGAGGACTGATACAAGAGTCGAACTGAATTTTTCAAAGAAACTTTTTAAACCCACAGTTGAAAAGCAAACAAACAATTTTGAAAACACAAATGAGCAAGTATCTAAGAGCCCATGGATAACCATGGATAGAAAGGGTGCTAACACCTTCCCTTTCTATAATCTACCTCCCGAACCGAGAGCAATCTCTATAAGGAATTTTTCTGTGCTTTTGTCCTTTCCATTTGGAGAAAATAAAAGACGGTGGCGACTCTTGCTTCCGCGACATTTCGCGAACCAGCGTTAAACAGTCAGTTCCAGATCCACCGATCACACACAACATTGGACTCTTTCTTCCCATTGTAGGGCTTTTTCTGAGCATCAGAAGGTGTTTCTTCTTGAATCTTCCCACTTTTGATGCCAGCCTCGACCCTTTCGCCGGTCAGTATTAGCTCGATGAATCCGGCTGAAGAGCTTCCGATCAAGTGTTTGAAATAGGGACCAGACAAAGTCCCAAGAAACATATCCACCAACTCCCTATCAGACATAGGGGGTTGGACTCTTCCAGGAAGATCTCTCCACTTCTGAGCGTAGTCCTTAAAGCCTCCACATGTACCCATAGACATACCCTGAAGCTGATTACGCGTGGGAGCAAGGTCGGCATTATACTGGTATTGCTTGTAAAAAGCAGCAGCAAGGTCCTCCCAGTTGCGGATGTTAGCTCCTTCCAGTTGACAGAACCATTCAAGTTGAGTCCCTGACAAACTATCTTGAAAGAAATGAACCCAGAGATTTCTATCAGCAGTATAGGGTTGAATCTTCCTCACATATGACCAGAGGTGTAGCTTTGGACAGGAAGCTCTGTCGTACTTGGCAAAGGCAGGTGCCTTGAATTTATGGGGAATCACCACCCCAGAGGATAAACCTAGATCTCCGAAGTCCATACCGGGCACCTTCTGTATTTCCATAGCGCTCAAACGGTCTTTCAGTTGTTTGTACTTATCCTCAGCAGGAGGATACTGTTCTTCATCATAGTCCGTCTCGTTGTCGAAGACTTCAGCGCTAAGAGCCCTCCTTTCTTGTGGTCTGTCTTTCCCTCTAGATGAGGTGGTCAGATCAACTTCATTCTGCAGCCCGTTTCCAAACCTGCGTCTAGTGTTGAACAGGATGGTCCTCTTTTTCTTCTTCTTTTTCTCCTTCAGAATCAAAGTCTTCAGGTCCTGCTGACCCTTAGCTAGATTCATGAACAACTCTTGAAATTTGGCATTCTGGGCCTGGAGGGCCTTGACAGCTTGCTCGGTTGAAGGTTTAGTAGACATGATGATTGCTGAAATAAACAACGAAGAAGATAAGAGACCTGTACTGGGAGACCTGTTATGCAATGATATGTATGATATATGTATGCAATGTTTTCAAGGATCTCGCGGGGTAAACAAGAAACTGTTAGAATCTGAATCTGGTATCTTGATTGAAGGAACTTCATGTTGCTGAGAGTCCTTCTTCAAGTATCAAGCTCACCATATCGAGTGGGTCATAGCCCCTGACTCAAGTTATCGTGTTTTGATTTCTAAACAACCTTGGCTAGAGGAAAATAAATCCCCTTTTCCCCTTGCTGGATAAATGATTTACCATAACCTGCATCACAAGCCCTTGAGATCCTTGAAATGGTTAAGGAAAATGCTATGGTATGATGTTACGATGTTATGTACAGGTATGCAAAAGTAAGCAAGTGTATATACAAGCAGTCATATTCACACAGAGCAAACAAGTCCTTAGGTTTAGGCTTGCATGGGGTTTCATAGGTAAGTACCCTCTTGAAGTTAGTTGGCTCAACCTGTCCTAAAATAGAAATCGGGTTCTAAGGAGCTCAATATCACTGAATTATTTTCTATGTTCATTGTTTTGGTTTAGCCACTTACTGGCGACCAAAATATTCCAAGAAAACAATCCTCAATGAGTGTAGTATCGAGTATCTACCAACTTCGGACTGTACCAAAGCCGGTCATCTCACTACCCCTAATAAAAAGGCCAAGATGGTCAAGTAAGGTTATAGGTCATTAGTGCTTAGTGACATCACTCAGCGGCCCCGTATTCTCTTTGATTGACTCAAAGGCTACCGGTACTCACAAATATGTCGCACTAATATAGCTATTGTGTTGTACCCCAAAATTTGCCCTCCCATATTCTTCAAGATTTGCCAAGATCAAGCTTCAAAATCTCCCAAGGGTTGCACAGTCCAATGGCCTCCTAACAGTCAACAAATTAGGGTTTTGTTTCTGGCAAAGAAGTTGAAGTTTCCATGGGTCCAATCAAGTCCCACATGCCTATAAACATTGTCAAGCATCCATATGTCAAGTTTCAAGACTCACAGCACCAAATTGCACAATCAAAAACCTTAATTGCTTCACAGTCAACTGCAGGGGCAAAATGGTCATTTGGCAGTCAAAAGTCAAAAATTTTGGTCAACATCATATTTTGAAGCCACAAACATCATTTGATCAATTCTTGATCATGATTCTCAAAGCATGGCTCAAAAAGTCTCAAGATGCAAAAGTTTCTATTTTTGGACAGTTGAAAAAGTCAACTGCAAATTGACCAGGGCATAACTTCCACATGGTTTATCAGAAAAATTCCATCCAAATCTCATTTTGAAGAGAATGACATTTCCTACAACTCATCTTCACACTTCAAGTCCAAGAAATGCTCTCACAAAAAGTTATCAATCTCAACATTATAGGTCATTTTCAAAAGTCAACAAAAAGGCACTTTAAGTCAAAGACCATAACTTGATATTGGTAAATCAAAATGACATGGGACCAAAGGCATTGGTTAGAGGACTTCAAGACCTTTCCAAAATGTCCAAGAACATGATCAAAGCTTAAAAATTGAGCAAGATATGCCTTGTGGAAGTTGGGAAAGTTTTGGGAATTTTGAAAAGTCAACTTTGCGTCAAATGCCTCAAAAATGCTAATGGGCCTCAATTTCTTCCATGAATCATTATCCAAAAGCTATGCACGACCCATTAAGCTAAAAGGGAGTTATTTTCTTATTTTTAATTAATTAATTGAATTTTTAATCCTATTAATTCATTTAATTAAAATTAAATATAAGAAAAATACTAAATCATGTGTTTCAAATCTTTTTGTGCAGCCAATTCATTCTTTATGGATCAAATATTCGTGTACCATTCAAAAAGGAAAGAATCTTCCATGATTTGGCATAATTGGCATGAAAAAGATTGAAAAAAAGATCATGGAAAATCAAATCTCAAAATCATGAATGGATGGATTTTTGGGCTGGCTTTTTGACCTAATTCATTCACACATATATGCACAATTGAAACCTAAGGCTAAGGACACAGAAGCTGCGCCCAAGAGATAGAACAACATTGTACTTTTTTCACAAAAATCTCAAAACTGAAAACCTACCTAGAGCTTGTTTCAAAGATCAAAAAGCATTCCAATAGACTCCTGACACTACCAGGAAGCTGTTCCAATCAAAACCATGCCTCCATACTCAAGGAATTGGTAGATTGAAGTCTGACTTTTCTTTAAAATTTTCATAATCGTGTTTCATTATCCAAGCATTATTTGTGATTTTTAATCATTGATTTGTACTAACATGATCATTCTGAAGCTAATGGTACCGTTCAATTGAAGAATGGTTGCCTAAATAAGAATCCACCATGAATGCATATTAGGGTTTCAGAAGTTTGAAATTAGGGCTTCTTTCATGTGGAAAAATCAGGCCATGAAACCTAGACCATTGGAATCAGGACCTTTTGACGAGTTGAACTCACACCTCGCGCCCTTTTTCTTTTTACCCATACTCTAATCGCTATTATTGCAGGTTTGTTTTATTGGGGGTTTAAAACCCCCTCTATTTGATATCATTTACATGTGCAAAAGGAAGAAGAAGGCTAGCGTGGATGAACGTGGTTGGCTGATTCAAATTTAGCGCGTTTTTATTTTTGGTTCAGCGTAATCTTACTTTTTCTATTATATTAATCCCATTCCATTATACATACAAACTAACGCGTTGGCTCAGTTGGCTTGTGCGTTGTCCTACAGGCATTAGGACCTGGGTTCGATTCCCAGGTCCCCCACTCCTTCCATAATATTTTTCTTAACATGCTTCTATGCAGTGTGCTCTCCAGTGGTCCACCAAGCGCCCTCACGTGCTTGCTTGCCAAGTGTCCAGAAGGCCAATCCAAAGGCCAGAACATGCAGCTCACCATGGATGCTAGTCAACCGTTCCACACACGCGCTGGAAAAGTCAAAAGGGCCTGCGTTCTTGGGCCAAAAATCACTCCAACAAACCTCCTTAATTGGGTCAGACCCCCTTGTTTGTATTTCCTTTCTCTCTTCTTTTTTCTCTTTTATTTAGTTTAATTATTTTAATTGTTTCTTTTAATTCACAAAAATAATTTTCATAATACAAAAAAAAATCAGAAATCATAAAAATAAAAATATGTTTTATTTAATTTAATACATTAATATTTTTGTAAATAAATCTTAAATAATTAATTTAGGTTAATTTAGGTTTTCAATTTTAATGTTTTCTTAATAACTAAAAAATGTAGAAATTAGGTTTGTTAGCATTTTTTATTCTTATTCCTAATAAATAATTTCTTCCTATCATTATTATTATTAATTATTAATTATTTTGTAAATAAATATGTCATTAATTAATTAGTATAAATTAGGTTTTAAACGTTAACCTTTTTTTTAATAATAAAAAACAATTTAGAATTAGGGTTTTATTTAATTTCTAATTTTAATTAATTCTCTTTATTTCCATAAAATACCAAAAAACATAAAAAACAATTTCCTTTCTTATTAAATAATTAATTCCTTTTTAATTTCATTTAATTTCTTTAAAGGGTCCAACGCCCTCGAACCTTCGATTTTAATTTCTTTTCGCGCGTTTATTTTTATTTTCCTTTTTAATATTATGTAATTGCCAAAGCCTTGTAATTAGGAGATTTATTTATTTTCCGCATTTTATTCAAATCGGGTCTTTGTTAATTTGGCGATGTATAGACCCGCGCCTTGTAATAGCGTAGGACCTTTATTTTCCGCATTTTAATTTCCGCACCTTTAAACCGCTAATCACATGAAAGAATGAATGGCCCAAATAAAATCAAAGCGTAGCTCACCCAATGCATGATCAAGATAAAACATAATTGAAAATGACACACAATTCACACACCACTCTTAGGGTACGCCTCACTGTTGCCTTGCCCCTCGAAACGTGGTCGTCGAGTATAGGACGTTTTAGTAAGTCCTTATGTCTATGACATGATCCAGTTGCCTCGAAACGGTTGCCTCGGAATTAAAAAGGATCAATGGCATAAGGGTAGCTTCTAAGGTGTCCTACTGTTGCTCTGGTGACCACACTGTCCCTACAAACGAATTGACCCGAACACCTCCAACGGTGGTGCTACCTACCTCTCAATGGTGGGATGGCACTACCTTAAGGACATTTACACAGCCTAATTCCTTAGGGTAGGTAGACGACTCATGGATACTTGCTCTCTTCAAAAACAAACAAAAATCTTTTCACACCGACACTTTTCAAAAAGCTTTCAAAACAATTTTTCAAACACTCTTGAGGACTGATACAAGAGTCGATCTGAAATCTTTAAATGAAACTTTTTCAAACCCACTCACAATTGAAAAGCAAACACTTTTGAAAACACAATGAGCAAGTATCTAAGAGCCCATGGATAACCATGGATAGAAAGGGTGCTAACACCTTCCCTTTCTATAAATCTACCTCCCGAACCGAGAAACTATCTCATAAGGAATTTTGCTGTGCTTTTGTCCTGTCCATGTTAGAGAAAATAAAAGACGGTGGCGACTCTTGCTTCCGCGACATTTCGCGAAACCAGCTTTAAACAGTCAGTTCTAAATCCACCGATCACGGAACTGGCGACTCTGCTGGGGAAAAACTTATTAAAGTGAGGTGTACCTTAGGACTAAGATCACTTGTGTTTTCAATTGTCTGAATTGCTTGCTTTATTATTGTGGGTATTGTCTCGGGAGTTCTATAGATCCTAACCCGGATCTGGGGGATACCTTCTTAGAAAGTAGCAACAAGGCTGTGAGGGAACTGTGCAGGGTATACCGACATGGTTGAAGCAGTCTGCTACGTTGATATGGCACTTTGGTGAGTACCGGTAACCCTTGAGTTCAGTCAAGGAGAGTACGGGGCCGCCGCGTGGTGTCGTGAAGCATCAACTGACCTTAGGAACCTTAATTGAACCATCTTGGCCTCTGTAGGGTAGTGAGATAACTGACTTTGGTGCAGTCCGAGGTTGGTTGGTACTCGATACTACACTCAGTTGAGGGTTGTTTTCTTGGAATATTTCGGTCGCCAGTTCAGTGGCTAAATCGAAACGATGAACAATGAAAGCAATCCAATGATATTGGGACCCTTAGAACCCGGTTACTTCTGATAGGACAGGTTTTTGAGCCCACCAACTTCAAGAGGGTAGTACCCCAAACTTCATGCTGGCCTAAACTCTAAGGGCTCTCTTGTGTGACTTGTGTGCCTTCCAATTTGACTATTTGCATGCTTATTATCTGACACTTGAGTTTCTTGCAGGTTTTGTTTACAGTCCTTAATCTGGACTCATAACAGGGTTTACCTACATTACCCCACGCATAGCATAACATCATACCATCATACCATTGCATACATCCTGCATAAGGACTAACCCATTTCAAGGATCTCGAGGGTCTGTGATGCAGGTCATGATAAACAATTGGTCTTGCAAGGGGCAAAGGGGATTTATTTTCCTCTAGCCAAGGGTGTCAGGGGCTATGACCCACTCGATATGGTGAGCCTTGACTCTTGAAGAAGGACTCTCAACAATATGAAGTTCCTTCAATCAAGCTACCGGATCCCAGCTCTAACAAATTTCTTGTTTACCCTGCGAGATCCTTGAAAACATTGCATGCATACATACATATCATTGCATTACAGGTACCCTTTTTACAGGTCACTTACCTTCTCTGCTGTTTATTTCAGCAATGGCTTCCCAACAAGATAACCAGGATCTTCAGGCTCAAGAGACTCAGTTCAGGGAGATCTTTCTAAGCCTATCCAAGGGGCAGGAAGAGTTAAGGACACTCCTCACAGGGAATCTGGCCAAGAAAAGTCCTGAGGATGACAAGGACGAATGACTGAAACGTCTACAAGCTGAGGTAAACACATTGAAAACCCAGATGCTGGGGCAAAGGGCTCTCATCCAAGGTTTAGCTCAGGAGCAAGAAGAGTTGAGGACCATGATCAGTCAACTCCATCAAGACAGATACAACATGAAGCAACCAGTCCAAGTCAGGGACCAAGTCATTAATCAGCCTCCAAGAAGTCAAAGGTTTGGTTTAATGAACGGGCCTCTCCAAGCTGCTACTACTTCACAGGTCCAACAACGACCTCGCCGAGAACAACAGGCTGATCAGAGCAAGCCAGACAAGCCTAAAAGGAAGTTCACCAAGCTCAACGTGTAACCGTCTCAAGCTTTACAAAAATTGTTGAGGTTGAATCTGGTGACGTTAAGGGACCCTCCTAAGAATCTCAACACAACCTCCCTAAAGTATAATCCTGAGGAAAGATGTGCATACCACTCTGACAGTCCAGGACATGACACCGACGACTGCTGGGCTCTGAAGAATAAGATCCAAGACCTGATTAATGAAAGAGCTGTGGATTTCACCCAGATGGGCCAGGCTGAATGCTCCTGCCATCCCTACAAGATGCACCAGTCGAAGTAACAAGCCCTGAGACTAGAAGACTTTTGTTCATTAGAATTTTTTAAGTTGTAATTTTCTTTTGATTGTTCAAACGTTTATTCATATCAAACACTGTTATTTCATTAATGCATCGCATATGTCTGTTTTGAATCAATATTCTCATTCGCTATATTCAAACTGTTTTCATTTTTTGATGTCAACTCTCAATTAATAATTCTAAGCCTATTGAGGGAGGATGACGAAAATGATACCACAATCTACAATATGCTTTTGAACAGACCCCGCTGATGAAGTACATGCATTGTTTCAATTCCTAAACACTGGAGTTATAAGGAAGATAATCCCTCGTCAACCCCTCTGAGTCAAAGAAGTAGGAGTTTTTCTTTTCGAAAATTAAAACCCTTTATCATAACCTGGGGCAGGGTAGTTCTCTCAGTTGATCCAAGTGCATAACAAATGGCACCAAAGAGGTCCTTACAAAAAAAAGAAGACAATGATGATTCCAAATAATCATAGGCAGTCATTATATCTCAAAAATAAAAACCCAATAAGTCAAAACCTATGAAGGAGACTTACAAAACTGGGGCATCCCGCTGACTGCAATCACAAAAGAAACAGTTCAGGCAAAATTTAGGGATAACAAAATAAAAAAAAAAGAGGTCATACAAACCCTCAACAAAAAAGGAAATGACTGCCCATTCAAAATAAATTGTCAATACCCGAACCATCACTGGTATATTAGAGAAAAAGACTCGAACAAGGTCTAACGCACGATCAACTGAGTTTAGGTTCGAAGAACATCACGAAGAGCGGGTGGGTACAAATAATTTGAGCCTTTATCCTTTGTTTCTTAAACCGTGAACCAGGACACGCTACAACCCTTAAAAGTCCTAGCTGAAGCATGGGTTAGTTCGAAAGCATACTGTTACCAAAGGTATCCTGACTCCTTAAGGCTTGCTATAAAATATTGAGTTGACATCACATTTTACAAAATTTGCTGGTTTTACTGAAAAATGCATTTTTCAAAAACTTCAAGACAGACATAAGCTTTGCATTTTTAACATAACTTTGTTTGCATATGACTTTTTGTTTGAACAACATAGAAATTCGCACGACGAATGCCTAATGAACAAAAGCACCTCCAATCAAGGGGCATGGCCTGATCATTGTCCATCATCTGGGGCAGTCCAGTCAAGATTCAAGGAATCTCTCAAAGGCCACATAGCCTGGGGCAAATCTCCGCCTGAGTCACTTGGGGCATTGGACGATCAAACGAACATCTGCTGGTAGCGTGGCAACACAATAACAGGGGCACCTCCCTACATCCTGAGAGCATGGACATAGTCGAAAAAATACTATGCGTAATCAAAGACCCGCTAGGTTGACACACCTAGGCAAAAATAAGGGCTTCCCGGCGAACCAAAAGGGTTCGGGCAAAAATGAGGGATGAAATGAAAAAAATCTGTATACCCGGCAATTCGAAAACCTGAAAAGGCGGCTTGGGCAAAAATGGGTATCCCGGTGGACTGAAAACCCAAAAGGGCGGTCCAGGCAAAAGTTAGGGATCAAAGCGTACGACTATGTCCTGTCATCTCGTCACTTGCATACCAGAAGAAGATTTGTCAATTGGCAGTCATCAAACACCTTCACAGGTACCTTCTTCTCCAACAGAAACGGGGGCAATAATAAGTTGTCCAGGAGAGTCCAGTCCAAAAGTTTCCCCAGGAAAGTGGAATCAAACTCCCCAGCAGAGTTCATCAAATCTCCCAACATAACTTATCAACGGTATCCCCAGCGGAGTTATCTTCATCAACCTCAGCAAAGTACTTCTCTTTCCCCACAAAGTTCACTCCCCGCAGAGTAATCTATTCGCCAAGTTTATTCCCCAACGGAGTTATCTTCTCCTACCGGTATTCTTGCAATCATCATCCCCAACGGAAACGAAGAATCTCACTCTTCAACATCAGCCCAGGATTTGACTTCCCGGCATCCGTCAAGGATCTATTTTCCTAGACGAAGATACATTCATAAACATCACATTGTTATACATCATGATACATGTATATACGCATCATATCATACAATATCATGTGTTGCGAACATCATTGCTTGATTCATATCATGCATTGCATATGACTGACCTTTACCTTTCAGGAAGGATACAGTTAAATGATCAGCTATGTAGACGAATACAGTCAAAAGAGACCAACCCAGTCAAAGAATACAAATTCAGTTAAATCGACTCCTAAAGATTTTTCTGATACCGATCCAGTCAAAGGCCTTCTCTGGTCCAGTTAAATCGATTCCTAAAGATTTTCCTGATGAAGACTCAGTAGAAGACATCCAAGGTTCTCTCATCGTTACTGTTGAGGTAGTAATCGCCCAAAGTTCTCTCATCGTTTCTGTTGAGGTAATAATTGCCCAAGGTTCTCTCATCGTTACTGTTGAGGTAGTAATCGCCCAAGGTTCTCTCATCGTTACTGTTGAGATAATAATCGCCCAAGGTTCTCTCATCGTTACTGTTGAGATAGTAATCGCCCAAAGGTTCTCTCATCGTCCCGTTGAGGTAGTAATCGCCCAAAGGTTCTCTCATCGTTACTGTTGAGGTAGTAATCGCCCAAGGTTCTCTCATCGTTACTGTTGAGGTAGTAATTGCCCAAGGTTCTCTCATCATTACTGTTGAGGTAGTAATCGCCCAAGGTTCTCTCATCGTTACTGTTGAGGTAGTAATCGCCCAAGGTTCTCTCATCGTTACTGTTGAGGTAGTAATTGCCCAAGGTTCTCTCATCGTTACTGTTGAGGTAGTAATCGCCCAAGTTCTCTCATCGTCCCGTTGAGGTAGTAATCGCCCAAGGTTCTCTCATCATCCGGTTGAGGTAGTAATCGCCCAAGGTTCTCTCATCGTAACTGTTGAGGTAGTAAT
This sequence comes from Vicia faba, assembly GCA_948472305.1. Taxonomy (NCBI): domain Eukaryota; kingdom Viridiplantae; phylum Streptophyta; class Magnoliopsida; order Fabales; family Fabaceae; genus Vicia; species Vicia faba. The sequence continues at coordinate 1,166,578,413 of OX451736.1, forward strand.
CGCCCAAGGTTCTCTCATCGTTACTGTTGAGGTAGTAATCGCCCAAGGTTCTCTCATCGTTACTGTTGAGGTAGTAATCACCCAATGTTCTCTCATTGTTACTGATGAGGTAGTAATCGTCCAAGGTTCTCTCATCATCTCGTTGAGGTAGTAATCGTCCAAGGTTCTCTCATCGTCCCGTTGAGGTAGTAACCATCCCTGATTCATTCATCACCTTTTGAAGCTCCAGACTCTATTCTTGTATCTCGCCAGGGCACATCTGAAGATTTTAAAGATTCGATACCTACATCCAGCCAGAGCGCGTCTACATAAAGAGTTTTAAGGTCAACTCCTGTAACAGGCCAGGTAATTATCTTTCTTTTTTTCAGGTACGCAGGTTCTCGCTAAGGAAACTCTTACGCGATCGACACCCAGATGGCCTCTATAAGCCCATCCACCTATCCATCACCTCTCAACATGGCATCTATAAGCCCATCTTCCTATCCATGAGTCTCCAAATGGCATCTATAAGCCCATTCCCACCATCATACTGCTAACACTCGACTATGTGAGCGTAAATTTCTGGGCACTCTAGTGTTCAATCATCTTCTACCCTCGGATTACGAAAGGCACGTCAGCCAATCTACATCCTTAGGTCTAAGAAGATTGAACAGGGGCAACTGTTGTACCCCAAAATTTGCCCTCCCATATTTTCAAGATTTGCCAAGATCAAGCTTCAAAATCTCCCAAGGGTTGCACAGTCCAATGGCCTCCTAACAGTCAAAAAATTAGGGTTTTGTTTATGGCAAATAAGTTGAAGTTTCCAAGGGTCCAATCAAGTACCACATGCCTATAAACATTGTCAAGCATCCATATGTCAAGTTTCAAGACTCACAACACCAAATTGCACAGTCAAAAACCCTAATTGCTTCACAGTCAACTACAGGGGCAAAATGGTCATTTGGCAGTCAAAAGTCAAAAATTTTGGTCAACATCTTATTTTGAAGCCACAAACATAATTTGATCAATTCTTGATCATGATTCTCAAAGCATGGCTCAAAAAGTCTCAAGATGCAAAAGTTTCTATTTTTGGACAGCTGAAAAAGTCAACTGCAAATTGACCAGGGCATAAATTCCACATGGTTTATCAGAAAAATTCCATCCAAAGCTCATTTTGAAGATAATGACATTTCCTACAACTCATCTTCACACTTCAAGTCCAAGAAATGCTCTCACAAAAAGTTATCAATCTCAACATTATAGGTCATTTTCAAAAGTCAACAAAAAGGCACTTTAAGTCAAAGACCATAACTTGAGATTGGTAAGTCAAAATGACATGGGACCAAAGGCATTGGTTAGAGGACTTCAAGACCTTTCCAAAATGTCCAAGAACATGATCAAAGCTTAAAAATTGAGCAAGATATGCCTTGTGGAAGTTGGGAAATTTTTGGGAATTTTGAAAAGTCAACTTTGCTTCAAATGCCTCAAAAATGCTAATGGGCCTCAATTTCTTCCATGAATCATTATCCAAAAGCTATGCACGACCCATTAAGCTAAAAGGGAGTTATTTTCTTATTTTTAATTAATTAATTGAATTTTTAATCCTATTAATTCATTTAATTAAAATTAAATATAAGAAAAATACTAAATCATGTGTTTCAAATCTTTTTGTGCAGCCAATTCATTCTTTATGGATCAAATATTCGTGTACCATTCAAAAAGGAAAGAATCTTCCATGATTTGGCATAATTGGCATGAAAAAGATTGAAAAAAAGATCATGGAAAATCAAATCTCAAAATCATGAATGGATGGATTTTTGGGCTGGCTTTTTGACCTAATTCATTCACACATATATGCACAATTGAAACCTAAGGCTAAGGACACAGAAGTTGCGCCCAAGAGATAGAACAACATTGCACTTTTTTCACAAAAATATCAAAACTGAAAACCTACCAAGAGCTTGTTTCAAAGATCAAAAAGCATTCCAATAGACTCCTGACACTACCAGGAAGCTGTTCCAATCAAAACCACGCCTCCATACTCAAGGAATTGGTAGATTGAAGTCTGACTTTTCTTTAAAATTTTCATAATCGTGTTTCATTATCCAAGCATTATTTGTGATTTTTAATCATTGATTTGTACTAACATGATCATTCTGAAGCTAAGGGTACCATTCAATTGAAGAATGGTTGCCTAAATAAGAATCCACCATGAATGCATATTAGGGTTTCAGAAGTTTGAAATTAGGGCTTCTTTCATGTGGAAAAATCAGGCCATGAAACCTAGACCATTGGAATCAGGACCTTCTGACGAGTTGAACTCACACCTCGCGCCCTTTTTCTTTTTACCCATACTCTAATCGCTATTATTGCAGGTTTGTTTTAGTGGGGGTTTAAAACCCCCTCTATTTGATATCATTTACATGTGCAAAAGGAAGAAGAAGGCTAGCGTGGATGAACGTGGTTGGCTGATTCAAATTTAGCGCGTTTTTATTTTTGGTTCAGCGTAATCTTACTTTTTCTATTATATTAACCCCATTCCATTATACATACAAACTAACGCGTTGGCTCAGTTGGCTTGTGCGTTGTCCTACAGGCATTGGGACCTGGGTTCGATTCCCAGGTCCCCCACTCCTTCCATAATATTTTTCTTAACATGCTTCTATGCAGTGTGCTCTCTAGTGGTCCACCAAGCGCCCTCACCTGCTTGCTTGCCAAGTGTCCAGAAGGCCAATCCAAAGGCCAGAACATGCAGCTCACCATGGATGCTAGTCAACCGTTCCACACACGCGCTGGAAAAGTCAAAAGGGCCTGCATTCTTGGGCCAAAAATCACTCCAACAAACCTCCTTAATTGGGTCAGACCCCCTTGTTTGTATTTCCTTTCTCTCTTCTTTTTTCTCTTTTATTTAGTTTAATTATTTTAATTGTTTCTTTTAATTCACAAAAATAATTTTCATAATACAAAAAAAAAATCAGAAATCATAAAAATAAAAATATGTTTTATTTAATTTAATACATTAATATTTTTGTAAATAAATCTTAAATAATTAATTTAGGTTAATTTAGGTTTTCAATTTTAATGTTTTCTTAATAACTAAAAAATGTAGAAATTAGGTTTGTTAGCATTTTTTATTCTTATTCCTAATAAATAATTTCTTCCTATCATTATTATTATTAATTATTAATTATTTTGTAAATAAATATGTCATTAATTAATTAGTATAAATTAGGTTTTAAACGTTAACCTTTTTTTTAATAATAAAAAACAATTTAGAATTAGGGTTTTATTTAATTTCTAATTTTAATTAATTCTCTTTATTTCCATAAAATACCAAAAAACATAAAAAACAATTTCCTTTCTTATTAAATAATTAATTCCTTTTTAATTTCATTTAATTTCTTTAAAGGGTCCAACGCCCTCGAACCTTCGATTTTAATTTCTTTTCGCGCGTTTATTTTTATTTTCCTTTTTAATATTATGTAATTGCCAAAGCCTTGTAATAGTAATTAGGAGATTTATTTATTTTCCGCATTTTATTCAAATCGGGTCTTTGTTAATTTGGCGATGTATAGACCCGCGCCTTGTAATAGCGTAAGACCTTTATTTTCCGCATTTTAATTTCCGCACCTTTAAACTGCTAATCACATGAAAGAATGAATGGCCCAAATAAAATCAAAGCGTAGCTCACCCAATGCATGATCAAGATAAAACATAATTGAAAATGACACACAATTCACACACCACTCTTAGGGTACGCCTCACTGTTGCCTTGCCCCTCGAAACGTGGTCGTCGAGTATAGGACGTTTTAGTAAGTCCTTATGTCCATGACATGATCCAGTTGCCTCGAAACGGTTGCCTCGGAATTAAAAAGGATCAATGGCATAAGGGTAGCTTCTAAGGTGTCCTATTGTTGCTCTGGTGACCACACTGTCCCTACAAACGAATTGACCTGAACACCTCCAACGGTGGTGCTACCTACCTCTCAATGGTGGGATGGCACTACCTTAAGGACATTTACACAGCCTAATTCCTTAGGGTAGGTAGACGACTCATGGATACTTGCTCTCTTCAAAAACAAACAAAAATCTTTTCACACCGACACTTTTCAAAAAGCTTTCAAAACAATTTTTCAAACACTCTTGAGGACTGATACAAGAGTCGATCTGAAATCTTTAAACGAAACTTTTTCAAACCCACTCACAATTGAAAAGCAAACACTTTTGAAAACACAATGAGCAAGTATCTAAGAGCCCATGGATAACCATGGATAGAAAGGGTGCTAACACCTTCCCTTTCTATAAATCTACCTCCCGAACCGAGAAACTATCTCATAAGGAATTTTGCTGTGCTTTTGTCCTGTCCATGTTGGAGAAAATAAAAGACGGTGGTGACTCTTGCTTCCGCGACATTTCGCGAAACCAGCTTTAAACAGTCAGTTCTAAATCCACCGATCACATATTGCTTCAACCGTGTCGGTATACCCCGCACAGTTTCCACAACGTATTGCTATCTATGAATGTTTCCCAAATCTGGGTGGAGGATTTCAAACCCAAACAATAGAATCAAGTGTAAAGCAAACAAAGCAATCAAGGTAAGCAAGTAAAGATGATCTAATCCTAAGGTACACCCCACTTATTTCTATCCCCAGCAGAGTCGCCAGTTCTTTGATCGGTGGGAATGAGAACTGACTATTTTTTAATGATGGTTCGCGTTTGCGTTTGTTTTCGCAAAATGTCGCGGTAAGCAAGAGTCGCCACCGTCTTTTATTTTATCCAACAAGGAAAGGACAAAAGCACAGAAAAATTCCTTTTCGAGATGTTTCTCGGGTTCGGGAGGTAGATTATAGAAAGGGAAGTGTTGTACCCCAAAATTTTCCCTCCCATATTCTTCAAGATTTGTCAAGATCAACCTTCAGTTGGTTCAAGGCTATTCAAGGGTTGCACAATCCAAACATCCTCCTAAGCCAGTCAAGATTAGGGTTTTGTTTCCTTTAAGGAAGTTGAGGTTTTCAAGGGCTCAATCAAGTCATATAGGCCTATATACATTGTCAAGCATCTACATGTCAAGTTGCAAGACTCACAACATCAAATTGCACAGTCAAAAGTCCCATTTGCTTCACAGTCAACTGTAGGGGTAAAATGGTCATTTTGCATTCAAAAATCCAAATTTTTGGTTAACATCTTATTTTGAAGCCACAATCATAATTTGATCAAGTCTTGATCATGATTCCACAAGCATGGCTCAAAAATCATCAAGATGCAAAAGTTGCTATTTTTGGACAGTTGAAAAGTCAACTATAACTTGACCAAGGCATAACTTTTTCATGGTTCATCAGAAAAATCCCATCCAATGCTCATTTTGAAGGGGATGACATTTACTACAACTCATATTCACATTCCAAATCCAATAAATGCTCTCACAAAAAGTTATCAATTTCTACATTATAGGTCAATTTCAAAAGTCAACAAAAAGGCATTTTAAGTCAAAGACCATAACTTGAGATTGGTAAATCCAAATGACATGGGATTAAAGGCATTGGTTATAGGACTTCAAGACCTTTCCAAAATGTCCAAGAACACGTTCATATGATCAAAATTGAGCAAGATATGCATTGGAGAAGTTGGGAAATTTTCATGAATTTACAAAAGTCAACTATCCTTAAAACTTCAATTTTTGACAAAAGGGCCCACTTTCTTCCACTTGATTCAGCCTTGTCATGCCACCCACGTGTCCCATGCTTAATTTCAAGATCAACCATTTATTTTTCTATGTTATTTAATTTTTATTGATTTAATTCATTTTAAATCCATAATAATTCAAATAAAATCTAAAAAATTAATGGAATAGCATCTTTTGGTTTGAATAGCTTTTATATGTCATAGGCCAGCTACCAAATTCGTGCCAAGCCTTTTTATGCATAAAATCCAAGATTTGCTCCAAACATGGAAAGTTCTTCAATGGTGGTCAACAAGATCTCAAGACTTCAATACACAAGGATACAGGCCCAGCTGCTGACCTAATTTCGTTCATACATACATAAGCAAGCAGTAGCAACAGCATTCACGACCTAGAGATTGCACAAACGGCCAGAGCAAAAGTGAAAAAAATTGATGAAAAGTGTGAGATCAAGAACAAGGTTGCAGACATTTTCAGATCAAAATAAGCACGTGGCATTCTTCCTTGCCATCCCCTGAAGCCAACACGACCCTTGCCAAGTCCTAAGACTCCCTATCAAGCGCTGTAAGTACTCACGAAGTCACCTCTGAACATGGAATCGTGTTTCTCCATTCTTGCATTTTTTCTCAAAAATATTAGCATATCCATACTCCTTGCTTGATTTCTAACCTAATGGCATTATTCAATTTCATTTTTAGGCCTTGTATGACAATACCCGTGCCTAGGGTTTTTTTGTGTTGTTTTTAGGTGTTTTGTTTCCAGGTGAAATTAGAACAAATCATAAGCATGGATGGACTCAGGGGACATAGACGATCCTGACCATGAGCTTGGATGGCATTTTTGAAGCCTAAGGATGATTTTAGGAAAGGGCCTACGGAACTTCCTGTGGATAAAAATCCGCAGGTAACTGAACCAGAGATTTGGAGAAGACGACCACATGTCGTTCTCCCATTCGTCCTTTTAAACGATCGCGCGTCTTTTTTTATTTTTTAGGCATATGCGTTGATTTACTAATATAATAACCAGTTATTATTATTATTTCAATTGAAACAATTGGCTCAGTGGCTAGGGCGTGCATGCTTTGAACGTTGGGACCTGGGTTCGAATCCCAGGTCCCCCAAATAAATTGTTTCCATTTTTTCTTATGTAATCTCATGAAGGCTTCAAAGCATAGTCCATCATGCACCTCATATCCAACCGCGCCAAGTGGCCATTCTCACAGATCTGATGGCCATGATGTGCAGGCTACCATGTTCCTGGTCAACCCACGCTCTAGGCAATCTCAAAAGTCCAAGCAAGGCCTATGTGCGTTAATGGGCCAGATTTCCAAATTCACCTCCATTCTGGGCCCAGAACCCCCTTGGTTCATTTCTTTTTTCCTTTTTATTTTATATTTTCTAGTTTATTTATTTTTTTGTTTTTCTAATTTGTGATCGGTGGAAATAGAACTGACTGTTTAAAGCTGGATCGCGTATGTCGCGGTAAGCAAGAGTCGCCACCGTCTTTTATTTTCTCCAACATGGAAAGGACAAAAGCACATCAAAATTCCTTATGAGATTGTTTCTCGGTTCGGGAGGTAGATTTATAGAAAGGGAAGGTGTTAGCACCCTTTCTATCCATGGTTATCCATGGGCTCTTAGGTACTTGCTCTTATGTTTTCAAAAAGATGTTTGCTTTTCAAATGTGAGTGGGTTTGAAAAAGTTTCATTGAAAGATTTCTGAATGACTCTTGTATCTGTCCTCAAGAGTGTTTGAAAAATTTGTTTTGAAAGCTTTTGAAAGTGTCAGTGTGAAAAGATTTTTGATTTGTTTTTGAAGAGAGCAAGTACCCATGAGTCATCTACCTACCCTAAGGAATTAGGCTGTGTAAAAGTCCTTAAGGTAGTGCTATCCCACCATTGAGAGGTAGGTAGCACCGTCGTTGGAGGTGTTCAGGTCAATTCGATTGTAGGGACATGTGTGGTCACCTAAGCAATGGTAGGACACCTTAGAAGTAACCCTAATGTCCTAGATCCTTTTATCCGAGGCAACCGTTTCGAGGCAACTGGATCTTGAGACAAAGGGTGACCTCTAAGACGTCCTATACTTGATGACCACGTTTCGAGGCAACGAGTGAAGCGTACCCTATGAGTGGCATGTGCTTTGTGTGTCGTTTTTCAGTTAATGTTTTTGTACATGTTATTTGTGAGCTACGAGTTGTTTTTATTTACCATACATTCTTTCATGCATTTAACAGTTAGGGGGTGCGAAAAGTAAATTGCGGAAACATAAATCCTACGCTATTACAAGGCGCGGGTCTATACATCGCCAAAAATACAAAGACCCGTTTTTGGTAAATAAGTACGAGAAATAATAAATAAAGCAGTAAAAACCCTAATTACTATTACATCCGGAGGCAGTTACAGAAATAATCAAAAATAAAGAATTAAAACTAAAGTGCGCGCGAAAGAATGAATCGGGAATATTCTAAGGGTTTTGACCCTTTTAAGGAAAGAAATTGGATTTTTTTGTCTTTTTTGTGATTAAATGAAATTAATAACTAATAATTAACTAATTAATTTAATTAAAAGAAAAAATATTTTTTTGTATTTTTATGTTTTTATGAAATAAAATAAAAGAATTAAAATTCTAAATTAACCTAATTCTAAATTATTTTAGTTATTTTTAAAAAAAAGGTTAAAATGGCCTAATTAAAGCTAATTCAATTATTTAATATTTATTTACAAAAATAATATGAGAATAATAATAATAATAATAATAATGTTAATTCTATTTTTTTTGATTTTTTATGAAAATGTGTTAATTATGTTAATTGTTAATAATAAATAATAAAATAAGGCAAATAATAAAAAATGAAAATGACAAAATAAAAAAAAAGGGAAGAGTAAACCCAAGGGGGGGTGTGGGCTGGAATTTGAGGGTGTTTGATTGGAATTATGGCCCATTGAAGCTCCATCCACTTTGACTTTTCCTGGTGGCCTACGCACACGTTGACTCCAGAGCACCATGGTCCTCATGCTTGGCCATTGGATCTGCACTGATGGACACTTGGCTGACTCCTGGATGAGATGTATGATGGAAGCTGGATGAGACGCTGCACACAAGCATAGAGAGAAAAATAATATGAAATTTGGTGGGGACCTGGGATCGAACCCAGGCCCCAAAGATTGCAAACCACATCTCCAACCACTGCATCACTTAGGCGCGTTTGTTAGTAAAATAGAAAAGAAACATTATATAAAACAAACGCACTATATGCTGAAAATAAGAAAAAGTGCGCGCCCAATTTGAACCTGCCAATCACACGCTGCCACGGCCTTCGTCTTCAACCTTTCCTGTAAACATAAAACACATAGCGGGGGTTTTAAACCCCCACAAAAATGCAAGCATTATGAAAATAGCGATTAGACGCTCATGCAATATAAAAAGGGCGCGATATGTTCATTCAATTCGTCTTGAGCTTCTGAGTTTAATGGTATATGTCTTAAGGCCTGATTTTTCCTCAATAAGAAAGCCCTAATTTTCAAGCTTCTAAACCCTAGATTTTATCCATGGTGGATTTTGATTCAGAGGGCTATAACCAAATTGGTTTGTACCAACAGCTTCAGAAGGTCCCTATTAACATAAATCAATCCAAAAAAATGGTCAAAAACACATGAATCGTGATATGCAAATTTGGAAAATAAAGCAAACCGTGTCACTTGTGATGAACGATTCTTTGCGTGTTAAGCTTCGTTCTTGATTGCAATGGCTTCCTGGAAATGTAAGGAGTGTGTTTGGATCAAAAGGGAGGTTTGAATTGCACTGCGAAGTGGTTTTCAGTTTCACACTTTTCTCTTGAAAATTTGAAATTTGTTTGGCCGTTTCTGAGTGTTCTAGGTCGTGTCTGCTATTGAGAAGGCTTGCATATAAGGTTATGAATTATAATCAACCAATATCATGAGCCTTAAAGCCTTGCAATTATGTTTTTTGATTTTGCCATAAACTCCATTGAAGAAAACTTGCCTTTTGTGTCCAATTTTGAATTCCATGCTCATAATAGGATGTACACGAATTTGGAAGGTGTTTCATGATGCATCAAAGCAATTCAAGCCACAAAATATCCCCTAATTAATTTTTTTGATTTTCATTTGAATTTTAAAGATTTAAAATGAATTAAATCAAATAAAATTAAATAAAAATGGAAAAATTAATTTTTAATCTTGAAATAAATTGTGGGACACGTGGGAGGCATGACAAGGATGAATTAAGTGGAAAAAGTGGGCCCTTTTGTTAAAAAATGAAGTTTCAAGGATAGTTGACTTTGGCCATTTTACAAAAATTTCCCAACTTCTCCAATGCATATCTTACTCAATTTTGATCATATGAACATGTTCTTGGACATTTTGGAAAGGTCTTGAAGTCCTCTAACCAATTCCTTTGGTCCCATGTCATTTTGATTTACCAATCTCAAGTTATGGTCTTTGACTTAAAGTGCCTTTTTGTTGACTTTTGAAAATGACCTATAATGTTGAAATTGATAACTTTTTGTGAGAGCATTTCTTGGACTTGGAATGTGAAGATGAGTTGTAGGAAATGTCTTCCCCTTCAAGATGAGCATTGGATGAGATTTTTCTGATGAACCATGAAAAAGTTATGCTTTGGTCAAGTTACAGTTGACTTTTCAGCTGTCCAAAAATAGAAACTTTTGACATCTTGAGACTTTGTGAGCCATGTTTGTGGAATCATGATCAAGAATTGATCAAATGATGATTGTGGCTTCAAAATAAGATGTTGACCAAATTTTTTGACTTTTGACTGCCAAATGACCATTTTACCCCTATAGTTGACTGTGAAGCAATTAGGGCTTTTGACTGTGCAACTTGGTGCTGTGAGTCTTGAAACTTGACATGTAGATGCTTGACAATGTATATGGGCATATGGGACTTGATTGGACCCTTGGAAACCTCAACTTCTTTGCAAGAACCAAAACCCTAATTTTGACTGGCTCAGGGGGGTGCTTGACTGTGTAGCCCTTGAGTGGACTTTGAACCATTTGAGGTGATGCTTGGCAAAACTTTGAAGATTATGGGAGGGAAAATTTTGGGGTACAACATAATTATTATTATTATCACTAAAATTAACATAATTAATTTTTCACAATAAAATTCAAAAAAACCAAAAAAACGTTTTTATTAATTTCAATTACCTTTTTTTTGTAAATAAATTCATTAATTAATTTAGTTGTTTAATTAGGTTAATTGTAATCTTTTTCACATTAAATAAAAATCAAATTTAGACTTAGGTTTTCTTTTGAGACTTTTAATTTCTTTTTATTTTATTTCAGTAAAAACATAAAAAACACAAAAACAATTTTTCTTGTAAATAATTAATTAATTAGTAAATTAGGTTTAATTTCAATTAATTGCAAAAAGGACAAATTAAATTCTTTTCTCAAAAAGGGTCAAAACCCTAAGGACGTCCCGATTCATTCTTTCGCGCGTATATTATTTTTAATTCGTTATTTTGATTATTTATGTATTTGCTCAGAAATGTAATAGTTAATTAGGCTTTTATCGCTTTATTTACTTTTCTCGCACTTATTTTCCAAACGGGTTTTTGTTTTTGGCGATGTATATACCCGCGCCTTGTAATAGCGTAGATTCAACTTTCCGCAATTTATTTTCCTCACAATTAACTGTTAAAAAATGCATGAAAGACTTGTATGAAAAATAAAACCAATCTGTAGCTCACAAATAACATGCAAAGACAATTTAACTGAAAAAGAACACACATGCACATACCACTCCTAAGGTACGCCTCACTGGTTGCCTCGACGTGGTCGTCAAGTATAGGGTGCTTTAGAGGTTGCCCTCCTGTCTAAGATCCAGTTGCCTCGAAACAGTTGCCTCGGATAAAAAGGATCTAGGACATTAGGGTTACCGCTAAGGCGTCCTACTGTTGCTTTGGTGACCACACATGTCCCTAATAATTGAATTGACCCGAATAACTCCAACGATGGTGCTACCTACCTCTCAATGGTGGGATAGCACTATCTAAAGGACTCTTACACAGCCTAATTCCTTAGAGTAGGTAAATTTCTCCTGGGTACTTGCTCTTTCTAAAAAACAAAACAACTTTTCGCACCTACACTTTCAAAAAGTTTTCAAACAAACACTTCATACACTCTTGAGGACTGATACAAGAGTTACCTAGAAGTTTTCAAAACGAAACTTTTTCAAAACCCACAAACACTTGAAAAGCAAACAATTTTTGAAAACATAGAGCAAGTACCTAAGAGCCCGTGGATAACCACGGATAGAAAGGGTGCTAATACCTTCCCTTTCTATAAATCTACCTCCCGAACCGAGAAACATTCTCGAAAAGGAATTTTGCTGTGATTTTGTCCTTTCCTTGTTGGAGAACATAAAAGACGGTGACGACTCTTGCTTACCGCGACATTTCGCGAACCAGCTTAAAAAACAGTCAGTTCTATTTCCACCGATCACAGAACTGGCGACTCTGCTGGGAATACTTTATAAGTGAGGTGTACCTTAGGATTAGACCACTCTTATGTTTTCAATTGCTTGTTTTGTTTGCTTTAAAATTGTGGGCCTGTCTTGGAGTTTCATAGATCCTAACCCGGATCTGGGGGATACCCTTTAGAAAGTAGCAACAAACTGTGAGGGAACTGTGCGGGGTATACCGACACGGTTGAAGCAGTTTGCTACGTTGATATGGCACTTTGATGAGTACCGGTAACCCTTGAGTCAAGTCAAGGAGAGTACGGGGCCGCCGCGTGGTGTCGTGAAGCATCAACTGACCTTAGGAACCTTACTTGACCATCCTGGCCTCTTTAGGGGTAGTGAGATGACCGACTTTGGTGCAATCCGAAGTTGGTAGATACTCGATACTACACTCATTGAGGGTTGTTTTCTTGGAATATTTTGATCGCCAGTTCAATGGCTAAATCAAAACAATGAACATAGAAAACAACCCAATGATATTGAGCTCCTTAGAACCCGGTTACTTTTGATAGGACAGGTTTTGAGCCCACCAACTTCAAGAGGGTAGTACCTAGACCTCATGCTGACCTAAACTCTAAGGGCTGTCTGGCGTGACTTGTGTGCCTTATCATGTTTGCTTTTTGTGAATACTTGTGGTGTGTCCTTATCATAACATCATAAAGCATCATATGCATTTACTAACCACTTCAAGGGTTTGAATCTTCATCTTTGTTCTTGTTTTGTAGGACATGGAAACTATCCGCAGAAAGATAATTCAGGTCAACCTCGTAAGGATCCCTCGTCAGCTTAAGGAGCTTACATCCAGGATTCCCGAGAACTCTTCCTTCAGTGAAAGGCATGGTAGACTCATCAGCTTGGTCAACACCAACATTGAAAAAGATATGATAAAAGTTCTCTTCCAGTTCTTTGAACCTTTGCACCACTGTTTTACTTTCCCGGATTATCAATTGGTGCCTACTTTGGAAGAGTTTTCTCAACTTCTGAAGGTTCCTATTCTTAGTCAACTACCCTACAACGGTACGGAAAAGGATCCAAAACTTGAAGAGGTTGCTAAAGCATTACACCTACAACCATCTGACATCAAGGGACATTGGGAAGTTAGAAGTGGCATCAAAGGATTCTTGGCAAAGTTCCTGTTTGAGAAGGCACAAGAATGTTGGAATGCCCTTGACCTACAAGCCTTTGAAGAAGTTGTGGCACTCCTTGTCTATGGGTTGGTATTGTTCCTGAATCCAGATCAGCTTATAGATATCAATGCTGTCAAGATTTTCATGTCCAGGAATCCCATACCTACGTTGCTTGGGGATATCCTCCACTCATGTTACACTCGAACCATGAGAAAAAGAGGTGTTCTCATGTGCTGCACTCCTCTCCTGGAAAGGTGGTTTATTTCGCACCTTCCGCAATCAGTTTTGAAGAACGAGCGGGGTTTGAGATGGTCACAACGATTAATGACTCTTACACATGCTGATATACATTGGTGTTCTCGGTCCAAAGAAAATGTCACTATCATTGATCGTTGCGGAGAGTTCCCTAATGTTCCTTTACTTGGAATTAGGGGGGCATTACTTACAACCCATGTCTGGCTTTGAGACAGTTTGGATATGCTCGGAGGGATGGCCCTCATGACATGTTGATTCCTGACATAGTTTTTGACTTCGACAACGATGCACAAGGACTTCGCCAGAGATTTATCAGATCTTGGAGGATGCCCAACAGGGTAGATAGTAAGACACTGGGGCACAAGAACTCCATTCCCCTTGAGCCTTATCTCAAGTGGGTACGAGCCCACTCCCAGAAGCTGGTGATGCCATATCTTCATGTTCTCCCCGTGATCAAAGAGCCAGTTTTGGAAGGAGAGGTGCCCTACACCATTCAACATCCTGACATGCCAACATCTTGGGAAGAAATGCAAAAGAGCTGGATCCAACTCAAGGAAGAACGGAATTCTCTTGAAGCCAGTCTACATGCCAGTGAGAAGAAGGTCTTGGAGCTCACCCGCCTACTTCACGAGGAAAAGACCTTCAATACCTACATCGCTCCAAAGAGGATGCGCAGTGTCTTTTGGGATTAAGTATTTTGTAATGTTTTGCCCATGAGGCCTTGATGTGCTTAACATATTATTTCTTAATATAACGTGTGTTCCTTTTTGTCTACAACGAATTTGAACTTTCGAACCCTTGAATGCATTGCATAAATAGCATATCATGCATCATGTGCATAACAGGTACTCTTTTTTACAGGTTTCTTAATCTCCTTCACTGTTTATTTCAGCAATCATCATGAATCCTGAACCTACTACTGAACAAGCTATCAAGGCCCTCCAGGCCCAGAATGCCCAGTTTCAAGAGCTGGTCATGAGCTTAGCCCAGAGTCAACAGGAGTTGAAGACTCTGCTCTTGAAGGAGAAGAAGAAGAAGAAGAAGAAGAGGACTGTGTTGTTTAACACTGGACGGAGGTTTGGGAATACACTGCAGAATGAGGCTGATCAGGCTACTTCCTCTGTAGGGAAGGATAGTCCCCAAGGGAGAGAGGTTCCTAGTCCCGTGGTCTCCGACAACGAGATAGATTACAATGAAGAGCAGTACCCTCCTGCTGAGGACAGGTACAAACAGCTGGAGGACCGGTTAAATGCCATGGAGATCCAACACGTGCCTGGGTTGGATTTTGGAGATCTAGGTTTATCTTCTGGGGTGGTGATCCCACACAAGTTCAAGGCACCTGCCTTTGCGAAGTACGACGGGGCTTCCTGTCCTAAACTGCACCTCCGTTCTTATGTAAGGAAGATCCAACCTTACACTGCAGACAAGAACCTATGGATCCATTTCTTCCAGGATAGCCTTTCAGGGGCTCAACTCGAATGGTTCTACCAGCTGGATGGAGCCAGTATTCGAAACTGGGAGGACTTGGCTACTGCATTTTATAAGCAGTATCAGTACAATTCCGACCTCGCTCCCACGCGTACCCAACTCCAGGGTATGTCACTTGGGACAGGTGAAGGTTTTAAGGAGTACGCGCAAAAGTGGAGAGACCTGGATGGCAGGGTGCAACCACCGTTGACTGACCGTGAACTCGTGGACATGTTCTTAGGGACCCTGTCTGGTCCATTCTTCAACCATCTGATTGGTAATTCTTCTGCAGGGTTTATAGACCTTATTCTGACTGGTGAAAGGATAGAAGCTGGTATCAAGTCAGGGAAGATACAGAAAGGTGCCTCCTCGAGTACTGAAAAGAAGCCCTTCAAGAAGGAAGCTAGTGTTGTTTATGGTCCAAGGAGACAGAACAAACCGGAACGCCACCAAGCTGTCAACGCGGTGGTTATTTCTAAGCCTGCTGCTGCTCCTCAGCAATATAACCAACCAAGGGGTGAGAGACCTAAAAGACAGTACACTCGGCTCAGTATGACCCTGTCTCAGATATTGCCGCAACTACTGTCAACCAATCTGGTAACTGTCAAGGAATCTCTGAAGGTAGTGAATACGACTTCTCCAAAATACAATCCCAACGCCCGCTGCGCTTATCACTCTGACAGCCCGGGGCATACTACGGATGATTATTGGGCTCTGAGGAATAAGGTTCAAGACCTTATTGATACTAAAGAGGTACAGTTCGAGGCGCCCGAGAGGCCTAATGTGGTGACAGCTCCCATGCCCAACCATGGAGTAAATGCTATTAGGGATGATGACGACGTGGAGGAATCTGAATTCGATAGTTGGATCTACCCAACGACCAACGGTGGACCAAGCAACTGGACTGCCAAAGACTTCACACCTATTACTTTTGTCACTCAGTAATGAACTCCTTTGTTTTAAATTTGTAACGAACAATAATTTGAAACTTTATGGCCCGATGTCTTACCCGGGGCACCGTGGCTTCATTTGTGAGGGCTTTTGTGTGTCACTTTCATATATCATTAATAAAAGCATTGGACGTTTTTTACATTTCAAATCTTGCACTCTTTGTCTTTCTTATTTATATATTGCAAAACAACTATATTTACACACACTCACTTATACAGGTTCCAATCCACTCTGGATCTCACTGGTAACGACTCTGCTACTACCAGTTATGACTTCGAAAATCCGATCAACTTAGACGAAGACGAAGGTGAAGATGATTGCGAAGTGCCTGGTGAGCTTGCAAGATTGTTAATCCAAGAAGAGAGGGCCATTCAGCCACATGAAGAGCCAGTGGAAACGGTAAACCTGGGTACTGAGGCAGACAGAAAGGAAGTCAAGATTGGTGCCAATCTGGAGCTCAGTGTGAAACAACGGTTGATTCAGATGCTACATGACTATGTGGAAATCTTTGCCTGGTCTTACGAAGACATGCCTGGGTTGGATACCGACATTGTGGTTCATCACTTGCCTACCAAGGAAGACTGCCCTCCGGTTAAACAGAAGGTCCGCCGTATGCGTCCAGAGATGTCCGAGAAAATCAAGGCTGAGGTTATGAAACAATTTGATGCCGGGTTTCTAGCAGTGACTTCTTACCCTCAGTGGGTTGCCAACGTGGTTCCAGTGCCGAAGAAGGATGGTAAGGTCCGAATGTGTGTTGATTACAGGGATTTGAACAGGGCAAGTCCCAAGGATGATTTCCCTCTGCCTCACATTGACGTTCTGGTTGACAACACTGCTCAGCATAAGGTATTCTCCTTCATGGACGGGTTCTCCGGTTATAATCAGATCAAGATGGCTCCTGAAGACATGGAGAAGACCACTTTTGTTACTCAGTGGGGCACCTTTTGCTACAAGGTCATGCCTTTTGGGTTGAAAAATGCTGGGGCAACCTACCAACGTGCCATGGTTGCTTTGTTTCATGACATGATCCATCATGAGATTGAAGTATATGTCGATGATATGATTGCAAGGTCCCAAACTGAGGAGGAACACCTTGACCATCTACAGAAGCTGTTTGACCGGTTGAAGTTATACAAGCTGAGGTTGAACCCGAACAAGTGCACCTTTGGGGTGAGATCTGGAAAATTGCTAGGCTTCGTCGTAAGTGACAAAGGTATTCAAGTGGACCCTGCCAAGGTGAAAGCCATACAAGATATGCCAACTCCAAAGACAGAGAAAGAGGTCAGAGGCTTTCTAGGACAGCTGAACTACATTGCCCGGTTCATCTCACATCTAACTGCTACCTGTGAACCAATCTTCAAGCTGCTGAAGAAAGATCAAGTAGTACGTTGGAATGATGAATGTCAGGCCGCTTTCGAAAGAATCAAAGAGTATCTCCAAGAACCACCCATTCTTATGCCGCCGGTTGAAGGGAGACCTCTAATCTTATACTTGACAGTACTGGACAACTCAATGGGGTGTGTGCTGGGGCAGCATGACGAGTCTGGCTGAAAAGAGCACGCTATTTACTACCTTAGAAAAAAGTTTATCGACTGTGAGACCCGATACTCATTGCTCGAGAAAACTTGATGCGCTTTGGTATGGGCTGCTCGCCGGCTGAGACAATATATGTTGACTCACACTACCCTGTTGATTTCAAAAATGGATCCAATCAAGTATATCTTCGAAAAGCCCGCCTTGTCCGGAAGAATAGCAAGATGGCAGATGATCTTGACTGAATATGATATCCAGTACACAACTCAGAAAGCAGTCAAGGGAAGTGTATTGGCAGACCATTTGACACACCAAGCAGTGGACGATTACCAGTCGATGAACTTTGAATTTCCAGACGAGAATATCATGGTGGTAACTGATTGTGAAGTACCTGGACCGGATGAAGGACCTGAGGAAGGATCCCGATGGTCTATGCACTTTGACGGAGCCTCAAACGCTTTGGGTAATGGTATTGGCGCCGTGATCATATCCCCTAAAGGCACTCATACTCCACTCACTGTCCGATTATGTTTCAACTGCACCAACAACATGGCAGAGTATGAAGCATGTATCATGGGTCTCCAAGCTGCAGTTGACTTAAGGATCAAGTTTCTGAGTGTCTTCGGAGATTCCTCTCTCGTGATCAATCAGATCAAAGGCGAGTGGGATACGAAACACCCAAATCTTATTCCTTACAAAGAGTACGTGTTGACGTTGATTCCCCACTTCGAGGAGATAACTTTTGAACACTTCCCAAGAGAGGAGAATCCGTTGGCGGACGCGCTGGCTACGATGTCTTCTATGTTCAAAGTCAAATGGGACAACGAGGCTCCCCGGATCATTATCTGGAAATTGGACCTGCACATTGCTGCTATCTTGAGGCTGAAGAGGTAACTGAAAAACCTTGGTATCATGAAGTGAAGAGGTACTTGGAAGCTCAAGAATACCCCGAGGGTGCATCTGTTAATGACAAGAAGTTCCTGAGAAGGTTCGCTGCAAAGTTCTTCCTCAGCAATGGAATTCTCTACAAGCGAAACCATAATTCAACTTTACTGCGTTGTGTGGATAAGACTGAAGCAGAAAGGATCATGGCAGAGCTGCATGACGGTACCTTCGGAATGCATTCCAGTGGACATACCATGGCAAAGAAAATCCTTCGGGCAGGATATTTCTGGTCCACAATGGAAGCCGACTGTTACCAACATTCTCGGACGTGTCATAAGTGCCAGATCTATTCTGATAAGGTGCACATTCCTCCGGTTCCTCTGAACGTCTTGACAACACCTTGGCCTTTTGCAATGTGGGGCATTGACATGATCGATGAGATCAGACCTACGGCATCCAACGGGCATCGCTTCATCCTGGTAGTGATTGATTACTTCACAAAGTGGGTCGAAGCAGCCTCCTATGCTACCGTAACCAAGAACTTAGTGGCACGGTTCATTCGGCATAACCTGATCTGTCGATACGGTGTACCTGAGAGGATCATTACGGACAATGGTACCAATCTTAACAATAAGATGATCACTGAGCTCTGCGAGCAATTTAAGATACAGCACCATAACTCTTCTCCCTACCGGCCGAAGATGAATGGGGCTGTCGAAGCCGCAAATAAGAATATTAAGAAGATTGTGCAGAAGATGACAGTGACCTACAAATATTGGCACGAGATGTTACCGTTTGCTCTTCATGGGTACCGTACCTCAGCAAGGACGTCAACAGGGGCAACACCCTTTTCCTTGGTCTATGGCATAGAGGCAGTCTTGCCTATCGAAGTCCAGATACCCTCTCTCCGGATAATGAAGGATGCAGGTTTGAGCAAAGATGACTGGATCCAGACTCGGCTTGATCAACTAAACCTAATCGACGAAAAGAGACTCACTGCTATGTGTCATGGTCAGACGTACCAAAAACGGATGATCAAGGCATTTAACAAGAAAGTCAGACGACAAGAGTATCAAGTCGGAGACCTGGTAATCAAACGCATCATTCTTCCTAAAGTGATCCCAGGGGTAAATGGACCCCTACGTACGAAGGGCCATTTATGGTTAAACATATCTTCTCAGGAGGAGCTATGATTCTAACCACCATGGATGGTGTGATCGGTGGATTTAGAACTGACTATTTTTAGCTGGTTTCGCGAAATTTCGCGGTAAGCAAGAGTCACCACCGTCTTTTATTTTCTCCAACATGGACAGGACAAAAGCACAGCAAAATTCCTTATGAGATAGTTTCTCGGTTCGGGAGGTAGATTTATAGAAAGGGAAGGTGTTAGCACCCTTTCTATCCATGGTTATCCATGGGCTCTTAGATACTTGCTCATTGTGTTTTCAAAAGTGTTTGCTTTTCAATTGTGAGTGGGTTTGAAAAAGTTTCGTTTAAAGATCTCAGATCGACGCTTGTATCAGTCCTCAAGAGTGTTTGAAAAATTGTTTTGAAAGCTTTTTGAAAGTGTCGGTGTGAAAAGAGTTTTGATTTGTTTTTTAGAGAGCAAGTATCTATGAGTCATCTACCTACCCTAAGGAATTAGGCTGTGTAGAAGTCCTTAAGATAGTGCTATCCCACCATTGAGAGGTAGGTAGCACCACCGTTGGAGGTGTTCGGGTCAATTCGTTTGTAGGGATAGTGTGGTCACCAGAGCAACAGTAGGACACCTTAGAAGCTACCCTTATGCCATTGATCCTTTTTTAATCCGAGGCAACCGTTTCGAGGCAACTGGATCATGGACATAAGGACTTACTAAAACGTCCTATACTCGATGTTGTACCCCAAAATTTGCCCTCCCATATTCTCCAAGACTTGTCAAGTCACGGTCACAAAATTCCCCAAGGGTTATGCAGTTCAACTGTCTCCTATACAGTCAAAACTAGGGTTTGGGTTCTGATCAAGAAAAGGAAGTTTTCAAAGGCCCAATCAAGTCTCATATGCCTACAAATATGGTCAAGTATCCTCATATCAAGTTTCAAGGCATTCAGCTCAAAATTGCACAGTCAAAACCCTAGATTGCACTACAGTCAACTGTAGGGGCAAAATGGTCATTTGACAGTCAAAAGTTCAAATTTTTGGTCAATATATCATTTTGAAGCCACAAACATCATTTGATCAATGCTTGATCATGATTCTCAAAATTTGGCTCAGAAATCATCAAAGATGCAAAAGTTGCTATATTTGGACAGCTGAAAAAGTCAACTGAAATTGACCAGGGCATAACTTTCACATGGATTATCAGAAAAATTCCATCCAAAGCTCATTTTGAAGAGAAAGACATTTCCTACAACTCATCTTCATACTTCAAGTCCAAGAAATGCTCTCACAAAAAGTTATCAATTTCAACATTATAGGTCATTTTCAAAAGTCAACAAAAAGGGACTTTAAGTCAAAGGCCATAACTTGAGATTGGTAAATCAAAATGACATGGGACCAAAGGCATTGGTTAAAGGACTCAAATACCTTTCCAAAATGTCCAAGAACATGTGAAAAGCTTAAAAATTGAGCAAGTTATGCCTTGTGGAAGTTGGGAAATTTTTGGGAATTTTGAAAAGTCAACAATGGTTCAAATGACCTAAAAATGCAAATGGGCCCATTTTTCTTCCAAGTTTCTTCATGCCAAGCCTATGCACGACCATTAGGCCCAAAGGGAAGTATTTTCTCATTTTTTAATTATTTATTTGAATTTATATTAATATTAATTCATTTAAATTATTTTAATACATGAAAAATATAAAGCTTGACCTAAAAAATCTTTTTATGCACATTCTAGACTCAAGATTTCGTGCACATCTTAATTAGGCAAGTTTTGGTGTGATTTGAGCTGATTGAACAAAGAATACATGAAAAAGATTCAAAAAAAGATTTCATAAAATCAAATATGTAAAACAATGAATGCTTTGGATTTTGTCAAGTTTTGTTGACCTAATATGTTCACTATATGATCAGAATCACAAACCTAATTGCCTTAGACTCGAAGCTGCGCTGAAAACTCCATTGCACACTTGAAAAAATTGCCATAAAATTCAAATCTGAAAACATTGTTAGAGGTGGTTTTAAGCCCTAATTCTTATACCAAAAACTTGCTCGTGGACTCCTGATCAGATTCCAATCAATATCATCAACCAAAACGCAAAGAAGTGGTATCAAGAACTCGAACTGTGTCACAAAACTTTTGAAATCGCATATCATAAATCATACGTCTTTTTGCATTTTTGTTTATATATTCATGTTCCTGATGAAGTTTGTGAGCTAACCATCATGTTTAATTGCGTTATTATCCTGTATATCAAATTCCACCATGCGCGATTTCTAGGTTTTGCAGGATTGTAATTTAGGGCTTTAGCGATAAGGAAAAATTAGCCCATGAAAGTATGACCATTGCAATCAGCTCATCAAGACGAAGAAAAAGCACTAGTCGCGATCAATTTATGATCACCATAGCGCTAGTCGCTATTTTCTTGTAGCCAGCTTTAGACCACGCCCAGAAAACCGTTTCTATAGGCTTGTGTTTTCAGAAAAAATAAAAACATTGAGGAAGATGATGTGGTGGCGAAGCGTGATTCGCTAGTTTGAATTGCGCGCGTTTTTAGTTACTATGCGTTGGTTTTGATTTTTGTTATTTATTAACCATAATATATTAATTGAAATTAATTGGCTCAGTTGGCAACACGTGATGCATACAACCTCCAAGACCTGGGTTCAAGTCCCAGGTCTGTGCAATTTCCATGCTATTTTTCATTAACCACTCCTATGTAGCACTCACGCTAAGGATCATCATGCACGCTCAGGGATCAGCGCCCACGCGTCCTAGGAGATCCATCAAAGGGCTCAGAGTCAGGGTGTACCATGAATCCAAGTCAACGCGCTAGCATGCAAACTGGCAAAGTCAATGGATCAAAGCTTTAATGGGCCAGAACCTTTGGATCAACACCTCCAATTTGGGGCTACCCCCCCTGGTTTGCTTTTCTTTTTTATATTTTATTTTCTCAATTGCTATGTTATTTATTTTTCTTATTTGTTTTAATTAATTAATTATTTTTACAAAAATATGAAAAATATCATAAAATCAGAAAAAGGCAAAAAATATAATTTTCATTTTATTATCTCCATAAATAAATTATATGTAAATATTTAGTTTAATTAGGTTTTTAACTTTAATTCCTTTTAATAACTAAAATCCAAAAATAGAATTAGGTTTAATTTTTATTCTTCTTACTTTCTTTTTTTAATAATATTTATTTTATTTATTTTCTATAATTAAATTTTATATGTAAATAAACTTAGTTTTAATTAGGTTATAATTTCATTCTTTTTAACAACTAAAAATCCAAAAAATATAGAATTAGGTTAATTAGCAATTTTGATTCCTTTTCATATTTTGCCCTTTTTTCACAGTAATAATTATTTATTTATTTATATTTTATAATTAAATGTGTACATAAATAAATTAGATTTAAATTAGGTTAAAAATTCAATCTTTTTCTTAATAACTTAAAAAACATTAGAATTAGGGTTTAGCATTTCATTTTAATTTTAATTAATTTTTCTTTTTCTTTTAAATCTTAAAAAACACAAAAATACCCAAAACATTTAATTTTTCATTTTTTATTTTAATTCCTTATTAAAGTTAATCTTTTTTTGCAAAAAGGGTCCAACGCCCATTGTTTTTTTAATTATTTAATTTGCGCATTTATTTTATGTCATTTATTATAATTTTGTATTTCTCCCAAAGCATTGTAATTTAAATTTCTCGCACTATTATTTCTTTTGCTTCATTTACTTTCCGCTAAATCGGGTCCGGTTTAATTTTGGCGATGTGGACCCGCGCCATTTGTAATAGCCTTAGATTTGTTTTTTCGCAAACTTTATAACTGTTAAATATGCATGCAAGAATGAATGGCCCTAATTAAAATCAAGCGTAGATCACAACAAACATGACAAGACAAATATCAATGAAAACGACACACAATTCGCACACACCACCCCTAGGGTACGCCTCACTGTTGCCTTCAAAAGGTGATCGTCGAGTAGAGGATGTCTTAGTAAGTCCTCATGATCCGGGAACCTGGCATGAGGGTAGCTTCTAAGGTGTCTTCCTATTGCTCTGGTGATCACCATGTCCCTAAACTCGAATTGACCCGAACACCTCCAACGGCGGTGCTACCTACCTCTCAATGGTGGGATGGCACTACTTTAAAGGACTTTTACACAGACGAATTCCTTAGGGTAGGTAGGTTCTCA
The DNA here is from genome assembly GCA_948472305.1 of Vicia faba. Lineage (NCBI taxonomy): Eukaryota > Viridiplantae > Streptophyta > Magnoliopsida > Fabales > Fabaceae > Vicia > Vicia faba. The sequence continues at coordinate 1,166,602,142 of OX451736.1, forward strand.
AAGATACTTGCTCTAATTTCAAACAAATCAAAACATCTTTTCACCAACACATTTTCAAAAGCTTTCAAAACAAATTTTTCAAACACTCTGACGTACGAGTCGAACTGAAATTTTTCAAAGAAACTTTTTAAAAACCCACATTGAAAAGCAAGCAAACATTTTGAAAACACATTGAGCAAGTATCTAAGAGCCCATGGATAACCATGGATAGAAAGGGTGCTAACACCTTCCCTTTCTATAACCCACCTCCCGAACCGAGAGCAATCTCTTTAAGGAATTTTTCTGTGCTTTTGTCCTTTCCACTTGGAGAAAATAAAAGACGGTGGCGACTCTTGCTTCCGCGACATTTCGCGAACCAGCGTTAAACAGTCAGTTCCAGATCCACCGATCACAGAACTGGCGACTCTGCTGGGGATAAAACTTAAAGTGAGGTGTACCTTAGGGCTAGGTCATAACTGTGTTTTCACTTGTATTGTTTTGCTTGCTTTACTATTGTGGGTTGCATCGGAGATACATAGATCCTAACCCGGATCTGGGGATACCCTGTTTAGGTAGCATAAGCTGTGAGGGACCTGTCCGGCGTAGACCGACACAGGTGAAGCAGTGGCTACGTTGGTGTGGCACCTTAGTCTGTACCGATATCCCTTGTGTCGCAACGAGGAGAATATGGGTCTTCTAAGGAGTCATTAAGCACCAACAACCTTAGAACCTTAATTGACACAACTTGGCCTTTAGAACAGTAGCAGTATGCTACGCCCATTGAGGCTAAACTCTCGTGATGGTTCTGGCCGCAAGAAAAGATTGCGATGCTGGAGTTATGACCGATTGAGGGTAGTCAATGATATTGGGATCCTCTAAGAACCCGGTTACTTTTGATTAGGACAGGTATGAACCAACAAACTGAAAGAGGGTAGTACCTAGACCTCATGCTGGCCTAAACTTTAGGGGCTCGCCTTGTGTGACTTGTATGCCTTACTATGTTTGCCTTTGTATCTGTATGTGGTGTGCTTTATCATAACATCATAGCATCATGAGAATTGCATGCATCCTGTATAAGAACTGACCATTTCAAAGACAAGAGGGTTTCATCTTTGCTCTGTTTTGTAGGACATTATGATGCCTGTGCGAAGGAATACTATCCGGTTCAACTTTGTTCGTTCACCTGAGTTGCTTGATGAGTTGGTTAGCAGAATTCCAAACACCACTTCCTTCATTCAGAGGCATGGTTCTCTTCTCAGTTTAGTCACTGCAAAGCGGGATCAACAGTTGATGAGTGTTCTGACCCAGTTCTATGACCCTCAGTACCAGTGCTTCACCTTTCAAGACTTCCAGCTGGTCCCTACCCTGGAAGAGTTCTCTGATTTACTTGGCATCCCTATCTTGGATCAGACTCCCTTTACTGGTTGGGAAAAGACCCTCAGGCTTGAGGACATTGCTGCAGCTCTTCCTTTGACCCATCAAGAGGTAACAGACAACTGGGTAACTAGAAGCGGAGTTAAGGGTTTCTTGGCCAAGTTTCTGATTGGTAAAGCTAACAGCTTCTGGAATGACTTGGACTTTAGGGCATATGAAGACATCTTGGCTCTCCTAATCTATGGGTTAGTCCTGTTTCCTAATCCTGATAACTTCATCAATGTCACTGCTATTAGGATCTTTATGTCTCAGAACCCTGTGCCCACTCTCTTGGGTGACATCTTGCAACAACTTCATGCCCGTACTACCCGAAGACGAGGAACCCTATGGTGTTGTATCCCTTTGTTAGTGAGGTGGTTTATTTCGCACCTCCCTAAGTTCGTACTGAAGAACCAAGAAGGAAGAGGTTGGGCTCACAGGTTAATGTCTCTCACCGATAAAGACATCATTTGGACTCGCAGAGGTTTGGATGAGATAGCTATTATTGATCGATGCGGGGAGTATCCTAATGTTCCTCTGATTGGTACTCAAGGAGGGATCTCTTACAATCCATGTCTAGCACTCCGTCAGTTTGGAAGAGCAAGAAGAGCAGGCCCCCATGAGATGTTGGTGCCTCACATCAGTTTCGAGTTTCAGGTGGATAGTGACGAGCTGCGTCGTAGGTTCATCAAGGCTTGGGACAAGGTTCATAAAGCTGACCCACAAGAGCTAGGGCCAAAGACTTCTCTACCTATGGAAGCCTACTACAAATAGGTCCGCATCCGTGCTCAGAAGTTAGGTATGCCGTATGAAGCTGTCAGACCCGTCATTCTTGAGTGTCCTGATAAAGATGGTGTTCCTCCAACTGTCCTTCCTCCTCAGATACCTACTGATTATGAGACATTGAAGAGATCTTGGTCGCAGCTGCAAGAAGAGCGGGATTCTTACCGGGAAAAGTTCAACGAGCAGGAATCAAAGATCCAGAAGCTGACAAAGCAGTTGGAGAATGAGAGAGCTCTGAATGCCTACCTCCGTACTGAGAAGAGGAGACCATGGGATCAATGAGGAATTCTGAATGTGCCTTTACAGTTTTTATTTCCTTTCCAGTTGTTTCATTTCATGTAAACGCCTAAGGGCAACTTGTTGAATAATTTCAGTTGCAAAGTTGAATCTAATAAAGTGTGTTCCTTTTTTTTGTTTACAAAGTTGATTCCCGATTGTCTTTGAAAACATAATTCATACGCATTTCATACATCATGTGCATAGCAGGTTTTTCCCCTTTTTCAGGTTGCTTACAGTTCTTCGCTGTTTATTTCAGCATCATGAATCCCGGATCTGAATCAACTGAGACATCGATCAAGGCTCTCCAGGCGCAGAATGCGCAGTTTCAAGAACTAATCAAGGGGCTGGCTAAAGGCCAAGAAGAACTGAAGACTATGCTCCTGAAGAAGGAGAAGAAGAAGAAGAGAAGAACTGTTCTGTTCAACTCGGGCCGAAGGTTCGGCAATACTCTGCAACATGAAGAGGCTGGTTCTTCTGTTGGCAAGAGTCCTTCTCAGGCAGAAGTAAAGGTTCCTACTCCAGAAGTCTCCGACAACGAGACAGATTTTGATGAAGAGCAGTACCCTCCTTCAGATGACAGGTACAAACAACTGGAGGACAGGTTGAAGGCTATGGAGGTGCAACAGGCACCTGGGCTGGATTTTGGAGATCTGGGTTTGTCGACTGGTGTGATTATCCCGCATAAATTCAAAGCACCATCCTTCTCGAAGTATGACGGGGCGTCTTGTCCCAAGCTGCACTTAAGGTCCTATGTTCGGAAAATTCAGCCGTACTCTGCGGACAAGAATCTATGGATCCACTTCTTCCAGGAGAGTCTTTCAGGGACTCATCTCGAATGGTTCTATCAGCTGGATGGGACCAAAATTCGTAACTGGGAGGAGCTGGCTACTGCTTTCTACAAGCAGTATCAGTATAATGCCGACCTTGCCCCCACACGTACCCAACTCCAGGGTATGGCGTTAGGCGCAAGCGAAGGTTTTAAGGAGTACGCTCAGAAGTGGAGAGACCTGGCTGGCAGGGTGCAGCCACCATTGACTGATCGGGAGTTGGTTGACATGTTCTTGGGGACCCTATCTGGGCCATTCTTCAACCATCTCATTGGGAATTCTTCTGCTGGTTTCACTGATTTAATCTTGACTGGAGAGAGAATTGAAGCTGGACTGAAGTCTGGGAAGATTGCAAAAGGTGCCTCATCTAGTTCAGAAAATAAACCGTTTAAAAAGGAGTCTAGCGCCGTATATGGTTCTAGGAGATCAGAAAGAAATGAACACCGCCAATCTGTCAGTGCGGTAATGATTGCTAAGCCTGCTGCCGCTCCCCGGCCAAACAATACTCAGAAGGTGGAAAGACCCCGGAGAGAATTCTCCCGTTTAAACATGACTTTGTCGCAGATCCTGCCACAGTTGCTCTCAACTAATTTAGTGACTGTCAGGGAGGCGCCAAAGTTCCCCAATACTGCATCCCCCAAGTACAACCCGAATGCTCGTTGTGCTTACCACTCAGATAGCCCGGGGCACTCTACTGATGACTGTTGGGCGTTAAAGAATAAGGTGCAAGACCTTATCGATGCAAAGGAGATACAATTCGAGGCGCCTGCAAAGCCGAATGTAGTTACTGCCCCTATGCCTCAGCATGGGGTAAATGCTGTTGATGAAGACGTTTATGCTGTTTCCGTGGATGATCTAGCCACTCCTCTAAAGATCGTTAAGAAGAACCTACTGCAGGCCGGTTTATTTTCGGGTTGTAGTGAGGGTTGCCTGTTCTGTGTTGTGTCCCCATCCGGTTGTCCCTTGCTAAAGTTAGGCATCCAAAGCTTAATGGATAGCAAGGAGATTCTATTCAAGAAGTCTGCTGTTCGTTTGGTTCCAATAGAAGAAGTCTCTGTGGTGACTATCTTCAATAATCCGATCCCGGCTCTCCAGAAGAAGCCCGTTCAAATTCTGACCGTTGCACCTGTTACTATCACTGTTCCTGGGCCCCTGCCCTATGTATCTAACAAAGCTGTCCCTTGGCACTATGGGGCAGATGTATATATAAACGGGATTAAACAAGAGCTCAACGCTGGCGCCAGCATCTGTGACATCACTGGCCCGGCCAAAGTTACCCGCAGTGGCAGGCTCTTCTCGCCTGACATTGCGCCACCTGCTGCCCGAAGACCGCTCCTGATAATTCCTGCAAGTACACCTATTCCTGTTGCTGACCAAGTTGTGGTTCCTACTGCTGATCTGATTGTTTCTCCTGCTGCAGAGTCATCCAATGCTCGGGGCAAGGGAATTGAAGCTGAGCCTGCCCAGATGGAGGCACCCATACCCATAGCTGCTGAGGCCTCCCCACAAGAGATGGAGGAGATTTTGAAGATTATAAAGAAGAGCGATTTTAATGTTGTGGAACAGTTGGGGCATACGCCCTCCAAGATCTCCATGCTCTCTTTACTGCTGTGCTCTGAGGCCCATGCAAAGGCCCTCATCTCATTCCTCAAGACGGCCCATGTGCCACATGAAACCTCTGCAGTCCAGTTCACCGATTGCGTGGCAAGTCTAACGGCAGACAATGGCTTGGGTTTCTCAGATGCTGATTTGACCGCAAAGGGGAGAGATCATAATGATGCCCTGCATGTCTCAATCGAATGCAGGGGCACCACCCTGGCACATGTGTTGGTTGATACTGGGTCATCTTTGAATGTGCTACCCAAGAAGGCTCTGGATCGTCTAGATTGTGAAGGCCTGGATTTGAAACCCAGCAACATCATCGTCAGGGCCTTTGACGGTTCAAAGAGAATGGTCCATGGAGAAGTTGACATTCCGATTCGGGTGGGCTCTCAGGTGTTCGACTCCACTTTTTAGTGATGGACATCCGTCCATCTTACTCTTGTCTGCTGGGTCGACCCTGGATACATAAGGCTGGGGCAGTGACCTCTACCTTGCATCAAAAGCTGAAGTACCCCGTCAGAGGGAAGATTGTCACCGTGCAAGGAGAGGAAGAATACATGGTGAGCCACCTAAACTCGTTCAGATACATTGAGATGGATGGGGAATTCATTGAGACCCCCTTTCAGCATTTCGAGGAGGTGTTTCCAATTGCAGCAGAAGTAACAGAAGCAAGTGGTCCTTTGAAGATGGCTTCCCTGAAGGATGCCAGGGCTGTGGTGCAGAAGGGTGAATGTGCCGACTGGGGCAGACTTCCAGACTTCACCCAGAAGACTGATAAACTTGGGCTGGGTTTTACCTCAGAAGGTCAGAGAGCTATGAGGAAAGAAAAGATCGGAAGGCCTCCGGTATTTATTAAAAGCTCAGAAGTGAATGCTATTGGGGAAGACCATGAAGTAGACGAAGCAGAATTCAACAGCTGGATTTATCCAACGGCCGAAGACGGATTGAACAATTGGAGTGCAAAGGATCATACCCCTGTTACCTTTGTGACGCAGTAATAAATTTCTTTGTTTCGTTATATTTTGTAATAAACAATGATAAACTCTATGGCCCGGTGTCTTACCCGAGGCACCGTGGTTCTATTTGTGAGGGCATACAAACTGTCATTTTATACATCATGAATGAAAATCTTGGACGTACTTTTCGCATCGCAAATATTATGTTCCTTTTCTGTCTTTCTTTTCCTTTACATAATTTTCAAAAACAGCTGTATTTACACACACACTCACTCATACAGGTTCCAATCCACTCTGGATCTCACTGATAACAACTCTGCTACTGCCAATTATGACTTCGAAAATCCGATCAACTTAGCCGAAGACGAAGGTGAAGATAATTGCGAAGTGCCTGGCGAGCTTGCTAGATTGTTGCTTCAGGAAGAGAGGGCAATTCAACCCCATGAAGAGCCAGTGGAAACAATAAACCTGGGTACTGAGGCAGATAGGAGAGAGGTAAAGATTGGTGCCAACCTAAAGCTCAGCGTGAAGCAACGGTTAACCAAGATGTTACATGACTATATGGAGATCTTTGCCTGGTCCTACGAAGACATGCCAGGGTTGGATACCGATATTGTCGTCCATCATTTGCCGACTAAGGAAGACTGTCCTCCAGTTAAGCAAAAGGTCCGTCGGATGCGTCCAGAGATGTCAGAGAAGATTAAAGCCGAGGTCATGAAACAGTTTGATGCCGGGTTTCTTGCAGTGACTTCTTACCCTCAGTGGGTTGCTAACGTGGTGCCGGTACCTAAAAAGGACGGTAAGGTCAGAATGTGTGTCGATTACAGGGATCTGAACAGGGCCAGCCCCAAGGATGACTTCCCCTTGCCTCACATTGATGTCCTTGTTGATAATACAGCTCAGCACAAGGTATTCTCTTTCATGGATGGCTTTTCAGGTTACAATCAGATCAAGATGGCACCTGAAGACATGGAAAAGACTACATTTGTTACTCAGTGGGGCACCTTCTGTTACAAGGTCATGCTGTTTGGATTAAAGAATGCTGGGGCAACCTACCAACGTGCCATGGTTGCCTTATTTCATGATATGATCCATCACGAGATCGAAGTGTATGTGGACGACATGATCGCTAGATCCCAGACTGAGGAAGAGCACCTAGATCACCTGCAGAAGTTGTTTGACCGGTTGAAACTGTACAAGCTGAGATTGAACCCGAACAAATGCACCTTCGGGGTAAGATCTGGAAAGTTGCTAGGCTTTGTGGTCAGCGATAAAGGTATTCAAGTGGACCCTGCTAAGGTCAAAGCTATTCAAGAGATGCCAGTTCCCAAGACAGAGAAGGAAGTCAGAGGCTTTTTAGGACGCCTGAATTACATCGCTCGATTCATCTCTCATCTGACTGCTACCTGTGAGCCAATCTTCAAGCTGCTGAAGAAAGATCAGGTAGTACGTTGGAACGCTGAATGTCAGGTTGCCTTCGACAGAATTAAAGAGTATCTCCAAGAACCACCTATCCTTATGCCACCGGTTGAAGGGAGACCTCTAATCCTATATCTGACAGTGCTTGATAACTCAATGGGGTGTGTGCTGGGGCACCATGACGAGTCTGGCCGAAAAGAGCATGCCATTTATTACCTTAGCAAAAAGTTTACCGACTGTGAGACCCGATACTCACTGCTTGAGAAAACTTGCTGCGCTTTGGTATGGGCTGCTCGCCGGCTGAGACAGTATATGCTGACTCACACTACCTTGTTGATCTCAAAAATGGATCCTATAAAGTACATATTCGAAAAGCCTGCTCTGTCGGGGAGAATTGCAAGATGGCAAATGATCTTGACGGAGTACGACATTCAGTACACAACCCAGAAAGCCATCAAGGGAAGTGTGTTGGCAGACCACTTAGCTCATCAAGCTGTAGATGACTACCAATCAATGAACTTCGAGTTTCCGGATGAAAGCATTATGATTGTAACTGATTGTGAAGTACCTGGACCGGATGAAGGACCTGAACCAGGATCCCGATGGTCTATGCACTTTGACGGAGCCTCCAATGCTTTGGGAAATGGTATCGGCGCCATCATCATATCTCCACAAGGTACTCATACTCCGCTCACTGCCCGGCTGTGTTTCAACTGTACCAACAACATGGCGGAGTATGAGGCGTGTATCATGGGTCTTCAAGCTGCGATTGACCTAAGGATCAAATTTCTAAGTGTCTTCGGAGATTCTGCTCTTGTGATCAATCAGATCAAAGGAGAGTGGGATACGAAACATCCTAACCTGATTCCTTACAGAGAATGTGTGTTAACTCTAATCCCCCACTTTACAGAGATAACCTTCGAGCACTTTCCAAGAGAAGAGAATCAGCTGGCGGACGCGTTAGCTACAATGTCTTCAATGTTCAAGGTTAAATGGGATAATGAAGCTCCCCGGATCATCATCTGGAAACTGGACGAACCGGCATACTGTTGTGATCTCGAAACTGAATTGGTGACTGAGAAGCCTTGGTACCACGAAGTGAAGAGATATCTGGAAGCTCAGGAATACCCTGAAGGTGCCTCTGTCAATGATAAGAAATTCCTGAGGAGGTTTGCAGCCAAGTTCTTCCTAAGCAACGGCATCTTGTACAAGAGAAACCATGATTCAACCTTACTGCGTTGTGTGGACAAAACTGAAGCAGAAAGAATCATGGAAGAGCTACATGAAGGGACCTTTGGTACACATTCCAGTGGACATACCATGGCTAAGAAAATCCTACGGGCAGGATACTACTGGTCCACAATGGAAGCTGACTGCTACCAACACTCCAGGACATGCCACAAGTGCCAGATCTATGCAGATAAAGTGCATGTTCCTCCGGTTCCCCTGAATGTTCTGACTGCGCCTTGGCCGTTTGCAATGTGGGGCATAGACATGATCGGCGAGATTAAACCTACGGCATCCAATGGACATCGCTTCATCCTAGTGGCGATTGACTATTTTACAAAGTGGGTTGAGGCAGCATCCTATGCTACAGTAACCAAGACTGTTGTGGCACGGTTTATTCGGCACAATCTGATATGTCGGTACGGCGTTCCTGAGCGAATTATTACAGACAACGGTACCAATCTGAACAATAAGATGATCGCTGAGCTCTGCGAACAGTTCAAGATACAGCACCACAATTCTTCTCCTTACAGACCGAAGATGAATGGGGCTGTAGAAGCAGCTAAGAAGAACATCAAGAAGATCGTGCAGAAAATGACAGTGACTTATAAAGATTGGCACGAGATGTTACCGTTCGCTCTGCATGGGTACCGTACCTCAGCTAGGACGTCAACCGGGGCAACTCCTTTCTCTCTGGTTTATGGCATGGAGGCAGCCTTGCCAATCGAAGTGCAGATACCCTCTCTCCGGATAATGAAGGATGCAAATCTAAACGAAGATGATTGGATCCAGACACGACTTGATCAACTCAACCTCATTGACGAAAAGAGACTTGCTGCTATCTGTCATGGTCAGACGTATCAGAAACGGATGATCAGGGCATTTAACAAAAAGGTCAGACCACAGGAATATCAAGTTGGGGATCTGGTGATCAAGCGAATCATCCTTCCTCAGAGTGATCCAAGGGGCAAATGGACCCCTACATACGAAGGGCCATTTGTGGTTAAGCATGTGTTCTCAGGAGGAGCAATGATATTAACCAACATGGATGGTGACGACCTTCCTCACCCCGCCAATGCAGACATAGTTAAAAAATACTACGCATGAAAAAAGACCCGCTAGGCTGACATGCCTAGGCAAAAATTAGGGCTTCCCGTCGAACCAAAAGGGTTCGGGCAAAATGAAGGGATGAAAATGAAAAAAATCTGTACACCCGGCAAGTCGAAAACCTGAAAAGGCGGCTTGGGCAAAAATGGGTATCCCGGTGGACTGAAAACCCGAAAGGGCGGTCCAGGCAAAAGTTAGGGATAAAAGCGTAATACTATGTCTCATTGATCACTTTGCATCCAGAATCCAGTATCTGCATCAAGCTCAAACGGCATCGATCAGTCAGCTTCACCCTCAACCAAGGTCATCAAGTGATGAGACGCTCGGAGTTATAAAGGCAATAGCAGAGTTGAAACCCAGTGGATCATTCATCTTTCACACAGCTGTTTTATCTTCTTTTGTACAAAACTTGTATAAACTCTTTTGTTCGGCGGCGTACCTCTTACTAGGACGTCAGCCTCTTGTACACAAAACGCCTATTTTCAGGCCATTCAAAAATCAATATAAAAACATTTTCAGTTAAACGTGCCAAGTATTTTTCCTTTTTCTGTTTTGTTTTACGAAGAACGTCCAAGGTTCAATTTGTGATGTAGGCATTGACAATAATTTGCTAACTCATGAATATTTGCATACGAAACAAAGGAATTAATTGCAGGTGACATTAGAAACAGGGGCAATAAAGAGTTGTCTGAGCAGTCTAATTGCTCTATCCTCCAAGGTACCAAGGTAGGTTCAACTAAAGAACACGGCCAAGTGTATCTTAATTCCCCAGAGAGCGGTTCAGTAAAACAATACATTTCTCTCCAAGCAAAATTACAAATCTCAAGGAAATTGAGTATCCTCCCGTAGATCTCAATACTTCCCCAGCAGCACACATTCTTAACAAGCATCCCCGGCAGTCTCGGCCTAAAGATTGTTCCCCGGCGGTATCTCAACATTCAAAGGAATCACTTCCCCAGCATATCAAAACTTCCCCAGAAGAGTCCAATCCAATTCCCCAGGAAATTTGGAATTCATATCCCCAGGCAGTAAGCTTATCCCCAGTAAATTCTGGAAGCTTCCCCTCGCAGAGCACGAACGCGTCACCCGGCTTTATTTAAAGAGTTATTTCCTTAACAGGATATAACTGGGTTATCCTCAGCCAAAAGCCATGGAAAGAGCGTCGTCGACAAAGTCTTCTTACCCCAGCGAAGTCCGTCAAAACTTCATACAACAACGGTATCCTCAACAAGTCATTCTCAATAATTCAAGCAAAGCATCTCTATCCCCACAGGGTACCGCTTCCCAGCATAGTCGCTAGAGTATCTTGTCTCCCCGCAGAATCTTCCATTTGCCAAGTTTATTCCTCAACGGAGTTATCTTCTCCTACCGGTATTCTTGCAGTTATCATCCCCAGCGGAAGCAAAATCTATCCTTCAACGTCAGCCCAGGATGCAACTTCCCGGCACCCGTCAAGGATTCACTTTCCTAGACGAAAACATACATAAAACATCACATACATCATTATAGCATGCATAACGCATTGCATCATACAAGTCTCATTTATATCGAGAACATCATTGCTTGACCCATATCATGCATTGCATATGACTGACCTTTACCTTTCAGGAAAGATACAGTTGAAATTCTCAATCACGTCTCAAGACTTAGACCGGTTCAGTTAAATCGACCCTAAGATTTTCCTGATACTTATCCAGTCAAAGGCCTTCTCTTGGTTCAGTCAGATCGACCCTAAGATCTCCCTGATGCTTATCCAGTTGAAGATGTTTCAAGACCTAGACCGGTTCAGTTAAATCGACCCTAAGATTTTCCTGATGCTTATCCAGTCAAAGGCCTTCTCTTGGTTCAGTCAGATCGACCCTAAGATCTCCCTGATGCTTATCCAGTTGAAGATATTCCAAGACCTCGACCGGTTCAGTTAAATCGACCCTAAGATTTTCCTGATGCTTATCCAGTCAAAGGCCTTCTCTTGGTTCAGTCAGATCGACCCTAAGATCTCCCTGATGCTTATCCAGTTGAAGATATTTCAAGACCTTGTCCGGTTCAGTCAGATCGACCCTAAGATTTTCCTGATGCTTATCCAGTCAAAGGCCTTCTCTTGGTTCAGTCAGATCGACCCTAAGATCTCCCTGATGCTTATCCAGTTGAAGATATTTCAAGACCTTGTCCGGTTCAGTTAAATCGACCCTAAGATTTTCCTGATTCTTACCCAGTCAAAGGCCTCTCTGGTTCAGTCAGATCGACCCTAAGACCTCCCTGATTCTTATTCCAGTAGAAGACACCCAAGATTTTTCTCAACAAGCGTTGTTGAAGTAGAAGACACCAGAGATTTTTCTCAACAAGCGTTGTTGAAGTTAAAGACACCCAAGATTTTTCTCAACGAGCGTTGTTGAAGTTAAAATCGCTCAAGGTTCTCTTACCATCCATGCTAAGGCAATAACCATCCCTGGTTCATTCATCAGCGTTTGAAGCTCCAGACTCAGCTCCTGTAACCAGTCAGGGCACATCTATACCAAGCATTTAAAATCAGCTCCTGCAACGTGTCAGGTACTCATTTTCTCTTTTGCAGGTATGCAGGTTCTCGCTAAGGAATCTCTTACGCAATCAACATCCAGATGGCATCTATAAGCCCATCATCCTATCCAGCAATCTCCAAATGGCATCCATAAAGCCCATTCCCATCATCACTACTATGTGAGCGCAAATTTCTGGGCACTCTAGTGTCCAATCATCTTTTACCATCGGATTACGACAGGCACGCCAGCCAATCTGCATCCTCAGGTCTAAGAAGATTGAACAGGGGCAACTGTTGTACCCCAAAATTTGCCCTCCCATATTCTCCAAGACTTGTCAAGTCAAGGTCACAAAATTCCCCAAGGGTTATGCAGTTCAACTGTCTCCTATACAGTCAAAACTAGGGTTTGGGTTCTGATCAAGAAAAGGAAGTTTTCAAAGGCCCAATCAAGTCTCATATGCCTACAAATATGGTCAAGTATCCTCATATCAAGTTTCAAGGCATTCAGCTCAAAATTGCACAGTCAAAACCCTAGATTGCACTACAGTCAACTGTAGGGGCAAAATGGTCATTTGACAGTCAAAAGTTCAAATTTTTGGTCAATATATCATTTTGAAGCCACAAACATCATTTGATCAATGCTTGATCATGATTCTCAAAATTTGGCTCAGAAATCATCAAAGATGCAAAAGTTGCTATATTTGGACAGCTGAAAAAGTCAACTGAAATTGACCAGGGCATAACTTTCACATGGATTATCATAAAAATTCCATCCAAAGCTCATTTTGAAGAGAAAGACATTTCCTACAACTCATCTTCATACTTCAAGTCCAAGAAATGCTCTCACAAAAAGTTATCAATTTCAACATTATAGGTCATTTTCAAAAGTCAACAAAAAGGGACTTTAAGTCAAAGGCCATAACTTGAGATTGGTAAATCAAAATGACATGGGACCAAAGGCATTGGTTAAAGGACTCAAATACCTTTCCAAAATGTCCAAGAACATGTGAAAAGCTTCAAAATTGAGCAAGTTATGCCTTGTGGAAGTTGGGAAATTTTTGGGAATTTTGAAAAGTCAACAATGGTTCAAATGACCTAAAAATGCAAATGGGCCCATTTTTCTTCCAAGTTTCTTCATGCCAAGCCTATGCACGACCATTAGGCCCAAAGGGAAGTATTTTCTCATTTTTTAATTATTTATTTGAATTTATATTAATATTAATTCATTTAAATTATTTTAATACATGAAAAATATAAAGCTTGACCTAAAAAATCTTTTTATGCACATTCTAGACTCAAGATTTCGTGCACATCTTAATTAGGCAAGTTTTGGTGTGATTTGAGCTGATTGAACAAAGAATACATGAAAAAGATTCAAAAAAAGATTTCATAAAATCAAATATGTAAAACAATGAATGCTTTGGATTTTGTCAAGTTTTGTTGACCTAATATGTTCACTATATGATCAGAATCACAAACCTAATTGCCTTAGACTCGAAGCTGCGCTGAAAACTCCATTGCACACTTGAAAAAATTGCCATAAAATTCAAATCTGAAAACATTGTTAGAGGTGGTTTTAAGCCCTAATTCTTATACCAAAAACTTGCTCGTGGACTCCTGATCAGATTCCAATCAATATCATCAACCAAAACGCAAAGAAGTGGTATCAAGAACTCGAACTGTGTCACAAAACTTTTGAAATCGCATATCATAAATCATACGTCTTTTTGCATTTTTGTTTATATATTCATGTTCCTGATGAAGTTTGTGAGCTAACCATCATGTTTAATTGCGTTATTATCCTGTATATCAAATTCCATCATGCGCGATTTCTAGGTTTTGCAGGATTGTAATTTAGGGCTTTAGCGATAAGGAAAAATTAGCCCATGAAAGTATGACCATTGCAATCAGCTCATCAAGACGAAGAAAAAGCACTAGTCGCGATCAATTTATGATCACCATAGCGCTAGTCGCTATTTTCTTGTAGCCAGCTTTAGACCACGCCCAGAAAACCGTTTCCATAGGCTTGTGTTTTCAGAAAAAATAAAAACATTGAGGAAGATGATGTGGTGGCGAAGCGTGATTCGCTAGTTTGAATTGCGCGCGTTTTTAATTACTATGCGTTGGTTTTGATTTTTGTTATTTATTAACCATAATATATTAATTGAAATTAATTGGCTCAGTTGGCAACACGTGATGCATACAACCTCCAAGACCTGGGTTCAAGTCCCAGGTCTGTGCAATTTCCATGCTATTTTTCATTAACCACTCCTATGTAGCACTCACGCTAAGGATCATCATGCACGCTCAGGGATCAGCGCCCACGCGTCCTAGGAGATCCATCAAAGGGCTCCGAGTCAGGGTGTACCATGAATCCAAGTCAACGCGCTAGCATGCAAACTGGCAAAGTCAATGGATCAAAGCTTTAATGGGCCAGAACCTTTGGATCAACACCTCCAATTTGGGGCTACCCCCCCTGGTTTGCTTTTCTTTTTTATATTTTATTTTCTCAATTGCTATGTTATTTATTTTTCTTATTTGTTTTAATTAATTAATTATTTTTACAAAAATATGAAAAATATCATAAAATCAGAAAAAGGCAAAAAATATAATTTTCATTTTATTATCTCCATAAATAAATTATATGTAAATATTTAGTTTAATTAGGTTTTTAACTTTAATTCCTTTTAATAACTAAAATCCAAAAATAGAATTAGGTTTAATTTTTATTCTTCTTACTTTCTTTTTTTAATAATATTTATTTTATTTATTTTCTATAATTAAATTTTATATGTAAATAAACTTAGTTTTAATTAGGTTATAATTTCATTCTTTTTAACAACTAAAAATCCAAAAAATATAGAATTAGGTTAATTAGCAATTTTGATTCCTTTTCATATTTTGCCCTTTTTTCACAGTAATAATTATTTATTTATTTATATTTTATAATTAAATGTGTACATAAATAAATTAGATTTAAATTAGGTTAAAAATTCAATCTTTTTCTTAATAACTTAAAAAACATTAGAATTAGGGTTTAGCATTTCATTTTAATTTTAATTAATTTTTCTTTTTCTTTTAAATCTTAAAAAACACAAAAATACCCAAAACATTTAATTTTTCATTTTTTATTTTAATTCCTTATTAAAGTTAATCTTTTTTTGCAAAAAGGGTCCAACGCCCATTGTTTTTTTAATTATTTAATTTGCGCATTTATTTTATGTCATTTATTATAATTTTGTATTTCTCCCAAAGCATTGTAATTTAAATTTCTCGCACTATTATTTCTTTTGCTTCATTTACTTTCCGCTAAATCGGGTCCGGTTTAATTTTGGCGATGTGGACCCGCGCCATTTGTAATAGCCTTAGATTTGTTTTTTCGCAAACTTTATAACTGTTAAATATGCATGCAAGAATGAATGGCCCTAATTAAAATCAAGCGTAGATCACAACAAACATGACAAGACAAATATCAATGAAAACGACACACAATTCGCACACACCACCCCTAGGGTACGCCTCACTGTTGCCTTCAAAAGGTGATCGTCGAGTAGAGGATGTCTTAGTAAGTCCTCATGATCCGGGAACCTGGCATGAGGGTAGCTTCTAAGGTGTCTTCCTATTGCTCTGGTGATCACCATGTCCCTAAACTCGAATTGACCCGAACACCTCCAACGGTGGTGCTACCTACCTCTCAATGGTGGGATGGCACTACTTTAAAGGACTTTTACACAGACGAATTCCTTAGGGTAGGTAGGTTCTCAAAGATACTTGCTCTAATTTCAAACAAATCAAAACATCTTTTCACCAACACATTTTCAAAAGCTTTCAAAACAAATTTTTCAAACACTCTGACGTACGAGTCGAACTGAAATTTTTCAAAGAAACTTTTTAAAAACCCACATTGAAAAGCAAGCAAACATTTTGAAAACACATTGAGCAAGTATCTAAGAGCCCATGGATAACCATGGATAGAAAGGGTGCTAACACCTTCCCTTTCTATAACCCACCTCCCGAACCGAGAGCAATCTCTTTAAGGAATTTTTCTGTGCTTTTGTCCTTTCCACTTGGAGAAAATAAAAGACGGTGGCGACTCTTGCTTCCGCGACATTTCGCGAACCAGCGTTAAACAGTCAGTTCCAGATCCACCGATCACACTCGACGACCACGTTTCGAAGGTAAGGCAACAGTGAGGCGTACCCTAAGAATGGTGTGTGAATTTGTGTGTTATTTTCATGTTATGTTTTATCTTGTATATGTATCATGGTGATCTACGCTTGTTTTTAATTTAGGCCATACATTCTTTCATGCAATTATAATTTAAAAGTGCGGAAATTTAAATGCGGAAAGTAAAATCCTACGCTATTACAAGGCGCGGGTCTATACATCACCGAAATACAAAGACCCGTTTTAATAAAAGATGCGGAAAGTAAAACTAGTTACTATTACATGGCTTGAACAGTTACATAATATTCACAAAGAAAAAATAAGAATAAATGCGCGAAAGAATTAAAGTTGCACGTTCGAGGGCGTTGGACCCTTTTGAAATTAAATTGAATTAAAAGTTAATTAATTATTTTATTAAAAGAAAAGAAATTGTTTTTTATGGTCTTTGTATTTATGAAAGAAAATTGAAAATCAAGAGAAACCCTAATTCTAAGTTGTTTTTAATTATTAATGAAAAATATTAAGGTTTAACCTAATTTACTAAATAATTAATGTACATGTTTATTTACAAAATATTTAGCAATTAATAATAATAATGATGATGAGAAAATTATTTATTAAAAAAAAATGAAAAGGTTAAAAACCCTAATTCTACTTATTTTATTTATTAAGAAAAGATTAAAATTGAAACTTAAATTAACTAAATTAATTGTTAAATTTTATTTACAAAAATAATAATGGTGAAATTAATATTAATAAAATAAACATTTTTGATTTTTTCTGTATTTTATATTATGAAAAGTTATTTTATGGAATTAAAAGAAATAATTAAAAACAATTAAAAAGAATTAAAAGAAAATCAAATAAAAAAATATAAATGATGCAAACCATGGGGGTATCAGGCCCATTTAGGAGGTGAATTAGAGCAATTTGGCCCATCAGAACACAAGGCCTTCGTTGACTTTCCAGCTTGTGTGCATGTGCATTGACTGACGTACATGGTAGGACTCCTTTTGTAGCCTTCAGATTGATCTTCATGAGTATGTGGCAAGCTAGCATGTGAGGATGCATGGTAGGCCTTTGAGGATGTGCTACGTTGGAATACCTTGCAACAAAAATTATTAAGCGTATGAGGGGGACCTGGGAATCGAACCCAGGTCCCAATGCCTGCAGGACAGCTCATCCACCAACTGAGCCATTGAGTTTCTTTGTTAATATAATGGAACGTGATTATTATAATAAGAAAACAAGCGTTAGTGGTAAGAATAACAAATTCACGCGCCAAATTTGAATTGTCCAGTAACATCCAGCCACACTAGCTTTCTTCTTCGTTTGCCTGCAAATAGAAAACAGATAGCGGGGGTTTTAAACCCCCACTAAGTGAAACCTGTAAAAAATAGCGAATAGGATCTGGATCAATATAAAAAAGGCGCGAGGTATCGGTTTGTCTTGTCTTGAGGTCACAAATTCATTAGCATAGGTTTGGTGGTCTGATTTTGCCATACGTGTAAAGCCCCAATTTTTGAGCTTTGAAACCCTAGGTTTCATCCATGGCAGATTTGGATACAAGCATCGTTGGTTCAATTAAATGGTACCATTCGCTTCAAAACATCATGGTTAGTGTAAATCAACAATTAAAAAACATGAATAATGCATGGAAATTGAAAAACGATTATAGACATATTCATGTAAAGGGCGATTCTGTTCTACCAATTCTTGGAGTATGGGGACTTGGTTTTGGTTGCAGTCGATTCCTAGCAATGTCAGGAACGTATTAGGATGCTTTTCAAGCCTTGAATCGTCCTGTAACTATGAGTTCAGTTTCCAAAATTTTGATGAAAAATGCAACTTTGTTCTAGGTTTTCTGAGCAGCTTTTCGTGTCTAATGCATTAGGTTTGAGTTGTGCCTATGTATCTGAATGGAATTAGGTCAAAAAACCAAGCCCATAGTCCATGAATTAAAGTTTTGAATATTTGATTTTCTCCATATCTTTTCCAATCTTTTTCCATGCCAATCTTGCCAAATATGGATGATATTGTCCCCTTGAGATGGTGCACGAAATCTCTTGCATATAATGGACATATTTGCTGCACAAAAAAGATTTAAAACCATTGTTTAATATTTTTCTCATAATTAAATTTAATTAAATAAATTAATAAGATTAAAAATTCAATTAATTAATTAAAAATAAGAAAATAACTCCCTTTGAGCTTAATGGGTCGTGCATATGCTTTGGGTAATGATTCATGGAAGAATTTGCGGCCCATTAGCAATTTTGAAGCTTTTGAAGCAAAATTGACTTTTCAAAATTCCCAAAAATTTCCCAACTTCTACAAGGCATATCTTGCTCAATTTTGAAGATATGATCATGTTCTTGGACATTTTGGAAAGGTCTTGAAGTCCTCTAACCAATGCCTTTGGTCCTATGTCATTTTGATTTACCAATCTCAAGTTATGGTCTTTGACTTAAAGTGCATTTTTGTTGACTTTTGAAAATGACCTATAATGTTGAAATTGATAACTTTTTGTGAGAGTATTTCTTGGACTTGAAGTGTGAAGATGAGTTGTAGGAAATGTCATCCTCTTCAAAATGAGCTTTGGATGTGATTTTTCTGATAAACCATGAAGAAGTTATGCCTTGGTCAATTTACAGTTGACTTTTTCAATTGTCCAAAAATAGAAACTTTTGCATCTTGAGACTTTTTGAGCCATGCTTGTGAAATCATGATCAAGAATTGATCAAATGATGTTTGTGGCTTCAAAATAAGATGTTGACCAAAAATTTTGACTTTTGACTGTCAAATGACCATTTTGCCCCTATAGTTGACTGTGAAGCATTTAGGATTTTTTGACTGTGCAATTTGATGTTGTGAGTCCTGAAACTTGGCATATGGATGCTTGACAATGTGTATAGGCATATGGGACTTGATTGGACCCTTGAAACCTCAACTTCTTTGCAAGAACCAAAACCCTAATTTTGACTGTGTTAGGAGGCATTTGGACTGTGCAACCTTTGAGAGATTTGGAACCATCTGGAGTTTGATCTTGACAAATCTTGAAGAATATGGGAGGGCAAATTTTGGGGTACAATAGTTGCCCCTGTTCAATCTTCTTAAACCTGAGGATGTAGATTGGCTGGCGTGTCTTTCGTAATCCGAAGGTGGAAGATGATTGAACACTAGAGTGCCCAGAAATTTGCACTCACATAGTAGAGTGTCAGCAGTATGATGCAGGGAATGGGCTTACAGATGCCATTTGGAGAGATGATGGATAGGAGGATGGGCTTATAGATGCCATCTAGAGATGTGACAGAACCTTGTCGGGAATGGGCTTATAGATGCCATTTGGAGATCGTTGGTATGTGGATGGGCTTATAGATGCCATCTAAGTGTCGATCGTGTAAGAGTTTCCTTAGCGAGAACTTGCGTACCTGAGAAAGAAAAATAATTACCTGGCCTGTTACAGGAGTTGACCTTCAAACTCTTCATCTAGATGTGCCCTGGCTGGATACAGGAATCAAATCTTTAAACTCTTCAGACGTGCCCTGGCAGGATACAGGAATCGAGTCAGGAGAATATAGTCGTCAACATATACACCCTGGCAAGATACAGGAATTGGATCTTCGAACTCTTCAGACATACGCTGGCCGGATACAGGAATCGAGTCTGGTAATGTTAGTCGTCAACAGATACACCCTGGCGAGATACAAGAATCAGATCTTCAAACTCTTCAGACGTGCGCTGGCAAGATACAGGAATCGAGTCTGGAATAGTCGTCAACAGATACACCCTAACGAGATACAGGAATCGGATCTTCGAACTCTTCAGACGTGCCATGGCAAGATACAGGAATCGAGTCTGGAATTAGTCGTCAACAGATACACCCTGGCAAGATACAAGAATCGGATCCTCAAACTCTTCAGACGTGCCCTGGCGAGATACAGGAATCGAGTCTGGTAATGTTAGTCGTCAACAGATACACCCTGGCCAGATACATGAATCGGATCTTCGAACTCTTCAGACGTGCCCTGGCAGGATACAAGAATCGAGTCTGGTAATGCTAGTCGTCAACAGATACACCCTGGCCAGATACAGGAATCAGATCTTCGAACTCTTCAGACGTGCCCTGGCGAGATACAAGAATCGAGTCTGGAATTAGTCGTCAACAGATACACCCTGGCAGGATACAGGAATTGGATCTTTAGTTGCGACTGTTGATAGCAATTGTCTTGGTATTGACTTTTGTCCTAAAAAGACTAGATGTTAGTTGTATGCAATGTCATGATGTATGGCATGCGTGATGTTCTTAGAATAAATGAGATTGTATGTTCATGATGTGTATATGCATGCTATAATATATGATGATGCGATGTTTATGAATGTATGTTTTTGTCTAGGAAAGTAAATCCTTGACGAGTGCCGGGAAGTTAACTCCTGGGTTGCCGTTGAAGAGTAGAGCTTTTTGTTTCCGCTGGGGATGATGGTTGCAAGAATGCCGGTAGGAGAAGATGACTCCGTTGAGGAATAAACTTGGCGAATAGATTACTCTGCGGGGAGTGAACTCTGTGGGGAAAGAGAGGTACTTTTGCTGAGGTGGATGATAACTCCGCTGGGAATACCATTGATGTGTCATGTAGGAAGATTTGATGAACTCCGCTGGGGAATAGGAAGACTTCGTCGGGGACGATCTTTCCGTGGCAAATGGCTGAGGATAACCCAGTTATATCCTGGTGGGGAAATAAGCTTCTGAATAAAGCCGGGGGAGCGTTCGTGCTCTGCAGGTGACAAGCTTCCAGAATCTACTGGGGATAAGCTTCCTGCTGGGGAGATGGATTCCACTTTCCTGGGGAAACTTTTGGACTGGACTCTCCTGGGGAAATTTTGAACTGTACTGGGGAAGCGGCTCCGTTGTTTGGTAAACCGCCGGGGAACAATCTTAGATCAAGACTACCGGGGATGCTTGTTGGGAATGTTTGTATATTGCGCTGGGGAATGTTGAGATCTGCTGGGGATACCCAACTTCCTTAAGGCTGATAGAGTAGGCTAACTCTGCTTGGGGAGAGTATCGTTGACTTGCTGGCTCACTCTCTGGGGAATTAAGATATCTTGGTTACATTCTTCAGCCAAACTTACCTTGGTACCTTGGTGGACAGAGCAATTAGATCGCTTAGACAACTCATTATTGCCCCTGTTTCTAATGTTACCTGTAATTAATCCTTTGTTTCGTATGCAAATATTTATGAGTTAGCAATTAGTGTCAAATGCATATATCAAAAATTGAACATTGGACGTTCTTCGCAAAACAAAACGGAAAAGGAAAAACAATTGGCAATTGATCTGAAAAGTGAATTTGTATTGATTTTTGGGTTTGCCTGTAAATAGGCGTTTATGTACAAGAGGTTGACGTCCTAGTAAGAGAACGCCGCCGAACAACAGAGTTTATACAATTATGTGAAAATGGAAAACAAAACAGCTATGTGAAGAAAGATGATCCCACTGGGTTCCAACTCTGCTATCGCCTTTATATCTTCGAGCGTCTCATCACTTGGCTGCTCGGTTGAAGATGAAGCTGATTGATCGATGCCGTTTGAACTTGATGTTGATACCGGATTCTGGATGCAAGGTGATCCAATGAGACATAGTATTACGCTTTAATCCCTAACTTTTGCCTGGACCGCCCTTTCGGGTTTTCAGTCCACCGGGATACCCATTTTTGCCCAAGCCGCCTTTTCAGGTTTTCGACTTGCCGGGTGTACAGATTTTTTTCATTTCATCCCTCATTTTGCCCGAACCCTTTTGGTTCGCCGGGAAGCCCTAATTTTTGCCTAGGTATGTCAACCTAGCGGGTCTTTTATCATGCGTAGTATCTTTTTACTATGTCTGCATTGGCGGGATGAGGAAGGTCGTCACCATCCATGGTGGTTAGGATCATGGCTCCTTCTGAGAACATATGTTTAACCACAAATGACCTTCGTATGTAGGGGTCCATTTGCCCCTAGGATCACTCTGAGGAAGGATGATGCGCTTGATTACCAGGTCCCCAACTTGATACTCTTGTGGTCTGACTTTCTTGTTAAATGCCCTTATCATCCGTTTTTGGTACGTTTGACCATGACATATAGCAGTGAGTCTCTTTTCGTCAATTAGATTTAATTGATCAAGTCGTGTCTGGATCCAGTCGTCTTCGCTCAGATCTGCATCCTTCATTATCCGGAGAGAGGGTATCTACACTTCGATCGGTAAGACTGCCTCCATGCCATAGACCAAGGAAAAAGGAGTTGCCCCGGTTGATGTTCTTGCTGAGGTAAGGTACCCATGAAGAGCAAACGGTAGCATCTCGTGCCAATCTTTATAGGTCACTGTCATCTTCTGCACAATCTTTTTGATGTTCTTATTCGCTGCTTCTACAGCCCCATTCATCTTCGGCCGGTAAGGAGAAGAGTTGTGGTGCTGTATCTTGAATTGCTCGCAGAGGTCAGTGATCATTTTGTTATTGATATTGGTACCATTGTCCGTAATGATCTTTTCCGGGACGCCGTATCGACAGATCAGGTTATGCCGAATGAACCGTGCCACGACATTCTTGGTTACGGTAGCGTAGGAAGCTGCTTCAACCCACTTTGTGAAGTAATCAATCGCAACCAGTATGAAGCGATGCCCGTTGGATGCCGTAGGTTTAATCTCGCCGATCATATCTATGCCCCACATTGCAAAAGGCCAAGGTGCAGTCAGGACGTTCAGAGGAACTGGAGGAACATGCACCTTATCTGCATATATCTGGCACTTGTGACATGTCCGAGAATGTTGGTAACAGTCAGCTTCCATTGTGGACCAGAAATATCCTGCCCGAAGGATTTTCTTTGCCGTGGTGTGTCCACTGGAATGTGTTCTGAAGGTACCTTCATGCAGCTCTGCCATGATCCTTTCTGCTTCAGTCTTATCCACACAACGCAGTAAGGTTGAGTCTTGGTTTCGCTTGTACAGAATGCCATTGCTGAGGAAGAACTTTGCTGCGAACCTTCTCAGAAACTTTTTGTCATTGACAGATGCACCTTCAGGGTATTCTTGAGCTTCCAAGTACCTCTTCACCTCATGATACCAGGGTTTTTCAGTTACTGTCTCAGCCTCAAGATCACAATAATATGCAGGTTCGTCCAATTTCCAAATAATGATCTGGGGGGGCTCATTATCCCATTTGACCTTGAACATAGAAGACATCGTAGCTAACGCGTCCGCCAACTGATTCTCTTCTCTTGGGAAGTGTTCAAAAGTTATCTCTGTGAAATGGGGGATCAATGTCAACACACATTCTCTGTAAGGAATAAGATTCGGATGTTTCGTATCCCACTCGCCTTTGATCTGATTGATCACGAGAGCGGAATCTCCGAAGACACTCAGAAACTTGATCCTTAAGTCA
The DNA here is from genome assembly GCA_948472305.1 of Vicia faba. Lineage (NCBI taxonomy): Eukaryota > Viridiplantae > Streptophyta > Magnoliopsida > Fabales > Fabaceae > Vicia > Vicia faba. Next base: position 1,166,625,833 of record OX451736.1, read on the forward strand.
ATCGCAGCTTGAAGTCCCATGATGCATGCCTCATACTCTGCCATGTTGTTGGTGCAGCTGAAACATAGCCGGGCAGTGAGTGGAGTATGAGTGCCTTGAGGGGATATGATCACAACGCCAATACCGTTACCCAAAGCGTTGGAGGCTCCGTCAAAGTGCATAGACCATCGGGATCCTTCCTCAGGTCCTTCATCCGGTCCAGGTACTTCACAATCGGTCACTATCATGATGCTCTCGTCTGGAAACTCAAAGTTCATTGACTGGTAGTCATCCACTGCCTGGTGTGCCAAATGGTCTGCCAATACACTTCCTTTGATAGCTTTCTGAGTCGTGTACTGGATGCCGTATTCTATCAAGATCATTTGCCATCTTGCTATTCTCCCAGACAGAGCAGGCTTTTCGAATATGTACTTTATTGGATCCATTTTTGAAATCAATAGAGTAGTGTGAGTCAGCATATACTGTCTCAGCCGGCGAGCAGCCCATACCAAAGCGCAGCAAGTTTTCTCGAGCAGTGAGTATCGGGTCTCACAGTCGGTAAACTTTTTGCTAAGGTAATAAATGGCGTACTCTTTTCGGCCAGACTCGTCATGCTGCCCCAGCACACACCCCATTGAGTTGTCAAGTACGGTCAAGTATAGTATTAGAGGTCTCCCTTCAACCGGTGGCATAAGGATGGGTGGTTCTTGGAGATACTCTTTGATTCGGTCGAAAGCGGCCTGACATTCCTCGTTCCAACGTACTACCTGATCTTTCTTCAGCAGCTTGAAGATTGGTTCACAGGTAGCAGTTAGGTGCGAGATGAATCGGGCAATGTAATTCAGACGTCCTAGAAAGCCTCTGACTTCTTTCTCTGTCTTAGGAACTGGCATCTCTTGTATGGCTTTAACCTTGGCAGGGTCCACTTGAATACCTTTGTCGCTCACGACAAAACCTAGCAACTTCCCCGATCTTACCCCAAATGTGCACTTATTTGGATTCAACCTCAGCTTGTATAACTTCAGTCGGTCAAACAGCTTTTGCAGATGGTCAAGGTGTTCCTCCTCAGTTTGGGACCTTGCAATCATATCATCGACATACACTTCAATCTCATGGTAGATCATGTCATGAAATAAAGCAACCATGGCACGTTGGTAGGTTGCCCCAGCATTTTTCAACCCGAATGGCATGACCTTGTAGCAGAAGGTGCCCCACTGAGTAACAAAGGTAGTCTTCTCCATGTCTTCAGGAGCCATCTTGATCTGATTATAACCTGAAAAACCATCCATGAAGGAGAACACCTTGTGCTGAGCAGTATTGTCAACAAGAACGTCAATGTGAGGTAGGGGGAAGTCATCCTTGGGGCTTGCCCTGTTCAAATCCCTGTAATCAACACACATTCTGACCTTACCATCTTTCTTTGGCACTGGAACCACGTTGGCAACCCACTGAGGGTAAGAAGTTACTGCTAGAAACCCGGCATCAAATTGCTTCATAACCTCAGCTTTGATCTTCTCGGACATCTCTGGACGCATACGGCGGACCTTTTGCTTAACCGAAGGACAGTCTTCCTTGGTAGGCAGGTGATGGACCACAATGTCAGTATCCAACCCAGGCATGTCTTCGTAGGATCAGGCGAAGATTTCCACATAATCAAGCAACATCTGAACCAACCGTTGTTTCACGCTGAGCTCTAGATTAGCACCAATCTTAACTTCCTTTCTATCTGTCTCAGTACCCGGATTTACCGTTTCCACCAGCTCTTCATGTGGCTGAATGGTCCTCTCTTCCTGGAGTAACAGTCTTGCAAGCTCACCAGGCACTTCGCAATCATCTTCACCTTCGTCTTCGGCTAAGTTGATCAGATTTTCGAAGTCATAACTGGCAGTAGCAGAGTCGTTACCAGTGAGATCCAGAGTGGATTGAAACCTGTGTAGGTGAGTGTGTGTAAATATAGCTGTTTTGCAATATATAAAGAAAGAAAGAAAGGGAGCACAATATTTCAGATGCGAAAAACGTTCAAAGTCTTTATTCATGATATATGGAAATGACAAGTAATAAGCCCTCACAAATGAAGCCACGGTGCCCCGGGTAAGACACCGGGCCATAAAGTTTCAATTTATTGTTTATTACAAATAAAAATCAAAGGAGTTCATTACTGCGTAACAAAAGTAACATGTATGTGATCTTTTGCAGTCTAATTGTTCAGTCCACCGTCAGTCGTCGGGAAGATCCAGCTGTTGAACTCAGACTCATCCACTTCGTCACCATCCCTGATAGCATTCACCCCATGATCAGGCAGGGGAGCTGTCACTACATTGGGTTTCTCAGGTGCCTCAAACTGTACCTCCTTCGCATCAATAAGGTCTTGCACCTTGTTTCTCAGGGCCCAACAATCATCAGTAGAATGCCCTGGGCTATCAGAGTGATAAGCACAGCGGGCATTTGGATTATACTTAGGAGAGGTAGTGTTCACAACCTTCGGAGCCTCTCTGACGATCACCAAGTTGGTCGATAGCAGTTGCGGTAAGATTTGTGACAAGGTCATACTCAGCCGAGTATATTCTCTTCTGGGTCTCTCACCCCTTGGTTGGTTAGGTTGCCGAGGAGCGGCAGCAGGCTTTGCAATAACCACCGCGTTGACAGTTTGGCGGCGTTCCGGTTTGTTTTGCCTCCTAGGCCCATACACAGCACTGGCTTCCTTCTTGAAAGGCTTTTTCTCAGAACTTGAGGACGCACCTTTCTGTATTTTCCCTGATTTCATACCAGCTTCTATTCTTTCCCCAGTCAGAATGAGATCTGTGAACCCTGCAGATGAATTGCCAATGAGATGATTGAAGAATGGCCCGGATAGGGTCCCCAAGAACATGTCCACTAATTCACGGTCGGTTAATGGTGGCTGCACCCTGCCATCCAGGTCCCTCCACTTCTGCGCATACTCTTTAAAACCTTCTCCCGATCCTAGCGACATACCCTGGAGTTGGGTACGTGTAGGAGCGAGGTCGGCATTATATTGATACTGCTTGTAAAAAGCAGTAGCCAACTCCTCCCAGTTATGAACCTTGGTTCCATCCAGCTGATAGAACCATTCGAGATGAGTCCCTGAAAGACTCTCCTGGAAGAAGTGGATCCACAAGTTCTTGTCCACAGTATACGGCTGAATCTTCCGCACATAAGATCTGAGATGTAGCTTAGGGCAGGAAGCCCCGTCATACTTTGCGAAAGATGGTGCTTTGAACTTGTGTGGGATGACCACACCAGAAGATAGGCCCAAGTCTCCGAAATCCAAACGAGGCACTTGTTGAATTTCCATGGCATTCAGACGGTCTTCCAACTGCTTGTACTTGTCTTCAGCTGGAGGATACTACTCCTCATTAAAATCAGTCTCGTTGTCAGAGACCACCGGACTAGGAACTCTTCCCCCCTGGGGACTGCCTTTCCCTACAGAAGAACCAGCTTGGTCAACCTCATTCTGCAGCGTGTTACCAAACCTCCGGCCAGTGTTGAATAGTACAGTTCTCTTCTTCTTCTTCTTCTTAACCAGCAGAGCCTTCAACTCCTCTTGACCTTGGGCCAGACTCATGATCAGCTCTTGGAATTGGGCGTTCTGAGCCTGAAGGGCCTTGATAGACTGCTCGGTAGATGATTCAGGGTTCATGATGCTGAAATAAACAGTGAAGAACATTAAGCAACCTGAAAAGAAGAGTACCTGTTATGCACATGATGTATGATATGTGTTTATGCAATGCATTCAAGGGTTCGAAAGTTCAAATTTGTTGTAGACAAAAAGGAACACACGTTATCATTAGGAAATAATTGTTCAGTACATCAAAGCCTCATGGGCAAAATATTACAAAAGCAAGTCAATCCCAGAAGACACTACGCATCCTCTTTGGAGCTATGTAAGTGTTGAGAGTCTTTTCCTCGTGCAGTAGGCAGGTGAGCTCCAAGACCTTTCTCTCACTAGCATGTAGACTGGTCTCAAGAGAATTCCGTTCTTCCTTAAGCTGGATCCAACTCTTCTGCATTTCTTCCCAGGATGTAGGCATGTCAGGATGTTGAATAGTGTAGGGCACCTCTCCTTCCAAAACTGGCTCTTTGATCACAGGGAGAACATGAGGATAAGGCATCACTAACTTCTGGGAGCGGGCTCGTACCCACTTGAGATAAGGTTCCAACGGGATGGAGTTCCTGTGCCCTAGTGTCTTGCTGTCTACCTTGTTGGGCATCCTCCATGCTCTGATAAATCTCTGGCAAAGTCCTTGTGCATCGTTGTCGAAGTTAAAAACTATGTCAAGAATTAACATGTCATGAGGGCCGTCCCTCCGAGCATAACCAAACTGTCTCCAAGCCAGACACGGGTTGCAAGTAATACCTCCTCTGATTCCAAGTAAAGGAACATTAGGGTACTCCCCGCAATGATCAATGATAGTGACATCCTCTCTGGACCGAGAGCACCAATGTATATCAGCATGTGTAAGAGTCATCAATCGTTGTGACCATCTCAAACCCCGCTCATTCTTCAAGACTGATTGTGGAAGGTGTGAAATAAACCACCTTCCCAGGAGAGAAGTGCAGCACATAAGAACACCTCTTTTTCTCATGGTTTAAGTGTAACATGAGTGAAGGATGTCCCCAAGCAACGTAGGTATAGGGTTCCTGGACATGAAGATCTGGACAGCATTGATATCTATAAGCTGATCGGGATTCGAGAACAACACCAGTCCATAGACAAGGAGGGCCACAACTTCTTCAAAAGCTTATAGGTCAAGGGAGTTCCAACATTCTTGGGCCTTCTCAAACAGAAACCTGGCTAAGAACCCTTTGATACCACTTCTAACTTCCCAATGTCCCTTGATGTCATATGGTTGTAGGCATAAGGCTTTAGCAATCTCTTCAAGTTTGGGTTCCTTTTCTGTACCGTTGTAGGGTAGTTGACTAAGGATAGGGATCTTCAGAAGCCGGGAGAACTCTTCCAATGTAGGCACCAGTTGATAATCCAGGAAGGTAAAACAGTGGTGCAGAGGGTCAAAGAACTGGAACAGGACCTTTATCATATCTTCCTCAATGTTGGTGTTAACCAAGCTGATGAGTCTTCCATGCCTCTCACTGAAAGAAGAGCTCTCGGGAATCCTGGATATAAGTTCCTTAAGCTGAGGAGGGATCCTTACAAGGCTAATCTGAATTGTCTTTCTGCGAACAGTTTCCATGTCCTACAAAACAAGAACAAAGATGAAGATTCGAACCCCTGAAATGGTTAGTCAATGCATATGATGCTGTATGATGTTATGATGCTATGATAAAGCACACCACAAGTATTCATAAAAGCAAACATGGTAAGGCACACAAGTCACACCACAGCCCTTAGAGTTTAGGCCAGCATGGGGTCTGGGTATTACCCTCTTGAAGTTGGTGGGCTCAACCTGTCCTATCAGAAGTAACCGGGTTCTAAGGGTCCCAATATCACTGGACTGTTTTCATTGTTCATCATTTCGATTTAGCCACTGAACTGGCGACCGAAATATTCCAAGAAAACAACCCTCAATTGAGTGTAGTATCGAGTATCAACCAACCTCGGACTGCACCAAAGTTAGTTATCTCACTACCCTAAAGAGGCCAAGATGGTTCAATTAAGGTTCCTAAGGTCAGTTGATGCTTCACGACACCACGCGGCGGCCCCGTACTCTCCTTGACTGGACTCAAGGGTTATCGGTACACACCAAAGTGCCACATCAACATAGCAACTGTTTCAACCATGTCGGTATACCCCGCACAGTTCCCTCACAGCCTTGTTGCTACTTTCTAAGAAGGTATCCCCCAGATCCGGGTTAGGATCTATAGAACTCCCAAGACAGTACCCACAATAATAAAGCAAACAATTCAGACAATTGAAAACACAAGTGATCTTAGTCCTAAGGTACACCTCACTTTATAAGAGTCCCCAGCAGAGTCGCCAGTTCTGTGATCGGTGGATTTAGAACTGATTGTTTTTAGCTGATTTCGCAAAATGTCGCAGTAAGCAAGAGTCGCCACCGTCTTTTATTTTCTCCAACATGGACAGGACAGAAGCACAGCAAAATTCCTTATGAAATAGTTTCTCGGTTCGGGAGATAGATTTATAGAAAGGGAAGGTGTTAGCACCCTTTCTATCCATGGTTATCCATGGGCTCTTAGATACTTGCTCATTGTGTTTTCAAAAGTGTTTGCTTTTCAATTGTGAGTGGGTTTGAAAAAGTTTCGTTTAAAGATCTCAGATCGACTCTTGTATCAGTCCTCAAGAGTGTTTGAAAAATTGTTTTGAAAGCTTTTTGAAAGTGTCGGTGTGAAAAGAGTTTTGATTTGTTTTTTAGAGAGCAAGTATCTATGAGTCATCTACCTACCCTAAGGAATTAGGCTGTGTAGAAGTCCTTAAGATAGTGCTATCCCACCATTGAGAGGTTGGTAGCACCACCGTTGGAGGTGTTCGGGTCAATTCGTTTGTAGGGACAGTGTGGTCACCAGAGCAACAGTAGGACACCTTAGAAGCTACCCTTATGCCATTGATCCTTTTTTAATCTGAGGCAACCGTTTCGAGGCAACTGGATCATGGACATAAGGACTTACTAAAACGTCCTATACTCGACGACCACGTTTCGAAGGTAAGGCAGCAGTGAGGCGTATCCTAAGAATGGTGTGTGAATTTGTGTGTTATTTTCATGTTATGTTTTATCTTGTACATGTATCATGGTGATCTACGCTTGTTTTTAATTTAGGCCATACATTCTTTCATGCAATTATAATTTAAAAGTGCGGAAATTTAAATGCGGAAAGTAAAATCCTACGCTATTACAAGGCGCGGGTCTATACATCGTCAAAATACAAAGACCCATTTTAATAAAAGATGCGGAAAGTAAAACCTAGTTACTATTACATGGCTTGAACAGTTACATAATATTCACAAAGAAAAAATAAGAATAAATGCGCGAAAGAATTAAAGTTGCACGTTCGAGGGCGTTGGACCCTTTTGAAATTAAATTGAATTAAAAGTTAATTAATTATTTTATTAAAAGAAAAGAAATTGTTTTTTATGGTCTTTGTATTTATGAAAGAAAATTGAAAATCAAGAGAAACCCTAATTCTAAGTTGTTTTTAATTATTAATGAAAAATATTAAGGTTTAACCTAATTTACTAAATAATTAATGTACATGTTTATTTACAAAATATTTAGCAATTAATAATAATAATAATGATGAAAAAATTATTTATTAAAAAAAATGAAAAGGTTAAAAACCCTAATTCTACTTATTTTATTTATTAAGAAAAGATTAAAATTGAAACTTAAATTAACTAAATTAATTGTTAAAGTTTATTTACAAAAAAAATAATGGTGAAATTAATATTAATAAAATAAACGTTTTTGATTTTTTCTGTATTTTATATTATGAAAAGTTATTTTATGGAATTAAAAGAAATAATTAAAAACAATTAAAAAGAATTAAAAGAAAATCAAATAAAAAAATATAAATGATGCAAACCATGGGGGTATCAGGCCCATTTAGGAGGTGAATTGGAGCAATTTGGCCCATCAGAACACAAGGCCTTCGTTGACTTTCCAGCTTGTGTGCATGTGCATTGACTGACGTACATGGTAGGACTCCTTTTGTAGCCTTCAGATTGATCTTCATGAGTATGTGGCAAGCTAGCATGTGAGGATGCATGGTAGGCCTTTGAGGATGTGCTATGTTGGAATACCTTGCAACAAAAATTATTAAGCGTATGAGGGGGACCTGGGAATCGAACCCAGGTCCCAATGCCTGCAGGACAGCTCATCCACCAACTGAGCCATTGAGTTTCTTTGTTAATATAATGGAACGTGATTATTATAATAAGAAAACAAGCGTTAGTGGTAAGAATAACAAATTCACGCGCCAAATTTGAATTGTCCAGTAACATCCAGCCACACTAGCTTTCTTCTTCGTTTGCCTGCAAATAGAAAACAGATAGCGGGGGTTTTAAACCCCCACTAAGTGAAACCTGTAAAAAATAGCGAATAGGATCTGGATCAATATAAAAAAGGCGCGAGGTATCGGTTTGTCTTGTCTTGAGGTCACGAATTCATTAGCATAGGTTTGGTGGTCTGATTTTGCCATACGTGTAAAGCCCCAATTTTTGAGCTTTGAAACCCTAGGTTTCATCCATGGCAGATTTGGATACAAGCATCGTTGGTTCAATTAAATGGTACCATTCGCTTCAAAACATCATGGTTAGTGTAAATCAACAATTAAAAAACATGAATAATGCATGGAAATTGAAAAACGATTATAGACATATTCATGTAAAGGGCGATTTTGTTCTACCAATTCTTGGAGTATGGGGACTTGGTTTTGGTTGCAGTCGATTCCTAGCAATGTCAGGAACGTATTAGGATGCTTTTCAAGCCTTGAATCGTCCTGTAACTATGAGTTCAGTTTCCAAAATTTTGATGAAAAATGCAACTTTGTTCTAGGTTTTCTGAGCAGCTTTTCGTGTCTAATGCATTAGGTTTGAGTTGTGCCTATGTATCTGAATGGAATTAGGTCAAAAAACCAAGCCCATAGTCCATGAATTAAAGTTTTGAATATTTGATTTTCTCCATATCTTTTCCAATCTTTTTCCATGCCAATCTTGCCAAATATGGATGATATTGTCCCCTTGAGATGGTGCACGAAATCTCTTGCATATAATGGACATATTTGCTGCACAAAAAAGATTTAAAACCATTGTTTAATATTTTTCTCATAATTAAATTTAATTAAATGAATTAATAAGATTAAAAATTCAATTAATTAATTAAAAATAAGAAAATAACTCCCTTTGAGCTTAATGGGTCGTGCATATGCTTTGGGTAATGATTCCTGGAAGAATTTGTGGCCCATTAGCAATTTTGAAGATTTTGAAGCAAAGTTGACTTTTCAAAATTCCCAAAAATTTCCCAACTTCTACAAGGCATATCTTGCTCAATTTTGAAGCTATGATCATGTTCTTGGACATTTTGGAAAGGTCTTGAAGTCCTATAACCAATGCCTTTGGTCCCATGTCATTTTGATTTACCAATCTCAAGTTATGGTCTTTGACTTAAAGTGCCTTTTTGTTGACTTTTGAAAATGACCTATAATGTTGAAATTGATAACTTTTTGTGAGAGCATTTCTTGGACTTGAAGTGTGAAGATGAGTTGTAGGAAATGTCATCCTATTAAAAATGAGCTTTGGATGGGATTTTTCTGATAAACCATGAAGAAGTTATGCCTTGGTCAATTTACAGTTGACTTTTTCAGTTGTCCAAAAATAGAAACTTTTGCATCTTGAGACTTTTTGAGCCATGCTTGTGAAATCATGATCAAGAATTGATCAAATGATGTTTGTGGCTTCAAAATAAGATGTTGACCAAAGTTTTTGACTTTTGACTGTCAAATGACCATTTTGCCCCTGCAGTTGACTGTGAAGCATTTAGGGTTTTTTGACTGTGCAATTTGATGTTGTGAGTCCTGAAACTTGGCATATGGATGCTTGACAATGTGTATAGGCATATGGGACTTGATTGGACCCTTGAAACCTCAACTTCTTTGCAAGAACCAAAACCCTAATTTTGACTGTGTTAGGAGGCATTTGGACTGTGCAACCTTTGAGAGATTTTGAACCATTTGGAGTTTGATCTTGACAAATCTTGAAGAATATGGGAGGGCAAATTTTGGGGTACAACAGATGGTGACGACCTTCCTCACCCCGCCAATGCAGACATAGTAAAAAGATACTACGCATGAATTAAAGACCCGCTAGGTTGACACACCTAGGCAAAAATAAGGGCTTCCCGGCGAACCAAAAGGGTTTGGGCAAAAATAAGGGATGAAATGAAAAAAATCTGTACACCCGGCAAGTCGAAAACCTGAAAAGGCGGCTTGGGCAAAAATGGGTATCCTGGTGGACTGAAAACCCAAAAGGGTGGTCCAGGCAAAAGTTAGGGATAAGCGTAATACTATGTCTCGTTGGATCACCTTGCATCAAGAATTCGGTATCAACTATCAGGTTCAGCCGACACCAATCAGTCAGCTTCATCTTCAACTAAGCAGCAAAGTGATGAGACGCTTGAAGACATAAAGGCGATAGCAGAGTTGAAACCTAGTGGGATTTTTTTTTTCACATAGCTATTTTGTTTTCTTTTTCACAAAATTGTATAAACTGTATGTTGTTCGGCGGCGTTCTCTTACTAGGACGTCAGTCTCTTGTATACAAAATGCCTATTTACAGGCAAATTTCAAAGTCAATACAAATCCACTTTTCCAGACAAATTGCCAATTGTTTTTCCTTTATCTGTTTTGTTTTGCAAAGAACGTCCAATGTTCATTTTTGATATATGCATTTGACACTAATTGCTAATCATAAATATTTTCATGCGAAACAAAGGACTAATTACATGTGACATCAGAAACAGGGGCAATGATGAGTTGTTTAAGCGATCTAGTTGCTCTGTCCACCAAGGTACTAAGGTAGGTTCGACTGAAGAACATGACCAAGATACCTTCACTCCCCGTAGAGTAAGACAAATCAGCAATACTCTCCTCAAGTAGAGTTGGTCTCCCATTAGCCCCGAAAAGGCACAGTATCTCCAGCAAGTCAGCGATACTCTCCCCAAGCAAAGTTAGTCTACTGTCAGCCTTAAGGAAGTTGGATATCCCCAGAAGATCTCAACATTCCCCAGCGGAGTATGCAGATGTTCCTAAGCAAGCATCCCCGACAATCTCAATATAAGATTGTTCCCCGGCGGAATCCAGACACCCCAGTGGAGCCACTTCCGCAGTGCAGTCCAAGAGTTTCCCCAGGAGAGTTGAATCAATCTCCCCAGTAGATTCTGGAAGCCTATCCCCAGTAGATTCTGGAAGCTTATCCCCTGCAGAGTACGAACGCATCTCCCCGGCTTTATTCAAAGGTTATTCCCCACCAGAGCTTATAACTGGGTTATCCTCAGCACGGAAAGATCGTCCTCGGCGAAGTTCTTCCTATCCCCCAGCGGAGTTCATCAAATTCCCCGACATAACTTATCAATGGAATCCCCAGCGGAGTTCTCATTAAAATCTCAGCGAAGTATCTCTTCCCACAGAGTAATTCCCCCGCAGAGTAATCTCTCCAGCAAGTTTATTCCCCAACGGAGTCATCTTCTGCTACCGGTTTATTCTTGCAACCATCATCCCCAGCGGAAATGAAGAACTCTACTCTTCAGCATCAGCCAAGGATTCAACAAGCTCCCGGAATTCGTCAAGGATTTATTTTCCTAGACGAAAATACATTCATAGACATTTCACATTTCATACATCCTGCTTACATACATGATAAAGTGCATACTACACTACCTCTGAACATCATGACATCATGCATTTCATACATCATGATATTGCATAAAATTGATGATTTGCCTTTTCAGGAAAAAGGTCAATACAAAGATGATTACTATCAACCGTCGCAATTCCAGATTCGATACCTGTATCTAGCCAGGGCATATCTGTGAGTGATTAATTATGGATTCGACACCTGTATCTAGCCATGGCATATATACATGAAGAGTTTAGAGATTCGATACCTGTATCCAGCCAGGGCATATCTGTAGACGACCAATTCCAGATTCGATACCTGCATTTAGCCAGGGCATATCTGTGAGTGATTTGATTATGGATTCGACACCTGTATCTAGCCAGGGCATATCTACATGAAGAGTTTAGAGATTCGATACCTGTATCCATCCAGGGCATATTTGTAGACGACCAATTCCAGATTCGATACCTGCATCTAGCCAGGGCATATCTGTGAGTGATTTGATTGTGGATTCGACACCTGTATCTAGCCAGGGCATATCTACATGAAGAGTTTAGAGATTCGATACCTGTATCCAGCCAGGGCATATCTGTAGACGACCAGTTCCGGATTCGATACCTGTATCTAGCCAGGGCATATCTGTGAGCATTTGATTGTAGATTCGATACCTGTATCCAACCAGGGCATATCTGTATGAAGAGTTTAGAGATTCGATACCTGTATCCAGCCAGGGCATATATGCATGAAGAGTTTAGAGATTCGATACCTGTATCCAGCCAGGGCATATCTGTAGACGACCAATTCCAGATTCGATACCTGCATCTAGCCAGGGCATATCTGTGAGTGATTTGATTGTGGATTCGACACCTGTATCTAGCCAGGGCATATCTGCATGAAGAGTTTAGAGATTCGATACCTGTATCCAGCCAGGGCATATCTGTAGACGACTAATTCCAGATTCGATACCTGTATCCAGCCAGGGCGTATCTGTAGACGACCAGTTCCGGATTCGATACCTGTATCTAGCCAGGGCATATCTGTGAGCATTTGATTGTAGATTCGATACCTGTATCCAGCCAGGGCATATCTGCATGAAGAGTTTAGAGATTCGATACCTGTATCCAGCCATGGCATATTTGTAAACGACTAATTCCAGATTTGATACCTGTATCTAGCCAGGGCACATCTGTGAGTAATTGATTGTAGATTCGATACCTGTATCCAGCCAGGGCACGTCTGCATGAAGAGTTTAGAGATTCGATACCTGTATCCATCCAGGGCATATCTGTAGACGACTAATTCCAGATTCGACACCTGTATCTAGCCAGGGCATATCTGTGAGTAATTGATTGTGGATTCGATACCTGTATCTAGCCAGGGCATATCTGCATGAAGAGTTTGAGATCAACACGTGTAACAGGCCAGGAAACCATCTTTCTTTCTCAAGTATGCAAGTTCTCGCTAAGGAATCTCTTACGCGATCGACACCCCCGATGGCATCTTTAAGCCCATCTCCACCACTATCCATTACATTTCCAAATGGCATCTATAAGCCCATTCCCGACAAGGTTCTGTCACATCTCAATATGGCATCTATAAGCCCATACTCCTATCCACCATCTCTCCAAATGGCATCTATAAGCCCATTCCCGCCATCACACTGCTAATACTCTACTATGCGAGTGCACATTTCTGGGCACTCTAGTGTTCAATCATCTTCCACCTTCGGATCACGAAAGGAACGCAAGCCAATCTACATCCTCAGGTCTAAGGAGATTGAACAGGGGCAACTGTTGTACCCCAAAATTTTCCCTCCCATATTCTTCAAGATTTGTCAAGATCAACCTTCAGTTGGTTCAAGGCTATTCAAGGGTTGCACAGCCCAAACATCCTCATGAGCCAGTAAAGATTAGGGTTTTGTTTCCTTCAAGAAAGTTGATGTTTTCAAGGGCTCAATCAAGTCATATAGGCCTATATACATTGTCAAGCATCTACATGTCAAGTTGCAAGACTCACAGCATCAAATTGCACAGTCAAAAGTCCCATTTGCTTCACAGTCAACTGTAGGGGTAAAATGGTCATTTTGCAGTCAAAAGTCCAAATTTTTGGTCAACATCTTATTTTGAAGCCACAATCATCATTTGATCAAGTCTTTATCATGATTCCACAAGCATGGCTCAAAAATCATCAAGATGCAAAAGTTGCTATTTTTGGACAGCTGAAAAGTCAACTGTAACTTGACCAAGGCATAACTTTTTCATGGTTCATCAGAAAAATCCCATCCAATGCTCATTTTTAAGGGGATGACATTTCCTACAACTCATATTCACATTCTAAATCCAAGAAATGCTCTCACAAAAAGTTATCAATTTCTACATTATAGGTCAATTTCAAAAGTCAACAAAAAGGCATTTTAAGTCAAAGACCATAACTTGAGATTGGTAAATCCAAATGACATGGGACCAAAGGCATTGGTTAGAGGACTTCAAGACCTTTCCAAAATGTCCAAGAACATGTTCATATGATCAAAATTGGGCAAGATATGCATTGGAGAAGTTGGGAAATTTTCATGAATTTGCAAAAGTCAACTATCCTTAAAACTTCAATTTTTGACAAAAGGGCCCACTTTCTTCAACTTGATTCAGCCTTGTCATGCCACCCACGTGTCCCATGCTTAATTTCAAGATCAAACATTTATTTTTCTATTTTATTTAATTTTTATTGATTTAATTCATTTTAAATCCATAATAATTCAAATAAAATCTAATATATTAATGGAATAGCATCTTTTGGTTTGAATAGCTTTTATATGTCATAGGCCAGCTACCAAATTTGTGCCAAGCCTTTTTGTGCATAAAATCCAAGATTTGCTACAAACATGGAAAGTTCTTCAATGGTGGTCAACAAGATCTCAAGACTTCAATACACAAGGATACAGGCCCAGCTGCTGACCTAATTTCGTTCATACATACATAAGCAAGCAGTAGCAACGACATTCACGACCTAGAGATTGCACAAACGGCCAGAGCAAAAGTGAAAAAAATTGTTGAAAAGTGTGAGATCAAGAACAAGGTTGCAGACATTTTCAGATCAAAATAAGCACGTGGCCTTCTTCCTTGCCATCCCCTGAAGCCAACACGACCCTTGCCAAGTCCTAAGACTCCCTATCAAGCGCTGTAAGTACTCACGAAGTCACCTCTGAACATGGAATCGTGTTTCTCCATTCTTGCATTTTTTTCTCAAAAATATTAGCATGTCCATACTCCTTGCTTGATTTCTAACCTAATGGCATTATTCAATTTCATTTTTAGGCCTTGTATGACAATACCCGTGCCTAGGGTTTTTTTTGTGTTGTTTTTAGGTGTTTTGTTTCCAGGTGAAATTAGAACAAACCATAAGCATGGATGGACTCAGGGGACATAGACGATCCTGACCATGAGCTTGGATGGCATTTTTGAAGCCTAAGGATGATTTTAGGAAAGGGCCTACGGAACTTCCTGCGGATAAAAATCCGCAGGTAACTGAACCAGAGATTTGGAGAAGACGACCACATGTCGTTCTCCCATTCGTCCTTATAAACGATCGCGCGTCTTTTTTTATTTTTTAGGCATATGCGTTGATTTACTAATATAATAACCAGTTATTATTATTATTTCAATTGAAACAATTGGCTCAGTGGCTAGGGTGTGCAGGCTTTGAACGTTGGGACCTGGGTTCGAATCCCAGGTCCCCCAAATAAATTGTTTCCATTTTTTCTTATGTAATCTCATGCAGGCTTCAAAGCATAGTCCATCATGCACCTCATATCCAAGTGCGCCAAGTGGCCATTCTCACAGATCTGATGGCCATGATGTGCAGGCTACCATGTTCCTGGTCAACCCACGCTCTAGGCAATCTCAAAAGTCTAAGCAAGGCCTGTGTGCGTTAATGGGCCAGATTTCCAAATTCACCTCCATTCTGGGCCCAGAACCCCCTTGGTTCATTTCTTTTTTCCTTTTTATTTTATATTTTCTAGTTTATTTATTTTTTTGTTTTTCTAATTATTATTATTATCACTAAAATTAACATAATTAATTTTTCACAATAAAATTCAAAAAAACCAAAAAAACGTTTTTATTAATTTCAATTACCTTTTTTTTGTAAATAAATTCATTAATTAATTTAGTTGTTTAATTAGGTTAATTGTAATCTTTTTCACATTAAATAAAAATCAAATTTAGACTTAGGTTTTCTTTTGAGACTTTTAATTTCTTTTTATTTTATTTCAGTAAAAACATAAAAAACACAAAAACATTTTTTCTTGTAAATAATTAATTAATTAGTAAATTAGGTTTAATTTCAATTAATTGCAAAAAAGACAAATTACATTCTTTTCTCAAAAAGGGTCAAAACCCTAAGGACGTCCCGATTCATTCTTTCGCGCGTATATTATTTTTAATTCGTTATTTTGATTATTTATGTATCTGCTCAGAAATGTAATAGTTAATTAGGCTTTTATCGCTTTATTTACTTTTCTCGCACTTATTTTCCAAACGGGTTTTTGTTTTTGGCGATGTATATACCCGCGCCTTGTAATAGCGTAGATTCAACTTTCCGTAATTTATTTTCCGCACTCTTAACTGTTAAAAAATGCATGAAAGACTTGTATGAAAAATAAAACCAATCCGTAGCTCACAAATAACATGCAAATACAATTTAACTGAAAAACAACACACATGCACATACCACTCCTAGGGTACGCCTCACTGGTTGCCTCGACGTGGTCGTCAAGTATAGGGTGCTTTAGAGGTCGCCCTCCTGTCTAAGATCCAGTTGCCTCGAAACAGTTGCCTCGGATAAAAAGGATCTAGGACATTAGGGTTACTGCTAAGGCGTCCTACTGTTGCTTTGGTGACCACACATGTCCCTAATAATCGAATTAACCCGAATAACTCCAACGATGGTGCTACCTACCTCTCAATGGTGTGATAGCACTATCTAAAGGACTCTTACACAACCTAATTCCTTATAGTAGGTAGATTTCTCATGGGTACTTGCTCTTTCTAAAAAACAAAACAACTTTTCGCACCTACACTTTCAAAAAGTTTTCAAACAAACACTTCATACACTCTTGAGGACTGATACAAGAGTTACCTAAAAGTTTTCAAAATGAAACTTTTTCAAAACCCACAAACACTTGAAAAGCAAACAATTTTTGAAAACATAGAGCAAGTACCTAAGAGCCCGTGGATAACCACGGATAGAAAGGGTGCTAATACCTTCCCTTTCTATAAATCTACCTCCCAAACCGAGAAACATTCTCGAAAAGGAATTTTGCTGTGTTTTTGTCCTTTCCTTGTTGGAGAACATAAAAGACAGTGGCGACTCTTGCTTACCACGACATTTCGCGAACCAGCTTAAAAAACAGTCAGTTCTATTTCCACCGATCACAGGAAGGTATTAGCATCCTTTCTATCTGTGGTTATCCACGGGCTCTTAGGTACTTGCTCACTATGTTTCCAAAAGTTTGCTTTTTCTTTGTGTTTGTGGGTTTTGAAAAGAGTTTTGTTTTTGAACAGAGTGTGAGTGCGAAAAGTTTTGTTTTGTTTTAAAAGTAGCAAGTACTTAAGAACCTCTACCCACTCAAAAAAGAATTAAACTGTGCAAATGTCCTTTAGACAGTGCTATCCCACTATTGAGGAGTAGGTAGCACCGTCGTTGGAGTTTTCAGGTCAATTCGATTAAGGGACGTGTGGTCACTAAAGTAATGTTAGGACTCCTTAGTGGTAACCCTAATGTCTTAGATCATTTTTATCGAGGCAACCGTTTCGAGGCAACTTTGATCTTTGGACAGGAGGGCGACCTCTAAGACTTCCTATACTCAATGACCACGTTCGAGGCAACCAAGTGAGGCGTACCCTAAGAGTGGCATGTGCGAGTGTATTGTTTTTCAGTTATATTATCTTTGTACATGTTATGGTGAGCTACGGTTGATTTTAAATTAAAGGTTAATCTTGTCATGCAATCCTAGTTAGCATACATCTAAACAGTTAATATATGTACAGGAATTTAAAGTGCGGGAATTGTAAATCCTACGCTATTACAAGGCTTCGGAGAGGGGGATTATTTACATGTCCAAAATTGGGGGAATAAAGCAGTAAAGTGTAAAAGTCTTAGTTAAGCTATTAGAAACCAGTAGGCAGTTACAATAAAATAAACGCGCGCGAATCTGAAAATAACTTCTAAAAATCCTAAGAATAAAATCTTTTGGTTTTTTTATTTTATTTTGGGAAAATGATCTAAATCTACTTAATTTTAGTTTTTTTGAGAAAATGTTAAGATAATTAAATGATTAATTAACAAAGTTAATTTAATAGAGGAGAAAAAACTAGCCTAATGTTTTTGTGTTTTTGATTTTATGTTGATTAAAAAAAGAAATAAAATGGTCAAAACAAAAATGAAATCGAAGGAACAGACAGTAAATAAAAAAAAAGGTATAATTCTGGAGGTCTGGGTCGAAAGAGGTGTGGGCTGTCTTTCGACCCAGTGAAGAGGCTTGATCGAAGGTGCATGAGGGGCTGCACTTTGGGGGTGTTCGATCTGGATATGTCATCCTTCGATCTGGAAATCCTGGATCCAGTTCGAAGCTAAGCTGCTAAGCTTCGAAACTCTGAACAGGATTCTGAGAATATATTTCCTGCAAAATGAAACAAATGTTAAAGGTCCAGGGGGGACTTTACCCCCCTGATTCGAATCCCCTCCCAATTCATATCCTTCCTCAGTTTGAACCTGCTGAATCTGGGTCTGGGTTTGTTTTATCCTGAGATTCGAAGGAGAAACTCAGATCGTGCCCAAGCAATGGCACGATCTCATCTTTGCGCTGTAGCTTACATGCAACATGATCAGTAATAACAAAAATACATATGCAATGTGTATTTAAATGTCATGAAGGTGCAATTTTGGTTTTGCAAACCCTTACCAATTGAAGATGTATGATCTGTGGCTCTGGGTGTGGAGGTGTTCGCTGGATGACTGCTTTGACTTGGATGAAAATGCTGATAACCTTTGGTGGGTTGTGGGCAGCGTATCTCCAAACCCTCCCTGTTTCTTTTCTTTTCTCTGTTTTTTCTATGTTTTTTCCGTTTCTGTTCTATAATTTTTGTAATGTGTTCCCCTTTTACTATAATTTTTGTAATGTTTTTTGTTCCTCCTTGGCACTGTATGCTGGCCCTTGTATTTATAAGAGTATGATGGTCTAGTAATGGCAAGAGACAACCAATTAAACAGGCCTTTAAAGCCATGAGACAAGAATCAGACATATTAAAAGATTTCCTTTTTTTAAATATTCATGTCTCTTTGGAATCTTGAATGAACCTGGACACCTTTGATTTTCGAATGCCTCCAGGCCCTGCTCTTCGATTGGTCTTGATTTGCCTCCTTCGAATGGACTTCTTATGTGCCCTTCGAATGGGCCTTCTGAATGCTTCTTCAAATGGACCTTTTGAATGTTCTTCGAATGACCCTTTGAATGCTTCTCTTTGATAGCTTCAAAGTCCCAAATCGAATTACTCCAGCTTCAATTGCATAGCCCCTTCGATTGAGCCTCCTTCTGCTTCGATTGCTTGATTTGAAAAGAATCACTCTGGTCGAATCAGCTCTTGTGGAGTTAGGAACAGAAAAGGCAAGAATCTGGCCTTTAATTCAAATAATTGAGTCCACAATCAGCATTTAATTATTTCTATATTTGCAAGGGACACATGCCGTTGTGAACTTTGGGTGAACCTGGACAGGTTAGGATATGTATTTTTGCTTAGTCATGCCAGCCTACTTCATTCCTTCGAATCTGCCTTCTTTTCCAGTTTCAAAGTCCAATTCGAATCTATTTAGAACATTCCCTATTAAACAAATTCGACCAGCCCTTGGCCTTGTGATGAGTCTAAGTTCTGATTCAAAGTGTCCAGAACTTCTTTCATCAGAGCATCTTAGATTAAGAGAAACTTTGCACTGAAATGCCATTTCGTTCTGATGTTCTGATTGAGGTAAAGTATGAAGTTCCAGTCGAAGGACCCTCTGAAGTACTAGTCGAAGCATTGTGAAATTGACTTTGATCGAAGGGATCCAGCGCTCAATCGAAGACTTGCACCCTAAAGCTTGATCGAAGGGTTCCAAACACCTAATCGAAGCTTACTAATCAAGCCTGATCGAAGAGTGCCAAATGCCCAATCGAAGACTGGTGAACCAAAACCTGATCGAAGAGTGCCAAATGCCCAATCGAAGACTGGTTAACCAAGCCTGATCGAAGGATTTTGGATGCCCAATCGAAGACTTTTCCCAGATGCCTATCGAAAGACACTTTGTTTATCTTCAAAAAACTTTATTTTCCTTAGGCAAGGCTTTGTGACCAACCATGTAAGGGAAGACCTTTGAAAACATGAGAGGGAAAATTTTGGGGTACAACAGGGAAGAAGCAGTGAACACATCACGTTATATTCATAATAGAATCTCTATAAGACCTATTCTTGAAAAGACTCCCTATGAATTATAGAAAAACAGAAAACCCAACATTTTATATTTTCATCCTTTTGGATGTACTTGCTATATTTTGAATACTAAAGATAATCTGAACAAGTTTGATTCTAAGGCACAAAAGTGTTTTCTGCTTGGATATTTTGAATGCTCAAAAGGCTATAGAGTATACAACACAGAAACTCTGATTGTTGAAGAATCAATCAAAGTCTGGTTTGATGATAAGCTTGGCCAGCAACAGCCAAAGCATATTGATGTTTCTGTAGGTACAGAAGATCATCTCTCAAACTCTAAAAAGTCAGATGCAAAGGACAACTCAGAAGATCCTCCTCTTGATAATGCTCTGGATAATCTCAGAATCTCTGAACAACCCTCTCAGAAAAGGTTTCCCAGAATCTCTTCAGCTCATAAAGAAGACGTGATTATTGGAAAGAAAGAAGATCCCATTAGAACAAGATCCTCTCTCAGAATCAATGAAGAATCATTGTTTGGATTGGTATCTCTGATTGAGCCAACCTTTATTGATGAAGCTCTGGAAGACAATGATTGGATCCTAGCTATGCAAGATGAACTCAATAAATTTTCCAGAAACGATGTGTGGGATCTAGTTCCAAGACCTAAAGGATTCAATATTATAGGAACTAAATGGGTATTCAAAAACAAATTAAATGAGCAAGGAGAGGTGGTCAGAAACAAAGCACGACTAGTTGCACAAGGTTATAGTCAACAAGAAGGAATTGATTATAATGAAACTTTTTCCCCAGTCGCCAGGTTAGAGTCATTTAGATTATTAATTTCTTTTGTTGTTCAAAATAACATTTCATTATAATAAATGGATGTTAAAAGTGCATTTTTAAATGGTTACATAGAAGAAGAAGTTTATGTCCATCAACCTCCGGGCTTTAATGACTCAAAATATCCAGAACATGTTTTTAAACTAAAAAAGTCTTTATATGGTCTGAAACAAGCTCCCAGAGCTTGGTATGAACGTTTGAGTAATTTTCTTTTAGAAAAGGATTTTACCAGAGGGAAAGTGGACACAACTTTATTTAGAAAAACATTTAAAAATGACATTTTAATTTGTCAAATTTATGTTGATGATATTATTTTTGGAACCTCTAATATCTCTCTTGGAAAAGAATTTGCTAAGACTATGCAGGCTGAATTTGAGATGAGCATGATGGGAGAATTAAAGTTCTTTCTGGGAATACAAATAAACCAGACTCCAGAAGGTACTTACATACATCAGACGAAGTATGTTAAATAACTTCTAAAGAAATTCCAGATGTCAGAAAGTAAATATGCAAAGACACCAATGCATCCTACATGCATTCTGGGAAAAGACGAGGTAAGTATGAAGGTAGATCAGAAACTCTACAGAGGTATGATTGGATCCCTTCTCTATTTGACTGCATCTAGACCTGATATATTATTCAGCGTATGTTTAGATTCCAATCAGATCCTAGAGAATCTCACTTAACTGGTGTTAAGCGAATTCTGAGGTATCTGAAAGGTACTACTAATTTGGGTCTGTGTTACAGAAGATCAAAAGAATTCAGACTAGTAGGTTATTGTGATGCTAACTTTGTTGGAGATAGAATTGAATGAAAGAGCACCTCTGGAAGCTGTCAGTTTCTGAGTGACAACCTTATCTCGTGGTACAGCAAGAAGTAAGCTACCATTGCACTTTCAACAACAAAAGCTGAGTATATATCTGCTGCTGGATGTAGCTCTCAGATGATCTGGATGAAAAGTCAGCCAGAAGATTTTAATCTCTATGAAATTCAGCAGTTCATTATATCAAACAACTGTCTCATGCAACCTTCAGGAGATGAACCCGTGTTGTATTTCTGAAAGGTCACGCGTGCTATGCTATTGACGTCGTTCCTAGGTAACTGTTATGATTTGTTCAAAATCTCACGCTTTCCCCTCATATCAATGTCATTAAATGCTAGTAATGATTATTTTTTTGTCTTAAATTTTTTTTTACAGTTTTATTTCAAAACCTTTTTTCTCAAAAGTTTACCTGTAAATACTTTTGTAAAACCCCTTTCTCACTTTTTACGTTCTCTTTCAAATTTCAAAACCGTCTTTGTGTATTTTTCTGCAACCCATTTTCTTTCATCTCAACCTAAGTGCTCTAATGGCTTCA
The DNA here is from genome assembly GCA_948472305.1 of Vicia faba. NCBI lineage: Eukaryota > Viridiplantae > Streptophyta > Magnoliopsida > Fabales > Fabaceae > Vicia > Vicia faba. The sequence goes on from OX451736.1 coordinate 1,166,647,792, forward strand.
TCTTCTACTCCTTCTGGAAGCACTCAAGCTGAACAATACATCATCCCTGAAAAAACCACTCTTATTCATGTTGATAGTTTAGAAGTAATCAGTGAATTGATGGTGGACTTTGAAAACCCAAAGGCAAATGGGTTTGACCTTCTTCCTGCAGTGGAATTTCAAGGATGGGGAAATTACTTTGATCGTCTTATTGGCCCTGTATTTCTGAATCTTGTAAAGGAATTTTGGATTCACGTCATTGCATCTCCAAAGGTTATTCTCTCATTTGTAATGGGTAAGGAAATTTCAATCACTGAAAATCTCATCAGGAGATTACTGGGTTTTGAAGGCAATGGAGTCACTGGAGTCTCAAATGGTATAATCGATATGTCAAGAGTTCATGCTGAAATTTTTACAACCGGGCAAGCTTCAACAAAAGTCAGAGACTTGAAGAATCAGTACAAGATCTAGGCTAGAATCATCCATGGCTGCATTCATCATAGAAAGGAAACAAGTTCTCCTGACTGTATAAATGCTGACCAGCAATACCTTCTGTTCTGTCTGGGAACGAATGTAAAGATTGATTTACCCTACCTTCTGTTTGATCACCTCTGGACACATGTCAAGGAAACAATGGAAGCAGAGAGAATGAAGAACCCTAAATCCAAAAGAGAGTGGATTCTAATGGGAAGGTTGATTTCAGACATTCTGACAGAGAATGGTCTGATTGCATGTTTGGATGAAGCAAACCTGCTGGGGGAGTTAGAGCCTACGTGTGGGAAAGCTTTGACAGGAAAGAATCTGGTGAAGAGAAAGATCATTGATAAACTGCTGGTGGAACCTACCCCTTACGTATCAGCAACCGTTACCAGAAAAAGAATTCTAATTGCTGACTTTCCACTTTTCAACTCAGGATATCACCCTCGTATCATTCTGCATTCTATTCAAATTTGCAAAGAAAGTGGAACTCTGTGATCGGTGGAAATAGAACTGACTGTTTTTTAGCTGGTTTCGCGAAATGTCGCGGTAAGCAAGAGTCGCCACCGTCTTTTATATTCTCTGACATGGAAAGGACAAAAGCACAGAAAAATTCCTTCTTTGAGAATGTTTCTCGGTTCGGGAGGTAGATTTATAGAAAGGGAAGGTGTTAGCACCCTTTCTATCCGTGGTTATCCACGGGCTCTTAGGTACTTGCTCTTATGTTTTCAAAAGATTTGTTTGCTTTTCAAGTGTGTGTGGGTTTTGAAAAAGTTTCGTTTGAAAAATTTCTAAGTAACTCTTGTATCAGTCCTCAAGAGTGTGTGAAAAATTTGTTAGAAAACTTTTAGAAAGTGTAGGTGCGAAAAGTTGTATTTGTTTGTTTGAAAAGAGCAAGTACTTAAGAGAATCTACCTACTCTAAGGAATTAAGCTGTGTAAGAGTCCTTTAGATAGTGCTATCCCACCATTGAGAGATAGGTAGCACCATTGTTGGAGGTGTTCGGGTCAATTCGATTATCGGGACAATGTGGTCACCGAAGCAATGGTAGGACATTTTAGAAGTAACCCTAATGTCCTAGATCCTTTTATCCGAGGCAACCGTTTCAAGGCAACTGGATCTTTAGACAAAGGGCGACCTCTAAAACACCCTATACTTGATGACCACGTTCGAGGCAACCAATGAGGCGTACCCTAAGAGTGGTATGTGCATGTGTGTTCAATTTCAGTTTATGTTTGTCTTTGAACATGTCACTTGTGAGCTACGGATTGATTTTATTTACATACACTCTTTCATGCATTTAACAGTTAGGGATGCGAAAAGTAAATTGCAGAAAGATAAATTCTACGCTATTACAAGGCGCGGGTCTATACATCGCCAAAAATACAAAGACCCATTTTGGTAAATAAGTACGAGAAATTAAATAAAGCGATAAACCTAATTACTATTACATTCTTGAAGCAGTTACATAATAATCAGAATAAAGTAAATGCGCGCGAATAAAAATTAATCGGGAACGTTCTAAGGGTTTTGACCCTTTTAAGAAAAGAAATTGAATTTTTGTCTTTTTTTTTTTGAATTAAATGCAATTAATTAAATAAAGCCTAATCTAATTAATTTATTTATTAAAAGAAAAATGTTTTTGTATTTTTTATGTTTTTTAATGAAAATAAAATAAAGGAATTAAAATTCTAAGTTAACCTAATTCTAAATTATTTTTATTGATTGTAAAGAAAAAGAAATTAAAGTTGACCTAATTAAACTATTTTAGTTGTTAATATTTTATTTACAAAAATAAAATGAAATTAATAATAATAATAATGTTAGTTCTTTTTTTGATTTTTTTGTGAAAATATTAATTAAGTTAATAGTTAATAAAAGGGAAAAATAAAATAAGACAAATAAAATATAAAATGGCAAAATGAAATTGCAAACCCAAGGGGGGGTATGGGCCAGATTGGAGTGTGTATGTGGAATTATGAGGCCCATTTTGCACAAAGCCTGTTGACTCTGGGAATTGAGTGGAGCGCTGTTGACCAGGCACATGGTGTTCTTGCTTTCTGGGCCTTAGGATCTGCTTCTGAGGACACATGGCATTTGGATGGAAGGGAGCCCATGGTGGAGTATGATTGGAACGCTGCACACAAGCATATAAAGAAAAATAATATGAAATTTGGGGGGGGGGGGGACCTGGGATCGAACCCAGGCCCCAAAGATTGCAAGCCACGTCTCCAACCACTGCATCACTCATGCGCGTGTGTTAGAATAATGGGAACTAAATATTATATAAAAAGAACGCCTTATATGCTGGATCAAAGAAAAGCGCGCGCCTATTTGAACGTACCAACCAGGCATGGACACCTCATCATCGTCTTCGTTCCTGAAACAAAAAGAAGACAAATAACGGGGGTTTTAAACCCCCACAAAATAACAATGTCAAAAATAGCGATTAGCTATATAGTGAACATAAAAAGGGCGCGAGGTATGCTTTGGATTCGTCTCATCCTGCTGGGTTTGACCATGTATGTCTTGAGGCTTAATTTTACACTATGTGAAAAACCCCAAATTACAAGCTCTGAAAACCTAGAACTCAACAATGGTATTTTGCGTTTTAAGGCACCATAATCAAATTAAGTCATATGGAAAGCTTCGTATGGATCCTGTGAGCACAATGCAATCGATAAAAAGTGTTAAAAACGCATGAATGGATGATTGTGATTTTGAAAAAGAAGGTAAACCGTATGACTTGTGTGGCACGAGTTCTTGAGGTTTTTGGCTCGTTCTTGGCTGCAAATGATTCCTGGGGATGCTGGGAGTGTATTTGGATCAAAAGGAAGGCTTGAATTATGCTGCAAGTGGGATTTCAGTTTCACACTTTTCTTTGGAATTTTGGAAATTGCTTTGGCCGTTTTAGAGAGTTCTAGGTCGTCAATTGGATTGGAAAGGCTTGCATATATGTTAGTCAATGAGAATCAGTCACTATAATGCACCTTTAACCCTTGCAATGAAGTTTGAGATTTTGCCATGACCACCATTAAACAACTTGCCATTTTTGCTCAAAATTTGAATTTCATGCTTGAAATGGACTGTACACGAAATTGGCATGTGAATTATGATGTATCAAGGCCATTCAAAACACAAGATTTCCCTTAATTAATTTTTTTTGATTTTTATTTGAATTTTAAAGATTTAAAATGAATTAAATCAAATAAAATTAAATAAAAATAGAAAAATTAATTTTTAATCCTGAAATAAATCATGGGACACGTGGGTGGCATGGAAAAGCTGAATCAAGTGAAAAAAGTGGGCCCTTTTGTCAAAAAATGAAGTTTCAAGGATAGTTGACTTTTGCCATTTCACAAAATTTTCCCAACTTCTCCAATGCATATCTTGCTCAATTTTGATCATATGAACATGTTCTTGGACATTTTGGAAAGGTCTTAGAGTCCTCTAACCAATGCCTTTGGTCCCATGTCATTTTGATATACCAATCTCAAGTTATGGTCTTTTACTTAAAGTGCCTTTTTGTTGACTTTTGAAAATGACCTATAATGTTGAAATTGATAACTTTTTGTGAGAGCATTTCTTGGACTTGGAATGTGAAGATGAGTTGTAGGAAATGTCATCCCCTTCAAAATGAGCATTGGATGGGATTTTTCTGATGAACCATGAAAAAGTTATGCCTTGGTCAAGTTACAGTTGACTTTTCAGCTGTCCAAAAATAGAAACTTTTGACACCTTGATGATTTTTGAGCCATTCTTGTGAAATCATGATCAAGACTTGATCAAATGATGATTGTGGCTTAAAAATAAGATGTTGACCAAATATTTTGACTTTTGACTGCCAAATGACCATTTTACCCCTACAGTTGACTGTTGAGCAATTAGGGTTTTTGACTGTGCAGCTTGACCTTGTGAGCCTTGAAACTTGACATGTAGGTGCTTGACAATGTATATGAGCATATGGGACTTGATTGAGCCCTTGAAAACCTTAGCTTCCTTGCAAGAACCAAAACCCTAATTTGACTGGCTTAGGAGGGTGCTTGACTGTGTAGCCCTTGAGTAGACTTTGAACCATTTGAGGTGATGCTTGTCAAAACTTTGAAGAATATGGGAGGGCAAATTTTGGGGTACAACAGTTTCCCCTGTTCAATCTTCTTAGACCTGAGGATGTAGATTGGCTTGTGTGCCTTTCGTGATCTGCAGGTGGAAGATGATTGAACACTAGAGTGCCCATAAATTTGCATTCACATATTGGAATGTCAGCAATATGATGGCGGGAATGGGCTTATAGATGCCATTTGGAGAGATGATGGATAGGAGGATGGGCTTATAGATGCCATATGGAGATGTGACAGAACCTTGTCGAGAATGGGCTTATAGATGCCATTTGGAACTGTAATGGATAGTTGCGTCCGAATAAGAAATAGAATGGCCTCCGTGTCTGGAGCATATCTAGTCCGTGTCTAATTGCTGATGTCTGAATAAATAGTAGAATGACCGCCGCGTCTGGGGTATATCCATACTGTGTTTGAATGAGTGACAGAATGTCATCCGAATCTAGATCGTATCTGGACTGTCTTTGGAATGAATCTGGACTAAACAATAGAATAGCATCCGGGATGGAACATCTCTAAGTTGTCTTTAGAAGCTTGAATCTGAATAAGCAATAGAATAGATTCCGGGTCCGGAGCATCTCTAAGCTATATCTCAAAGGAAATCTGAATAAGTATCAGAATGTCGCCATGTCTGGGTTACAACTGAACTATTTCTAGCAGGAAGTCTGAATAAGCATTAGAGCAGCATCCAGATCTGGAGCATCTCTAGGCCATCTCTGGAGAGAAATCTGGAATAAACAATAGAATAGCATCTGTGGTTGGAGCATCTCTAAGTTATCTTTAGGAGTTTGAATCTGAATAAGCAAAAGAATAACGTCCATCTCTGGAGCATTTCTAAGCTATCTCTGAAGAGAAAATCTGAATAAGCAAAAGAACAGCATCCATGTCTGGAGCATTTCCCAGCTATATCTGAAAGGAAACTCTTGAATAAGCAAAAGAATAATGTCCATCTCTGGAGCATTTCTAAGCCATCTTTGAAGAGAAAATCTGAATAAGCGAAAGAATAGCATCCATATCTGGAGCATTTCCCAGCTATATCTGAAAGGAAACTCTTGAATAAGCAAAAGAATAACGTCCATCTCTGGAGCATTTCTAAGCCATCTTTGAAGAGAAAATATGAATAAGCGAAAGAATAGCATCCATATCTGGAGCATTTCCCAACTATATCTGAAAGGAAACTCTTGAATAAGCAAAAGAATAACGTCCATCTCTGGAGCATTTCTAAGCCATCTCTGAAGAGAAAATCTGAATAAGCAAAAGAACAACATCCATCTCTGGAGCATTTCTAAGCTATCTCTGGAGATAAATCTGAATAAGCAAAAGAACAACATCCACATCTGGAGCATTTCTTGGCTATCTCTTCAATCTCTTTAATGTAGATATGCCCTGGCTGGATACAGGTGTCGAATCTACTCACAGATATGCCCTGGTTGGATACAGGAATCGAATCTGGAATTGCGATAGTTGATAGTAATCATATTTGGGATTGACCTTTTTCCTGAAAAGGCAAAACATCAGTTGTATGCAATGTCATGATGCATGAACTGCATGATTTTAAGATGTTCTCAAAAATAAATGAGATCTGTGTTGTATGATGCGTATGCATGCTATAATGTATGAAGATGTGATGTTTATGAATGTATTTTTGTCTAGGAAAATAAATCCTTGACGAATGCCAGGAAGATAACTCTTGGGCTGATGCTGAAGATTAGAGTTCTTCGTTTCCGCTGGGGATGTTGATTGTAAGAATAAACCGGTTAGGAGAAGATGACTCCATTGAGGAATAAACTTGTTGAAGAGATTACTCTGCGGGGAATACTCTTTGGGGGAAGATATACTTCGCTGAGATTTTAATGATAACTCCGTTGGGGATTCCAGTTGATCTGTTATGCTGGGGAATTGATGAACTCCGCTAGGGGATAGGAAGAACCTCGCCGAGGACGATCTTTCCGTGGTAATTGGCTGAGGTTTGAAGAGTAGAGTTCTTCATTTCTGCTGGGGATGATGGTTGCAAGAATAAACCGGTAGGAGAAGATGACTCTGTTGGGGAATAAACTTGTTGGAGAGATTACTCTGCGGGGAATACTCTGTGGGAAGAGATGCCTCGCTGAGGTTTGATGATAACTCCGCTGGGGATACCGTTGATGAGTTATGTTGGAAGATTTGATGAACTCCACTGGGGGATAGGAAGAACTTCGCCGAGGACGATCTTTCCGTGGCAATTGGCTGAGGATAACCCAGTTATACCCTGGTGGGGAAATAACCTGTGAATAAAGCCGGGGAGACGCGTTCATACTCTGCGGGTGATAAGCTTCCAGAATCTACTGGGGATAAGCTTCCTACTGGGGAGATTGATTCAACTCTCTTGGGGAGACTTTTTGAGATTGTACTGAGAAATGGCTCCACTGGGGTGTTTGGTGTTCCGCCGGGGAACAATCTTAGATTAAGACTGCCGGGGATGCTTGTTAGGAATGTCTGTATACTCCGCTGGGGAATATTTAGATCTTCTGGGGATAACCCAACTTCCTTAAGGCTGACAGTAGACTAACTCTGCTCGGGGAGAGTGTTGCTGACTTACTGGAGATGTTGTGCCTTTTTAGGGCTACTGGGAGATCAACTCTGTTTGAGGAGAGTATTGCTGAATTTTGTCTTACTCTCGGGGAGTGAAGGTATCTGGGCCATATTCTTCAGCCGAATCTACCTTGGTACCTTGGTGGACAAAGCAGCTTGTATAGTTCAAACAATTCTTATTGCCCCAGTTTCCTATGGAGGTGTTTGATAACTGTCGATGGACAAATCTTCTTCTGGTAGGCAAGTGACAAGGCGACGGGACACCGTTGTACGCTTTGATCGCTAATTTTGCCTGGACCGCCCTTTCGGGTTTTCAGTCCATCGGGATACCCATTTTTGCCCAAGCCTCCTTTTCAGGTTTTCGACTTGCCGGGTGTATAGATTTTTTCATTTCACCCCTTATTTTTGCCCGAACCCTTTTGGTTCACCGGGAAGCCCTTATTTTTGCCTAGGCGTGTCAACCTAGCGGGTCTTTAATTATGCGCAGTATTTTTTCGACTATGTCCGTGCTCTCAGGATGTAGGGAGTTGTCACTGTCGGTAGTGCAGTGTTACCATGCCACCAGAAGATCTTCGTTTGATCGTCCGATGCCCCAAGTGATCCAGATGGAGATTTGCCCCAAGCTGGTTGGCCTTTTGAGAGATTCTCTGAATCTTGACTGGACTGCCCCAGATGACGGACAATGACCATGCCATGCCCCTTGATTGGAGGTGCTTTTGTTCATTAGACATTCGTCGTGCGAACTTCTATGTTTTTCAAACAAATAGTCATATGCAAGCAATGTTATATTAAAATGCAAAGCTCATGTCTGTCTTGAAGTTTTTTGAAAATGCATTTTTTCAGTAAAACAAGCAAATTATGTAACCTGTGATGTCAACTCAAGATTTTATAGCGAGCCTTAAGGAGTCAGGATACCTTTGTAACAGTATGCTTTCGAACTAACCCACGCTTCAGCTAGGACTTTTACGGGTTATAACGTGGCTTGGTTCATGGTTTAAGAAACAAAGGATAAAGGCTCAAATTATATTTGTACCCACCCGCTCTTCGTGATGTTCTTCAAACCTAAACTCAGTTAATCGTGCGTTAGACCTTGTTCGAGTCTTTGTCCTAATATTCCCATGATGGTTCGGATGTTGACATTTTATTTTGAATAGGCAGTCATTTCCTTGTTGAGGGTTTGCAGGTCCTCTTTTCTTTTTGATTTTGTTATCCCTATTTTTTCCTGAACTGTTTCTTTTGTGATTACAGTCAGCGGGATGCCCCAGTTTTGTAAGTCTCTTTCATAGGTTTTGACTTAATGGGCTTTTATTTTGAGAAATGATGACTGCCTATCTTTATGATCATTCGGAACCATCACTGTCTTTTGTTTTGTGAGGACCTCTTTGGTGCTATTCGTTGTGCACTTGGATCAACTGAGATAACTACCCTGCCCCAGGTTATGATTAAGGGTTTTAATTTTCGAAAAGAAAAACTCCTACTTCTTTGGCTCGAAGGGGTTGACGAGGGATTATCTTCCTTATAACTCTAGTGTTTAGGAATTGAAACAATGCTTGTACCTCATCAGCGGGGTCTGTTCAAAAGCATACTGTAGATTATGGTATCGTTTTCGTCATCCTCCCTCAAGAGGCTTAAAATTATTAACCGAGCGTTGATCATCACACAAAAAATATGAAAGCAATTTGAATATAGTGAAAATAATTGGATTAATTCAAAAACAGACATATGCAGTGCATTAATGAAAAAAGAGTTTGCTATGACATTAATTGTTTGTATAAGCACAAAAAATACAAGTCGGAAATTCAAATAAACAAAAGCCTTCAATGATTGGGCAAAGGAGCAGTGATTATGTTTGGAGTCTCTGGTGCTTCAAACTGAATCTCTCCAGCGTCAATCATGTCTTGGACCTTGTTCTTCAGAGCCCAACAGTTGTCTGTAGTATGCCCCGGGCTATCAGAATGGTATGCGCACCTATCATTGGGATGATAGTTAGGAGCAGAAGTGTTTGGATTCCGGAGAGGATCCCTTAAGGTAATCAGCCCTGCCTTCAACATTTGCTGTAGCGCTTGATCCAGTGACATGTTGATCTTAGTGAACTGTCTCTTGGGCGCGACCTCCTTACGTTGCTGCCCATGTCCTTGTTGAGCAGGCCTAGGATTAGAGATATGGGTTGCCCCTACATGTTGATCATGGCGACCCTTTTTCCTATGCACAACATTGGATTCCTTCTTCCCACTGTAAGGCTTTTTATGAGCATCAGCAGGTGCAGCTTCTTGAATCTTTCCAGCCTTGATACCGGCTTCAATCCTCTCCCCGGTCAAGATCAAATCTGTAAACCCAGCAGAAGAATTCCCAATCATATGGTTGAAGAAAGGACAAGATAGGGTCCCCAAGAACATGTCAACGAGCTCGCGGTCAGTCAAAGGCGGCTGCACCCTTCCAGCCAGATCTCTCCACCTTTGTGCATATTCCTTAAAACCTTCACCCGATCCTAGCGACATACCCTGGAGTTGGGTACGCGTGGGATCGAGGTCGGAATTATATTGATACTGCTTATTAAAAGAAGCAGCCAAATCCTCCCAGTTACGAATGTTGGTTCCATCCAGCTGATAGAACCATTCGAGATGAGTCCCTGAAAGACTCTCCTGGAAGAAATGGATCCATAAGTTCTTGTCTGTAGTGTAAGGCTGGATCTTCCTTACATAAGAGCGGAGGTGCATCTTAGGGCAGGAAGCCCCGTCGTACTTCACAAAGGTCGGTGCCTTGAACTTGTGTGGGATCACCACCCCAGAAGATAACCCCAAGTCTCCAAAATCCAACCCAGGCACGCGTTGAATCTCCATAGCATTTAGCCGGTCCTCCAGCTTTTTGTACCAGTCCTCAGCGGGAGGGTACTGTTCGTCATTGAAATCTGTCTCGGTGTCAGAGACTACGGGACTAGGAACCCTTCCCTCTTGGTGACTGCCTTCCCCAACAGATGGAGTAGTCCGCTCAGCTTCATTCTGCAGTGTATTCCTAGATTTGCGTCTACGGTTGAACAAAACAGTCCTCTTCTTCTTCTTTTTCAAGAGCAGAGTCTTCAATTCCTGTTGTCCTTGTGCTAAGCTCATGACCAGCTCCTGGAACTGGGTGTTCTGGGCCTGGAGGGCCTTGATAGCTTGTTCATTGGATGATTCAGGATTCATGATGACTGCTGAAATAAATAGCGAAGAAGGTAAATGACCTGTACAAAGGGTACCTGTAATGCAATGATATGTATGTATGCATGCAATGTTTTCAAGGATCTCGCGGGGTAAACAAGAAAAATTGTTAGAATCTGGTAGCTTGATTGAAGGAACTTCATGTTGTTGAGAGTCCTTCTTCAAGAGTCAAGGCTCACCATATCCAGTGGGTCATAGCCCCTGACTCAGGTCATTAACCTTGGCTAGAGGAAAATAAATCCCTTTTTCCCCTTGCTAGACATTTGATTCATCATGACCTGCATCACAAACCCTTGAGATCCTTGAAATGGATTAGTCCTTATGTAGGATGTATGCAATGGTATGATGGCATGATGTTATGCTATGCATGGAGTAATGTAGGTAAACCCTGTTATGAGTCCAGATTAAAGGACTGTATACAAAACCTGCAAGAAACTCAAGTGTCAGATAACAAGCATGCAAGTAGTCAAGTTTGAAGGCACACAAGTCACACAAGACATCCCTTAGAGTTTAGGCCAGCATGAAGTTTGGGATACTACCCTCTTGAAGTTGGTGGGCTCAAAACCTGTCCTATCAAAAGTAACCGGGTTCTAAGGAGCTCAATATCATAGGGTTGTTTTCTATGTTCATTGTTTTGATTTAGCCACTGAACTGGCGATCAAAATATTCCAAGAAAACAACCCTCAATGAGTGTAGTATCAAGTATCAACCAACTTCGGACTGCACCAAAGTCAGTCATCTCACTACCCCTAAAGAGGCCAGGATGGTCAAGTAAGGTTCCTAAGGTCAGTTAATGTTTCACGACACCACGCGGCGGCCCCGTACTCTCCTTGACTTGACTCAAGGGTTACCGGTACTCACCAAAGTGCCACATCAACGTAGCAAACTGCTTCAACCGTGTCGGTATACCCCGCATAGTTCCCTCACAGTTTGTTGCTACTTTCTAAAAGGTATTCCCCAGATCCGGGTTAGGATCTATGAAACTCCAAGGCAAACCCACAATATTAAATCAAGCAAAGCAAGCAATTGAAAACATAAAAGTGGTCTAATCCTAAGGTACACCTCACTTATTAAAGTCCCCAGCAGAGTCGCCAGTTCTGTGATCGGTGGAAATAGAACTGACTATTTTTTAGCTGGTTTCGCAAAATGTCGCGGTAAGCAAGAGTCGCCACCGTCTTTTATATTCTCCGACATGGAAAGGACAAAAGCACAACAAAATTCCTTCTTTGAGAATGTTTCTCGGTTCGGGAGGTAGATTTATATAAAGGGAAGGTGTTAGCACCCTTTCTATCCGTGGTTATCCACGGGCTCTTAGGTACTTGCTCTTATGTTTTCAAAAGATTTGTTTGCTTTTCAAGTGTGTGTGGGTTTTGAAAAAGTTTCGTTTGAAAAATTTCTAAGTAACTCTTGTATCAGTCCTCAAGAGTGTGTGAAAAATTTGTTAGAAAACTTTTAGAAAGTGTGGGTGCGAAAAGTTGTTTTTGTTTGTTTGAAAAGAGCAAGTACTTAAGAGAATCTACCTACTCTAAGGAATTAAGCTGTGTAAGAGTCCTTTAGATAGTGCTATCCCACCATTGAGAGATAGGTAGCACCATTGTTGGAGGTGTTCGGGTTAATTCGATTATCGGGACAATGTGGTCACCGAAGCAATGGTAGGACATTTTAGAAGTAACCCTAATATCCTAGATCCTTTTATCCGAGGCAACCTGTTATACCCCAAAATTTGCCCTCCCATATTCCTCGAGAAATTGCCAAGCCAAGCTACAAAATTCCCCAAGGGTTGTGCAGTGCAACAGTCTCCCATACAGTCAAAACTAGGGTTTGGGTTCTGATCAAGAAAATGAAGTGTTCAAAGGTTCAATCAAGTCTCATATGCTTACAAACATGGTCAAGCATCCTCATATCAAGTTTCAAGGCATTCAGCTCAAAATTGCACAGTCAAAACCCTAAATTGCACTACAGTCAACTGTAGGGGCAAAATGGTCATTTGACAGTCAAAAGTTCAAATTTTTGGTCAACATATCATTTTGAAGCCACAAACATCATTTGATCAATGCTTGATCATGACTCTCAAAATTTGGCTCAGAAATCATCAAAGATGCAAAAGTTGCTATATTTGGACAGCTGAAAAAGTCAACTGAAATTGACCAGGGCATAACTTTCACATGGATTATCAGAAAAATTCCATCCAAAGCTCATTTTGAAGAGAAAGACATTTCCTACAACTCATCTTCATACTTCAAGTCCAAGAAATGCTCTCACAAAAAGTTATCAATTTCAACATTATAGGTCATTTTCAAAAGTCAACAAAAAGGGACTTTAAGTCAAAGACCATAACTTGAGATTGGTAAATCAAAATGACATGGGACCAAAGGCATTGGTTAGAGGACTCAAAGACCTTTCCAAAATGTCCAAGAACATGTGAAAAGCTTAAAAATTGAGCAAGTTATGCCTTGTAGAAGTTGGAAAATTTTTGTGAAATGGCAAAAGTCAACTATCCTTGAAACTCCAATTTTTGACAAAAGGGCCCACTTTCTTCCACTTGATTCATCCTTGTCATGCCACACACGTGTCCCATGATTAATTTCAAGATCAAACATTGATTTTTCTATTTTATTTAATTTTTGATAATTAATTCATTTTAAATCTTTAAAAATTCAAATAAAATTCAAAAACCAATGGAATAGTGTCATTTGAATTTGGACAACTTCCATATATCATGGGCCAGCTCACAAACTTATGCTAGGGTTAAATTGCACACTAAGTCTTGGTCTTGGCTTAAAAGAAGGAAAATTGGTTAATGGTAAAAACCCTAGGACTTGTTCTCTCATGAGCATAAATCAAGGCCAGCTAGCAAGCTAATTCTCTTCCATCATAAGCACTGAGTCAAACCCTAACCATAACACATCAAAGGCTGCGCTAAAAAGCTGATTGCAACATTGAAATTTTTGGATAAAAACACAAAACTGATTTCAAAGTTGGAGGTGGTTTTAAGTCCTAAGATTGATTCTAATAGCTTCCTGGACCATTTCTGAACACATCCCAACTCCAAACATCCTTCAAAACTCCAGGAATTGGTAGGGAGAACTCAAACTGTGTCACATAACTTTTGAAATCGCATATCACAATTCATACGTCCTTTTGCATTTTCATTGATGAATTCTTGTTCCTTACAAAGTTTCTAAGCTAACCATGGTGTTTAATTGCATTTTTGTTGACCATACGCGATTTCACCATGTTCACATTTTAGGGTTTTCAGGTTGTGATTTTAGGGCTTTCTCAATACTGTAAAATTAGCCTTCCAAACCATGATAGTCATATTCAGCAAGCCTAGACGAAGGAAAAGCACCACTCGCGCTCAATTTATTGGTCCTATAGCGCTAGTCGCTATTTTTCTAAAAGCTACTTTAAGCCACGCGTGAAAACCGTTTCCATAGACTTTTGTTTCAGAAAAAAAGAATGAACAACGAAGGAGATGATGTGTTGTCTAGCAGTGATTGGCCAATTTTAAATTTTCGCGCTTAGCCACTAACGCTTTTGTTCTTTTCTTTTGTTATTTGTTTATTATAATATGTTAATTAACGCGTGGTAGCTCAGCTGGCAGGTGGACATACTTGTAGCATCAAAGACCTGGGTTCGAATCCCAGGTCTGAACAAATTCCATATTATTTTTCATTCACAATTCCTATGCGCTTCAGTGACGTAGGCATACCATGCATCCTCAATGATCAAGCCTACACGCGTCCCAGGGTATCCACATCAAAGGCTAGGATTGAAGAACATGCTACGCCTTAGTCAAACGTGTCACACATGATTCAAAAAGTCCAACAAATTTTCAGCTTAATGGGCCAGAGTTCTAGGGCCTGCACCTCCAGTTTTGGGGTCACCCCCCCTGGTTTGCTTTGCTTTGCATAATTTATTTTTTATTTATTTTCATTGTTTTAATTAATTAATTGTTTTCTTTACAAAATATAAAAACATCACAAAAAAATCAGAAAAAGGATAAGAACATAAAAAATATTTATTTTATTTATTTTCTTGTAAATAATTAATATGTAAATTATTTAGTTTAATTAGGTTTTTTAACTTTAATTCCTTTTAATAAAAATCCAAAAATATAGCATTAGGTTAATGACTTTTTTTATTCCTTTTAACTTTCCTTGTTTTTTGCCATAATATTAGTAATTTTCATAATTAAACTTGTAAACTAATTAGGGTTGCATTTAGGTTAGATTTTACTACTTTCTTAATAACTAAAAATCCAAAAATATAGCATTAGGTTTAATGACTTTTTATACCTTTTAAATTTTCCTTTTTTTATCACAATATTATTTATTTATTTATTTTATTTTTATAATTAAATGTACATAAGTAAAAATTAGGGTTTAATTTAGATTAATATAACATTTTCACAATAACTAAAAAACATTAGAATTAGGATTTGCATTTCAAATTTCATTCTAAAAAGTTCTTTTTTCTTTTAAATCTTAAAAAACACAAAAATACCAAAAAACATTTAATTTTTTAACTTTCATTTTAATTCCCCATTAATTTGATATTTTGCAAAAGGGTCCAACGCCCGTCGCTTTAATTATTTTGTTCGCGCATTTTACTTTGTCGCTTATTATAATTATGTACATGTCCCAAAGCCTTGTAATAATTTTATTTCTTGCACTTTTATTCGCTTTATTTATTTTCAGTCCAAATCGGGTCCGGTTTAATTTTGGCGATGTGGACCCGCGCCATTTGTAATAGTTTAGATTTATTTTCCCGCAAATATATAACTGTTAAAAAGCATGCAAGAATGAATGTCTTAATTAAAATCAAGCGTAGAACACAAATAAACATGACAAGACAAATAACTGAAACATGACGCACAATTCGCACACACCACCCCTAGGGTACGCCTCACCTGTTGCCTTTCGAAAGGTGGTCGTCGAGTAGAGGACGTCTTAGTAAGTCCTCATGATCCGGGAACCTGGCATGAGGGTAGCTTCTAAGGTGTCTTCCCATTACTCCGGTGATCGCCATGTCCCTACAAACTCGAATTGACCCGAACACCTCCAACGGTGGTGCTACCTACCTCTCAATGGTGGGATGGCACTACTTTAAAGGACATCTACACAGACGAATTCCTTAGGGTAGGTAGGTTCTCCAGGATACTTGCTCTAATCTCAAAACAAACTCAAAAAGACTTTTCACACTGACACATTTTCAAAAGCTTTCAAAGCAAATTTTTCAAACACTCTGACGTACGAGTCGAACTGAAATTTTTCAAAGAAACTTTTTAAACCCACATTGAAAAGCAAACGAACATTTTTGAAAACACATTGAGCAAGTATCTAAGAGCCCATGGATAACCATGGATAGAAAGGGTGCTAACACCTTCCCTTTCTATAATCTACCTCCCGAACCGAGAGCAATCTCTTTAAGGAATTTTTCTGTGCTTTTGTCCTTTCCATTTGGAGAAAATAAAAGACGGTGGCGACTCTTGCTTCCGCGACATTTCGCGAACCAGCTTTAAAACAGTCAGTTCCAGATCCACCGATCATAGAACTGGCGACTCTGCTGGGGAATTACAAACTTAAAGTGAGGTGTACCTTAGGGTTAGTTCATAACTGTGTTTTCAATTGTATTGCTTTGTTTGCTTTAAATTGTGGGACTGTCTTGGGAGTTCTATAGATCCTAACCCGGATCTGGGGGATACCCTTTTAGAAAGTAGCAACAAGGCTGTGAGGGAACTGTGCGGGGTATACCGACATGGTTGAAACAGTCTGCTACGTTGATGTGGCACTTTGGTGTGTACCGGTAACCCTTGAGTTCAGTCAAGGAGAGTACGGGGCCTCCGCGTGGTGTCGTGAAGCATCAACAGACCTTAGGAACCTTAATTGAACTATCTTGGCCTCTTTAGGGTAGTGAGATAACTGACTTTGGTGCAGTCCGAGGTTGGTTGATACTCGATACTACACTCAATTGAGGGTTGCTTTCCTGGAATATTTCGGTCGCCAGTTCAGTGGCTAAATCGAAACGATGAACAATGAAAGCAATCCCGTGATATTGGGAACCTTAGAACCCGGTTACTTTGATTAGGACAGGTTGAGCCCACCAACTTCAAGAGGGTACTACCCAGACCCCATGCTGGCCTAAACCCTAAGGGTTTCTCTTGTGTGACTTGTGTGCCTTTGTACTTGCCTACTTGCATGCTTGTTAGCTGACACATGAACTACTTACAGGTTTTGTTTATAGTCCTTAACTAGGACTCATGACAAGGTTTACCAAATTTCTTGCAGGTTTTGTTTATAGTCCTTAATTGGGACTCATAACAAAGTATACTGAATTTCTTGCAGGGTCTGTTTACAGTCCTTAATTGGGACTCATAACAGGGTTACTCACATTACCCCATGCATATCATGACATCATACCATTGCATACCTCCTAACCCATTTCAAGGATCTCAAGGGCTTGTGATACAGGTCATATAAATCAAACATCTAGCAAGGGGAAAAGAGGATTTATTTTCCTCTAGCCAATGTTGTCAGAGGCTATGATCCACTTGATATGGTGAGCTCTGACTCCTGAAGAAGGTTCCCTAACCAAGGTTGTTTGGAAATCAAAACCAGACATGATGACTAAAGTCAGGGGCTATGACCCACTGGATATGGTGAGCCTTTGACCCGTGACGAAGGACTCTCAACAACATGAAGTACTTTCAATCAAGTTGCCAGTTTCCAACTCTAACAAGTTTCTCTGTTTACCCCACGAGGTCCTTGAAATCATTGCATGCATATCATACATATCATTGCATAACAGGTACCCTTTCTCTGCAGGTTGCTTACCTTCTTCGCTGTTTATTTTAGCAGTCTCGTCATGAATCCTGAATCATCAGCCGAGGCATCTATCAAGGCTCTTCAGGCGCAGAACGCCCAATTTCAGGCGCAGAACGCCCAATTTCAGGAGCTGATCAAAGGCTTGGCTCAGGGTCAACAAGATCTGAAGGCTTTGCTTTTGAAGAAGGACAAGAAGAAGAAGAGGATTGTTCTGTTCAGCCCTAGACGCAGATCTGGGAATACACCGCAGGAGGAAACTGAGGGGACAACCCCATCTGTGAGGGAAAGCAGTCACCATGAGAGAGAGGTGCCTAGTCCAGTGGTCTCCGACAGCGAGACAGATTTCAACGACGAACAGTACCCTCCGGCTGAGGACAAGTACAAACAGTTGGAGGATAGGCTGAATGCTATGGAGATCCAACAGGTACCTGGGCTGGATTTTGGAGATCTGGGTTTGTCAACTGGTGTGATTATTCCTCGGAAGTTCAAGGCACCATCCTTTACCAAGTATGACGGGGCGTCTTGTCCCAAGCTGCATCTCAGGTCTTATGTTCGGAAAATCCAACCATACTCAGCAGACAAGAACTTGTGGATCCACTTCTTCCAGGAAAGTCTTTCAGGGACTCACCTCGAATGGTTCTATCAACTGGATGGGACCAAAGTTCGTAACTGGGAGGAGTTGGCGACTGCTTTCTATAAGCAGTACCAGTACAATGCCGACCTTGCTCCCACACGTACCCAACTCCAGGGTATGTCGTTGGGGTCAAGTGAAGGTTTCAAGGAGTACGCACAAAGATGGAGAGACCTTGCTGGAAGGGTGCAACCCCCGTTAACTGACCGGGAACTCGTTGATATGTTCTTGGGGACCCTATCCGGGCCATTCTTCAATCACCTCATCGGTAACTCATCTGCTGGATTTACCGACCTCATCCTGACTGGCGAAAGAATTGAAGCTGGTATCAAGTCGGGGAAGATTCAAGAGGCCACACCTTCTGATATTCATAAAAAGCCTTACACGGGAAAGAAGGAATCCAATGCTGTATACAGTCAAAAGAGTCGCCGTGATCAACATGCAGGGGCAGTCATGATCTCTGGTTCTGCACCACGCCGTCAACCACAAAGGGGAAACCAGCAAAGGCCGGAAGGGCCTAAAAGGCAATTCACCAACATTAACATGCCTTGGTCACAAGCATTGCAGCATATGGTGAAGATGAACCTGATTGCAGTAATCAACCCTCCTGCCAATCCTAAGACCTCCTCTCCTAGCTACAATCCAGAAGCAAGGTGTGCTTATCATTCTGATAGCCCGGGGCACGATACTGAGGACTGTTGGGCACTGAAGTACAAAATTCAGAACATGATCGATGCCAAAGAGATCGAGTTCGAGCCTGCGGAGACTCCCAACGTGATCACCGCTCCATTGCCAAAGCATGGCTAGATTTTTGTTCATTTGATTTCAAGTTGTATTTTTCCTTTTCTTGTTCAGATAAACAATTATTGTGTTAAACTCTTTTATTTCATGAATGCATTACACATGTCTGTCTTGAATTAATTATGTTTACTATGCTTAAAACTGCTTTCATATTTTTTGCGATGGTCAATTCTTAATTGAAAATTCTAAACCTCTTGAGGGAGGATGACGAAAACAATACCACAATTTACAGTATGCTTTTGAACAGACCCCGCTGATGAGGTACAGGCATTGTTTCAATTCCTAAACACTGGAGTTATAAGGATGATAATCCCTCGTCAACCCATCAGAGCCAAAGAAGTAGGAGTTTGTATTTTCGAAAATCAAAACCCTTAATCATAACCTGGGGCAGGGTAGTTCTCTCAGTCGATCCAAGTGCACAATGAATGTCACTAAATGAGTTTTTCAAAAACAAAAGACAGTGATGGTTCCGAACAATCATAAGGACAGGCAGTCATTATCAAAAAAAATTCATGAATGAAAAGCCCAAAAAGTCAAAACCAATAAAGAAGACTTACCAAACTGGGGCATCCCGCTGACTGTAATCCCAAAAAGGAAACAGTTCAGACAAAAAAAAGAAAGGGATAACTAAATCAAAAAAAAAAGAGGTCTCACAAACCCTCAGCAAAAAAGGGGATGATTGCCTATTCAAATAAACGTTCAATATCTGAATCATCACCGGAAAATCAGAGCAAAGACTCAAACAAGGTCTAACGCACGATCAACTGAGTTTAGGTTTGGAGAACATCACGAAGAGCGGGTGGGTACAAATAATTTGAGCCTTTATCCTTTGTTTCTTAAACCGTGAACCAGGCCACGATATAACTCTTAAAAGTCCTAGCTGAAGCATGGGTTAGTTCGAAAGCATACTGTTACGAAGGTATCCTGACTCCTGAAGGTTTGCTGTAAAATATTGAGTTGACATCGCACTGTATTACAAAAAATGCATTTTCAAAATTCAAGACAGACATAGACTTTTGCATTCTTAAAATAACCTTGTTTGCATATGACTACTTGTTTGAACAAGCAGGGAAATTCGCATGATGAACACCTTGTGAACAGAAGAACCTCCAATCAAGGGGCACATTGCTCATTATCTGGGGCATGGCAAAATACTTCCAACAGGGGCAACTCCCTACATTCTGAGAGCGTGGACATAGTCGAAAAAAATACTGCGCATAATCAAAGACCCGCTAGGTTGACATACCTAGGCAAAAATAAGGGCTTCCCGGCGAACTAAAAGGGTTCGGGCAAAATGAAGGGATGAAACGAAAAACATGTACACCCGGCAAGTCGAAAACCTGAAAAGGCGGCTTGGGCAAAAATGGGTATCCCGGTGGACTGAAAACCCGAAAGGGCGGTCCAGGCAAAAGTTAGGGATCGAAGCGTACGACTATGTTCCGGTATCTCGTCACTTGCCTACCCGAAGATTTGTCGATCACCCGCACAGGTATCCTCTTCCCTCACCTCCGAAGCAGGGGCAATAATGAGCTATCCAGGCGATCCAATTGCTCTGTCAACCAAATTACAAAGGACATATCAACATAAAAATGATTACCATCTACCTTTACAAATTCCAGATCGTGGGCTAACGTCCGAGACCAAACAGGACAATTATCCACTTAATCAAAATCATGCAACCCAACACCGGTTTCTGCTCAACCTTCAGACAAAGTCATACACAGACTCCTCCTCCATAAGATGACCTAACCCCGGTTCATCAAGAAGTTTTACACAAACTTATCCCGAAGCAACCTTACCCCGGTTCCTCCAGAAGTTTTTACACAAACTTATCCAAGTAACCTTACCCCGGTTCCTCCAGAGATTTTTACACAAACTCAACCAAATAACCTTACCCCGGTTCCTCCAGAAGTTTTTACACAAACTTATCCAAGTAACCTTACTCCGGTTCCTCCAGAAAGCTTACATGGATTTATCACAAGTAACCTTACCCCGGTTCGTCAAGAAGTTTTACACGAACTTATCCCGAAGTGACCTAACCCCGGTTCCTCCAGAAGTCTTACATGGACCTATCTCAAGATGACCTAACCCCGGTTCATCAAGAAGTTTTACACAAACTTATCCTGCCGTAACCTAACCCCGGTTCCTCCAAGAGTCTCACATGGACCTATCTCAAGATGACCTAACCCCGGTTCATCAAGAAGTTTTACACAAACTTATCCTGCCGTAACCTAACCCCGGTTCCTCCAAGAGTCTCACATGGACCTATCTCAAGATGACCTTACCTCGGTTCGTCAAGAAGTTTTACACGAACTTATCCTGCGGCAACCTAACCCTGGTTCCCCCCAGAAGTCTTACATGGATTTAGCTCAAGATAACCTCACCCCGGTTCATCAAGAAGTTTTACATGAACTTACCTCACCAAGCAACCCTACATCGGTTCCCTCTCTTCAAGATACAGTTTTACATGGACTCGTCACCCAAAAACCCTACACAGGTTCTCCCTTTCCAAAAAAACGAAGTTTTACACGAACTCATCATCAAAGTAACCCTACCCAGGTTCCTTCTCCATTTCAGATACAGTTTTACACAAACTCATCAGCATGCAACCCTACATAGGTTCCCCCTTTCAACTTATAAAATTACATTCCAAAACTCCCCAGAAGAGTCCAATCCAGTTTCCCCAGGAAAATTGGAATTCATCTCTCCAAGCAGTAAGCTTATCCCCAGTAGATTCTGGAAGCTTATCCCCTCGCAGAGCACGAACGCGTCGTCCGGCTTTATTCAAAGAGTTATTTCCTTAACAGGATATAACTGGGTTATCCTCAGCCAAAAGCCACGGAAAGGTCATCGTCAACATAGTTCTTTCCTATCCCCAGCGAAGTCCATTAACACTTCCAACAACAAAGACATCCTCAGCAAATTACTGCTATCAACACTCAGCAAAGCATCTCTATCCCCACAGAGTATTGCTTCCCAGCATGATTGCTAAAATATCTTTTCTCCCCGCAGAATCTTCCATTCGCCAAGTTTATTCCGCAACGGAGTCATCTTCTCCTACCGGTATCCTTGCAGTTATCATCCCCAGCGGAAGCAAAATCTATTCTTTGACATCAGCCCAGGATACGACTTCCCGGCACCCGTCAAGGATTCACTTTCCTAGACAAAAATATACATGAAACATCACATACATCATTATAGCATGCATGTACACATCATATCTTACAAATCTCATTTATGTTGAGAACATCATTGCTTGATCCATATCATGCATTGCATATGACTGACTTTTACCTTTCAGGAAAGATCCAGTTAAGTTCTCAAGCTACATTTCAAGACCTAGACCGGTTCAGTTAAATCGTCCCAAGATTTTCCTGATGCTTATCCAGTCAAAGGCCTTCTCTGGTTCAGTCAGATCGACCCTAAGATCTCCCTGATGCTTATCCAGTTGAAGACATTTCAAGACCTAGACCGGTTCAGTTAAATCGTCCCAAGATTTTCCTGATGCTTATCCAGTCAAAGGCCTTCTCTTGGTTCAGTCAGATCGACCCTAAGATCTCCCTGATGCTTATCCAGTTGAAGATATTTCAAGACCTAGACCGGTTCAGTTAAATCGACCCTATGATTTTCCTGATGCTTATCCAGTCAAAGGCCTCCTCTGGTTCAGTCAGATCGACCCTAAGATCTCCCTGATTCTTATTCCAGTAGAAGACACCCAAGATTTTTCTCAACGAGCGTTGTTGAAGTTAAAATCGCCCAAGGTTCTCTTACCATCCATGCTGAGGCAGTAACCATCCCTGGTTCATTCATCAGCGTTTGAAGCTCCAGACTCAGCTCCTGTAACAAGTCAGGACACATCTATACCAAGCATCTAAAATCAGCTCCTGCAACGTGTCAGGTACTCATTTTTTCTTTTGCAGGTATGCAGGTTCTCGCTAAGGAATCTCTTACGCGATCAATCTCTAAATGGCATCTATAAGCCCATTCCCACCACACTGCCACTATGTGAGCGCAAATTTCTGGGCACTCTAGTGTCCAATCATCTTTTACCCTCGGATTACGAAAGGCACGTCAGCCAATCTGCATCCTCAGGTCTAAGAAGATTGAACAGGGGCAACTGTTATACCCCAAAATTTGCCCTCCCATATTCCTCGAGAAATTGCCAAGCCAAGCTACAAAATTCCCCAAGGGTTGTGCAGTGCAACAGTCTCCCATACAGTCAAAACTAGGGTTTGGGTTCTGATCAAGAAAATGAAGTGTTCAAAGGTTCAATCAAGTCTCATATGCTTACAAACATGGTCAAGCATCCTCATATCAAGTTTCAAGGCATTCAGCTCAAAATTGCACAGTCAAAACCCTAAATTGCACTACAGTCAACTGTAGGGGCAAAATGGTCATTTGACAGTCAAAAGTTCAAATTTTTGGTCAACATATCATTTTGAAGCCACAAAAATCATTTGATCAATGCTTGATCATGACTCTCAAAATTTGGCTCAGAAATCATCAAAGATGCAAAAGTTGCTATATTTGGACAGCTGAAAAAGTCAACTGAAATTGACCAGGGCATAACTTTCACATGGATTATCAGAAAAATTCCATCCAAAGCTCATTTTGAAGAGAAAGACATTTCCTACAACTCATCTTCATACTTCAAGTCCAAGAAATGCTCTCACAAAACGTTATCAATTTCAACATTATAGGTCATTTTCAAAAGTCAACAAAAAGGGACTTTAAGTCAAAGACCATAACTTGAGATTGGTAAATCAAAATGACATGGGACCAAATGCATTGGTTAGAGGACTCAAAGACCTTTCCAAAATGTCCAAGAACATGTGAAAAGCTTAAAAATTGAGCAAGTTATGCCTTGTAGAAGTTGGAAAATTTTTGTGAAATGGCAAAAGTCAACTATCCTTGAAACTCCAATTTTTGACAAAAGGGCCCACTTTCTTCCACTTGATTCATCCTTGTCATGCCACACACGTGTCCCATGATTAATTTCAAGATCAAACATTGATTTTTCTATTTTATTTAATTTTTGATAATTAATTCATTTTAAATCTTTAAAAATTCAAATAAAATTCAAAAACCAATGGAATAGTGTCATTTGAATTTGGACAACTTCCATATATCATGGGCCAGCTCACAAACTTATGCTAGGGTTAAATTGCACACTAAGTCTTGGTCTTGGCTTAAAAGAAGGAAAATTGGTTAATGGTAAAAACCCTAGGACTTGTTCTCTCATGAGCATAAATCAAGGCCAGCTAGCAAGCTAATTCTCTTCCATCATAAGCACTGAGTCAAACCCTAACCATAACACATCAAAGGCTGCGCTAAAAAGCTGATTGCAACATTGAAATTTTTGGATAAAAACACAAAACTGATTTCAAAGTTGGAGGTGGTTTTAAGTCCTAAGATTGATTCTAATAGCTTCCTGGACCATTTCTGAACACATCCCAACTCCAAACATCCTTCAAAACTCCAGGAATTGGTAGGGAGAACTCAAACTGTGTCACATAACTTTTGAAATCGCATATCACAATTCATACGTCCTTTTGCATTTTCATTGATGAATTCTTGTTCCTTACAAAGTTTCTAAGCTAACCATGGTGTTTAATTGCATTTTTGTTGACCATACGCGATTTCACCATGTTCACATTTTAGGGTTTTCAGGTTGTGATTTTAGGGCTTTCTCAATACTGTAAAATTAGCCTTCCAAACCATGATAGTCATATTCAGCAAGCCTAGACGAAGGAAAAGCACCACTCGCGCTCAATTTATTGGTCCTATAGCGCTAGTCGCTATTTTTCTAAAAGCTACTTTAAGCCACGCGTGAAAACCGTTTCCATAGACTTTTGTTTCAGAAAAAAAGAATGAACAACGAAGGAGATGATGTGCTGTCTAGCAGTGATTGGCCAATTTTAAATTTTCGCGCTTAGCCACTAACGCTTTTGTTCTTTTCTTTTGTTATTTGTTTATTATAATATGTTAATTAACGCGTGGTAGCTCAGCTGGCAGGTGGACATACTTGTAGCATCAAAGACCTGGGTTCGAATCCCAGGTCTGAACAAATTCCATATTATTTTTCATTCACAATTCCTATGCGCTTCAGTGACGTAGGCATACCATGCATCCTCAATGATCAAGCCTACACGCGTCCCAGGGTATCCACATCAAAGGCTAGGATTGAAGAACATGCTACGCCTTAGTCAAACGTGTCACACATGATTCAAAAAGTCCAACAAATTTTCAGCTTAATGGGCCAGAGTTCTAGGGCCTGCACCTCCAGTTTTGGGGTCACCCCCCCCCTGGTTTGCTTTGCTTTGCATAATTTATTTTTTATTTATTTTCATTGTTTTAATTAATTAATTGTTTTCTTTACAAAATATAAAAACATCACAAAAAAATCAGAAAAAGGATAAGAACATAAAAAATTTTTATTTTATTTATTTTCTTGTAAATAATTAATATGTAAATTATTTAGTTTAATTAGGTTTTTTAACTTTAATTCCTTTTAATAAAAATCCAAAAATATAGCATTAGGTTAATGACTTTTTTTATTCCTTTTAACTTTCCTTGTTTTTTGCCATAATATTAGTAATTTTCATAATTAAACTTGTAAACTAATTAGGGTTGCATTTAGGTTAGATTTTACTACTTTCTTAATAACTAAAAATCCAAAAATATAGCATTAGGTTTAATGACTTTTTATACCTTTTAAATTTTCCTTTTTTTATCACAATATTATTTATTTATTTATTTTATTTTTATAATTAAATGTACATAAGTAAAAATTAGGGTTTAATTTAGATTAATATAACATTTTCACAATAACTAAAAAACATTAGAATTAGGATTTGCATTTCAAATTTCATTCTAAAAAGTTCTTTTTTCTTTTAAATCTTAAAAAACACAAAAATACCAAAAAACATTTAATTTTTTAACTTTCATTTTAATTCCCCATTAATTTGATATTTTGCAAAAGGGTCCAACGCCCGTCGCTTTAATTATTTTGTTCGCGCATTTTACTTTGTCGCTTATTATAATTATGTACATGTCCCAAAGCCTTGTAATAATTTTATTTCTTGCACTTTTATTCGCTTTATTTATTTTCAGTCCAAATCGGGTCCGGTTTAATTTTGGCGATGTGGACCCGCGCCATTTGTAATAGTTTAGATTTATTTTCCCGCAAATATATAACTGTTAAAAAGCATGCAAGAATGAATGTCTTAATTAAAATCAAGCGTAGAACACAAATAAACATGACAAGACAAATAACTGAAACATGACGCACAATTCGCACACACCACCCCTAGGGTACGCCTCACCTGTTGCCTTTCGAAAGGTGGTCGTCGAGTAGAGGACGTCTTAGTAAGTCCTCATGATCCGGGAACCTGGCATGAGGGTAGCTTCTAAGGTGTCTTCCCATTACTCCGGTGATCGCCATGTCCCTACAAACTCGAATTGACCCGAACACCTCCAACGGTGGTGCTACCTACCTCTCAATGGTGGGATGGCACTACTTTAAAGGACATCTACACAGACGAATTCCTTAGGGTAGGTAGGTTCTCCAGGATACTTGCTCTAATCTCAAAACAAACTCAAAAAGACTTTTCACACTGACACATTTTCAAAAGCTTTCAAAGCAAATTTTTCAAACACTCTGACGTACGAGTCGAACTGAAATTTTTCAAAGAAACTTTTTAAACCCACATTGAAAAGCAAACGAACATTTTTGAAAACACATTGAGCAAGTATCTAAGAGCCCATGGATAACCATGGATAGAAAGGGTGCTAACACCTTCCCTTTCTATAATCTACCTCCCG
Source organism: Vicia faba (assembly GCA_948472305.1). Lineage (NCBI taxonomy): Eukaryota > Viridiplantae > Streptophyta > Magnoliopsida > Fabales > Fabaceae > Vicia > Vicia faba. Next base: position 1,166,674,217 of record OX451736.1, read on the forward strand.
AACCGAGAGCAATCTCTTTAAGGAATTTTTCTGTGCTTTTGTCCTTTCCATTTGGAGAAAATAAAAGACGGTGGCGACTCTTGCTTCCGCGACATTTCGCGAACCAGCTTTAAAACAGTCAGTTCCAGATCCACCGATCACACAACCGTTTCGAGGCAACTGGATCTTTAGACAAAGGGCGACCTCTAAAACACCCTATACTTGATGACCACGTTCGAGGCAACCAATGAGGCGTACCCTAAGAGTGGTATGTGCATGTGTGTTCAATTTCAGTTTATGTTTGTCTTTGAACATGTCATTTGTGAGCTACAGATTGATTTTATTTACATACATTCTTTCATGCAGTTAACAGTTAGGGATGTGGAAAGTAAATTGCGGAAAGATAAATTCTACGCTATTACAAGGCGCGGGTCTATACATCGCCAAAAATACAAAGACCCGTTTTGGTAAATAAGTACGAGAAATTAAATAAAGCGATAAACCTAATTACTATTACATTCTTGAAGTAGTTACATAATAATCAGAATAAAGTAAATGCGCGCGAATAAAAATTAATCGGGAACGTTCTAAGGGTTTTGACCCTTTTAAGAAAAGAAATTGAATTTTTGTCTTTTTTTTTTTTTTGAATTAAATGCAATTAATTAAATAAAGCCTAATCTAATTAATTAATTTATTAAAAGAAAAATGTTTTTGTATTTTTTATGTTTTTTAATGAAAATAAAATAAAGGAATTAAAATTCTAAGTTAACCTAATTCTAAATTATTTTTATTGATTGTAAAGAAAAAGAAATTAAAGTTGACCTAATTAAACTATTTTAGTTGTTAATATTTTATTTACAAAAATAAAATGAAATTAATAATAATAATAATGTTAGTTCTTTTTTTGATTTTTTTGTGAAAATATTAATTAAGTTAATAGTTAATAAAAGGGAAAAATAAAATAAGACAAATAAAATATAAAATGGCAAAATGAAATTGCAAACCCAAGGGGGGGTATGGGCCAGATTGGAGTGTGTATGTGGAATTATGAGGCCCATTTTGCACAAAGCCTGTTGACTCTGGGAATTGAGTGGAGCGCTGTTGACCAGGCACATGGTGTTCTTGCTTTCTGGGCCTTAGGATCTGCTTCTGAGGACACATGGCGTTTGGATGGAAGGGAGCCCATGGTGGAGTATGATTGGAACGCTGCACACAAGCATAGAAAGAAAAATAATATGAAATTTGGGGGGGGGGACCTGGGATCGAACCCAGGCCCCAAAGATTGCAAGCCACGTCTCCAACCACTGCATCACTCATGCGCGTGTGTTAGAATAATGGGAACTAAATATTATATAAAAAGAACGCCTTATATGCTGGATCAAAGAAAAGCGCGCGCCTATTTGAACGTACCAACCAGGCATGGACACCTCATCATCGTCTTCGTTCCTGAAACAAAAAGAAGACAAATAACGGGGGTTTTAAACACCCACAAAATACCAATGTCAAAAATAGTGATTAGCTATATAGTGAACATAAAAAGGGCGCGAGCTATGCTTTGGATTCGTCTCATCCTGCTGGGTTTGACCATGTATGTCTTGAGGCTTAATTTTACACTATGTGAAAAACCCCAAATTACAAGCTCTGAAAACCTAGAACTCAACAATGGTATTTTGCGTTTTAAGGCACCATAATCAAATTAAGTCATATGGAAAGCTTCGTATGGATCCTGTGAGCACAATGCAATCGATAAAAAGTGTTAAAAACGCATGAATGGATGATTGTGATTTTGAAAAAGAAGGTAAACCGTATGACTTGTGTGGCACGAGTTCTTGAGGTTTTTGACTCGTTCTTGGCTGCAAATGATTCCTGGGGATGCTGGGAGTGTATTTGGATCAAAAGGAAGGCTTGAATTATGCTGCAAGTGGGATTTCAGTTTCACACTTTTCTTTGGAATTTTGGAAATTGCTTTGACCGTTTTAGAGAGTTCTAGGTCGTCAATTGGATTGGAAAGGCTTGCATATATGTTAGTCAATGAGAATCAGTCACTATAATGCACCTTTAACCCTTGCAATGAAGTTTGAGATTTTGCCATGACCACCATTAAACAACTTGCCATTTTTGCTCAAAATTTGAATTTCATGCTTGAAATGGACTGTACACGAAATTGGCATGTGAATTATGATGTATCAAGGCCATTCAAAACACAAGATTTCCCTTAATTAAATTTTTTTGATTTTTATTTGAATTTTAAAGATTTAAAATGAATTAAATCAAATAAAATTAAATAAAAATAGAAAAATTAATTTTTAATCTTGAAATAAATCATGGGACACGTGGGTGGCATGGCAAAGCTGAATCAAGTGGAAAAAGTGGTCCCTTTTGTCAAAAAATGAAGTTTCAAGGATAGTTGACTTTTGCCATTTCACAAAAATTTCCCAACTTCTCCAATGCATATCTTGCTCAATTTTGATCATATGAACATGTTATTGGACATTTTGGAAAGGTCTTAGAGTCCTCTAACCAATGCCTTTGGTCCCATGTCATTTTGATTTACCAATCTCAAGTTATGGGCTTTTACTTAAAGTGCCTTTTTGTTGACTTTTGAAAATGACCTATAATGTTGAAATTGATAACTTTTTTTGAGAGCATTTCTTGGACTTGGAATGTGAAAATGAGTTGTAGGAAATGTCATCCCCTTCAAAATGAGCATTGGATGGGATTTTTCTGATGAACCATGAAAAAGTTATGCCTTGGTCAAGTTACAATTGACTTTTCAGCTGTCCAAAAATTGAAACTTTTGACACCTTGATGATTTTTGAGCCATTCTTGTGAAATCATGATCAAGACTTGATCAAATGATGATTGTGGCTTAAAAATAAGATGTTGACCAAAATTTTTGACTTTTGACTGCCAAATGACCATTTTACCCCTACAGTTGACTGTTGAGCAATTAGGGTTTTTGACTGTGCAGCTTGACCTTGTGAGCCTTGAAACTTGACATGTAGGTGCTTGACAATGTATATGAGCATATGGGACTTGATTTAGCCCTTGAAAACCTCAGATTCCTTGCAAGAACCAAAACCCTAATTTGACTGGCTTAAGAGGGTGCTTGACTGTGTAGCCCTTGAGTAGACTTTGAACCATTTGAGGTGATGCTTGTCAAAACTTTGAAGAATATGGGAGGGCAAATTTTGGGGTACAACAAACTCCAATTGATCCTGCCTGGCTTCAAGGTAGAAATGAAGCAGCTCCAGATGTTGCCTTCCAGCAGCCATTGAAAAGGAAAACAGTTGGAGGACCTTCTGCTAGACCCCAGAAGAAGAAGAAGAAATCAGGTACACCTTCTGAGACTATTTATGTTTATGATTATGTACATATATCTACATCTGCTGAACCTCAAACATTAGGTGACATAGATGTAGACATAGATTTAACCATTCCATCTGAACCTCTTTTTAAAAACCCTCTAATAGATCAAGTTTTATCAGACATAAGTGATTTTGATTCTGATTACTCTCTGGAAACCCAAACACAACCATCTGAAACACATATCTCACAAAATAATCCTGCTAAAAACTTTTCTCAAACACCTCCCAGACCTTTATCACCAAGACCTTCTGAAAGGTATGATGGATCTTGGAAAATACCTGGAATAAACATACCTCTGGCCATGCAAAAGCCACCTTTCACCCTACCCTCTGAGAATATCATCTCTCTGAACAGAACTCAACCACAAAATATTACCCCCTTTGCTGAAAACACCATCATCATTTCTCCTGACGTCACACCACCCATATCTCCATAACTTCCAACACTTAACTCACCGATGCTTTCACATCCTCAATCTCCAGAACATACCCTTAATCCATCTCATGAACCATCTGAAACTCTTGAACCATCAGCAACACTTGTACCAACTGAAACTCTTGAACCATCAACAACACCTGAACCATCTGAGAATCTTGACCAAACAGGAACACCTGAACAATCAGAAACTCCTGAACCAACTGACTTTTTGAAAACTGTAGTTGATTTTGAATCCCTACAATTTCTGAAAAATAAAACCTACAAAAAGGCTGTTCTCAAACCTTTCCAGCCAGATGTAAATGTATGTTTTCAGAACTTTATAACAGAAGTACAAGCTTAGATAGACCTGCTGAAGGCAGACTGCACCAGCAACATGAACCCAGCAACAACAGATCTTCTGTGGGAAATGTTCAGACGAACATTAGATGCTGAATCACTGAAATTGCAAGACAAGTGTCATTCTCAAGTGCTTGAGAATTTCTCCAAACATCTGCATGCCTTACATTCAGAACTTGTTGATACTTGGGACAAGAAGTCTACTCTGCTGATTGCCAATGCTCCTGCTGATCAAATGGACATTTCAGAAGATGAGTCTGAAGATGCCTCTGAAGATTCAAATCCTATGGAAATAACTCTGTTTAATCAAGCTTCTACTAAAGATGCATCAGAAGGTGTGCCAACTCTTATGGTTGGTCTGGGCACTCTTCTCTCAAATGTTGTTCGTTCTGACTCAGCTACTTCTACACCAAAGGTTATATCTGCTGAAGTTACTTCATCCTCTGCTCCTACTTCACTGGTTATGGATACTCTGAATGAGCTTAAGAAGGAAAATGAAGCTATTCATGAGCGCTTGGACAAGCAGGATGAGACAAACAAGGAAATCAGAAACTAGATGATGAAGCAAGAGGAATCTTCATCTGAAATCAAGAATCTTCTTTTGTCTCTTGTTTCTAGAAAATCTTAAGTGTCATTCTGTTTCTAGTTTTTTGTTTTGTTTTGTACCTCTGAATATTTTTATAAAAACCTTTTACGCTCTTTAATTCTTTTTATACTTTTTGATTATGACAAAAAGGGGGAGAAAATGAGTATTTTGATCTAATCTTTGATTAACAGTTATGGGACTAAGTCTCAAACATTACTAACAAAATACAAAGATTTATTTCTCTGCTCAAAGAATTTTGCAGGTATCACTAAACTCTGGAAGTTTAAACATCTGAACATCATCTTCAAAAGACTTGCTGAAGAAATCCTAAAAGAAAAATCTCAAAGCTCTAAAGAAAAATCTCAGGAAGTTTTTCTTATACATCTATTTTTTTCCAGAAGAAGAAATATTTATTTCAGGGGGATATTCTTATCTCTTGTTCAATTTTTTCTCAAAACCTGAATATTTTTTGTCATCATCAAAAAGGGGGAGATTGTTAGAACAAGATTGATTCTGATCATATCTCAGAGTTTTGATGATAACAATAAAATATATTTTGTATAATTGATACTCTGATGAGCATATTTCTTTGTTTTAGATAATGTTCTGACTGAAGTATTTTCTAAGGTGAAAACCATTTTACGTGCTGAGCTGAATAAAAATGAAGAAGTTCTTTGATGAAAGAACTATTTATTTTAGCGCAAGTTCTGATGCTGGCTCTGATAAGAAGCAATTTAAAGCATATTCTAATATTAGCAAGTTTCCATGCAAACTCTGTTCATAAGTATTTTGCAAGCAAGCTCTGATGAGAAGTTATTTGCAAGCAAGATCTGAAGCAAGTTCTAAAAGATTAAAGAAGCAATAGTCTTGTCAAGTTTCAGGAAACAAGCTTTGACAGTGTCGTTTGTTCATTTAATGCAAAGACGGCTAAAGCACTCAAGTGTCTCTACGCTAGTTCATTGAAAGAAACAAAAATGAAAGCCAACACGCAAAAATTAATTGCTCCTCACTTTTGAAGGCAATAACGGTCGTTCTCCTCATACTATAAATAGAAGATCATTTATTGCAAGCCAACTACTCAACAAAACCAAAGAAACATCTTACGTGAAAATTATTCTGCTGCTCACAAATTATTTTGTTATTTTCACAAGTGCAAAACATATTTTAGTGATAAATTACAGTTTGTGATATAGCTTTCTAATAAGCAATTTGTTTCACTATTGTAAAGATTTAATTCTTGTATTTGTTTCTTGAGAGACCAAGCTTGGTCAGATTTCTCAAGAAGGCTAGGACTAGTTTGAGTCTTAGTGGTGTTAGTCACTTGTAAGTTTACTTGTGCTTTGTATTGTTAGTCACAACAGTTTGGTTGTGTGATTGTAATCTGTTTGATTATTGTGAATTAAGTCCTTGTTGAGAAAGGCGAAATCACCTTGGCGAGTGGACTGGAGTAGTTTGAGTTCAAACGAACCATGATAAAAATAACTGTGTCTTTCCATTATTGTTGAGCTAGTAAGAAAAAGAAAAAGGAAAAACTTATTCAACCCCCCCCCCCCCCCCCTTCTAAGTGTTTTCTCACCCTCAAATGCCAATCAACAAACCATATAGTAACACATACGATCTATGATGGATAAACCACCTAAATGTTTCATGGAGTAACACCCAGAAATCAACTAAGAACTCAAACACCATTTATTCCTCCTAGTTTCTCAACGCATAATATCGATGTGTCTACAAATGAAAATAACCAGTTGGGATCAATTTTGAAGTCCTTCATGCAAGAAACAAAGAACCAATTTCAACCCCAAGAAGTGAGCATAAAGAATTTAAAAATTCAAATGGGGAAATTGCTACTACATTTAGTTCAATTGTCATTGGAACTCTTCCTAGCACCAGTGATACCAAAAGTATTGAAACTTGCAAATGCAACTCCTTGAGAAGTGGTAAGAAATATGAAGAACCAAGTCAAGAAGGTCAATATTAGAATCAACAAAGGAAGAACAACATACCTCTGATGTATATAAGAAAGAGAAATCTATAACTAAAAAAAGAGCCTCCCTTGATTGAGGAAATAAATGAAGAAGGATTGCAATCTGTGCAGAACAAATTGAAGACTTTTGTTATGACACGTGCTATAGCAGATGTGTCTCCTGATGTTCCAAAAATTAGGAAAACCAAAATATTGTACAACAGAGACCTCAACCATCTTTTCCACAAAGAATAAAAAAAATATAAAAAAAACATAAATTTGGAAAGTTTATGGAGATTATGAAGCAACTCCATAACAACATACCTTTGATTAATTCCATTTCACAAAGACCTAACTATTCTAAATTCATGAAGGATGTATTAACAAAGAGGAAACATGTGGGAGAGTTTACTACTATAGCATTAACTAAAAAATGCAGTCATCTTGTTCAAGGGAAGCTACCTCAAAAACTACAAGATCCAAGAATCTCCATCATACCTTGTAACATTGGAGAAATCTTTTGTGATAGAGCTTATGCCCCAAATTTAACAAGTTGGCATTGAAGTTACAAGACCAACAACCATCACACCTCAACTAGCTGACATAAGCATATTTTATCCACAAAGAAAAATTAAAGATGTGTTGGTAAGAGTAATGTTCCATATTGATTTCATCATTAAGGATTTCAATATTGATGAGGATACACCCGTTATGTTGGGAAGACCTTTTTTTTCTTCAATGGGAAGAATAATTACTAGTGTTAAAATGGAAAACTAACCATGAAATTCAATGGTCGGTAAATAGTATTCAATGTGTTGAATGCTTTTAAGTATCCAGAATAAGATGTTGTTTATTATTATTTGATTTCTAGTTGGGATTCATTGATTCACAAGAAATTTAATATAGACAATCATGAGATAGGAAAAGAATTTAGAGAGTTAATTAAGAAGGAATTAAATAAGGAAGGTATCTTAAGGGGGCCATTACAATCGACTGTAGGTTGGATAAATAATTTTGAAGTATTGAAAGTCACTTATGAAATGGTTAAAGGCAATGTGCCTTCACTATAAAACCACATGTTATGGAGTTGAAGAAACCACCTCCTCCTTTGCAATATGCCTATCTAGAGTTAAGTCAGAAGTTGTTAGTCATTGTTGCAGCTAACCTAACACTTCTAGGATAGTATAAAAAGATCATTGCTTGGAAATGTTTAATATAAAGGGGGCGAACCACATTTTTTTAATAAAATATTGATGGAAGAAAATGCCAACAAAAATATAGAAAGCCAGAGGAGTTTGAATCCCATCATGAAGGAAGTTGTGAAGAAGGAAATCATAAAATGGTTGGAGAAAAGTGGATACCCATTATTAGCGCATATCGTCTCTAGAATGTGTTGTCTCTTTTCTGTGTTATATACATAGTACAAGTACTAGCAGACAATGGAGTATGTCAGATTTCTTAGACTGAAACCATTGGATAATCAAGAGGCGTGAGACCCAATTATGGAGACAACACCAAAGTTGAGAAGTGTCTAGGATCTAAGTTAGGATGAGAACAAGGGTTAAAATTTTAGAGAAAGTTAGTAACAAAGAGCGAAGGAAGAATCAAAGCCTGACGTGCCTCCCGTCCCATCTTTTTGAAGGAATGTTTCATAATAAATTGATGCATATACTTAGATGTTATAAATATATACCACTAGTTAATGTTCTGACCTCATCTATCACGATATAACTTATCATATCCATGCATTAGATGAAATCGTTAAATAGACCATTATCCAACATGCTACTCCACTCTGATGACAACCATCAATTATTTATTATCTTTGCTCGTGTTGTTTTCACAATTTCTTAGATCAAAAATTAATTTAAGTTAATACAATCTTTATGAGATTGATACCTTTACTTTTAACATTTGATGTTAATTTTGACTGTGTATACTTGCACATAGAAAATATTTAACAATATTTAATATTTTACGAGAAAGACAAAGATGATCAGACAAGAGGAAATGGAATGTCATACCACATGTATAGGGTTGGTTCCTAGTTAATTTTTGGAGCTATAGAGAATGGAGAGACTTTTGCGTCTTGGAGTCCTTAAAGGGAGAAGGAAGTCCCCCAAGAGCATCTTCCTACGCATGTGGTTGAAAAGGATAGGCTTCTTCATGAGCTCACTAAATCGGCAAAACCTCCTAGAAAAGTGGACAATGAGGTGTGAATATACGATTATCTCTCTTTTATATAAAAAAGTGAAGAAGTTGACTTTGGAGGATAAGAGACAAAGAGATGCCCTTAACCACTATAGAGAAAGTTGATTTGGATCGAGGATCTTGAACTAAATATAGCAAATTTATTATTATTATTATTATTATTATTATTATTATTATTATTATTATTATTATTATTATTATTATTATCATTATTATTTTTATCATCATCATCATCATTATCATTATCATTATCATTATTATTTCTATTAAGGGTTAAATATGTTTGTGGTCCATATAAATAACCCAAAATCCAGCTTTAGTTCCTATAAAAAATTCCTTTAAATAATGGTTCTCCTAAAATTTTCCATCCATATTTTTTATCCCTGTCGTCTAATTGATTTAACGGAAGCTGACATGGCACGCTACGTTGCACGCCATGTTACTCAAAGTCAACATTGAAAAAAATGTGTTAGATGCGGGGGTTTCAAACCTCCCTAATTTTAAGATTCTTTTTCGTTAATCATATGTTCCCCTTCTTCTTCGTCTTCTCTACTACGTTTTCTGGACAAAATGTCTTAACCATAAGTGATTATTAAAGTGACGAGGAGGGTGAAGGATATGATTATTCATAAGTTGTGTGGATGCATTCTTTGAATTTCTCTTTTTGTTTGTCTTGATTTACATGTGAATATGAATTGTTCGATAAAATATCTCAAAAGACTGAAGTTTCGTGGGACGCCAACCGGTGAATAAATCATAAATTTTGTTTCAACTGAGATGTTTTTCTTCTTTCTTACAAGTTTATGAAGATTGATAGTTTGGCTCATTACCCTCCTTTCAATCTGTATTTACCAACTTTAGGTGGAATGGTGCAGTGGTTCTGAAACAATCAAAGAGATAGTTTCCATAATACATCGGTGAGAAGCGGCAATTAAACGAGAGCTTGTAGAATCTGTATGATAACAACAACCAACAATTATATTAGTTTGTGAGAATCTATCATTTGGTTTGTAATGTCTCATTAGAAGACTTAAACTTGGGTATGAGCATTCTGCTAAAAATGATGTATTTTCTTATATGCATTAACATTATTCATTTATTATAAATATATTGTATCAATTAGTGGTTGAAATAATGTACATAATTTGACAATAGCAATTTGGATTGCTGGAATAAATAAGTATAATACTATTGTAATTTTCTTATCTAAGACCATTTGGCTCAGTAAGTATTTAGAGGAAAAAAAGTCCTCACTAATAGAAATTGTTCTGGACTGGGCCGAAGCTGGCCCAAAAGCAATGGTGAAGGCCTAACCCAAACGGTCTTGCAAGGGGCCACGCCGACCAAGAGGCCACATCCGTGCCCGACATTCTCTACTAGTGCGACGTCCCCGACTTCATTCTACCCAGCTCGACCCCAGCTCGAGCACTCCTCCTAGGGCAGACTCTGTCCACTACACCATCACGTGGATCCCGAAAAGACCGCGTCCTCGTCCGTCCGTACTTCACGCCGATCATCCAGGAAGGAGACCACGTGTGGGTCCCCACTACACACGTAGAACCTGACAGTTCCTCCATTGGGTCAAACCTGCCCGGCCCAATGAAGGGACCTTGGCCCAGCGCTGGGGGCTATAAATACCCTATGTTCCCAGAGGGTCGGGTATTCATTCTTTGACCATACACACACTTTTGCTTGCTCGTAATCTTACTTACTTCAGCATCGGAGTGCCTTGAAGGTACCCCCCCCCACCTCGTTCAAAACTTCAACTCGGAGCCAACCGTGATGGCCCAAGTCTGATCAGGTGAGATCCGTGGCGCCGTCTGTAGGAAACTAGCTTCCCCGTCTTGCAAAACTCAAAGACCAAAGCTCAACTCAACTACCACTGTCATGGATGACCAAGCTCGCGATGATCAAAACGTATGCGTCGTCGACACCAACAACGGCCCCGCGGATAAAAACAGACACCTCGACAACGCCGGCAACCCCGGTCACAACACCATCCCTGCATCAATTGCCCCCAGAACTTCAACCTACCGCGACGAAGCTACTACATCGTCTTCCTCGGTCCCTCCGCCGCTCGAAGAGGACGATGCAGCTCTCGCGAACTACCGGGCTGCCCAGTTTCAGGAAGTCCCCATCCCCGCCGGGGCGGACGCCACAACCCAAGCGCTGTTCGCAGCGATCAATCAAACAAATTACCTCATCTTCTCCTAAGGGGAAAGACTGAGGGCACTTGAAGACGACCGAAGACCCCCGAGGAGGCATCGGAGACCCCATACTCCACCTCCTCGAGTGACTGGAGTCCAACTCCCGTCTCCCCCGCGGAGACATTACAGAGATACCTCTCGAAGCCCGTCACCCCACCCATCGGGGAAACGGCCCCCTTTGGAGAGGCAGCCCATCACCCAAGCCGGAGGACATGGTCGCGACCCGGCGAGACATGAAAGAAGACACTCTGGAGACGGGCGTGTAAGAACCAACCAACGAGCACAACGCTCGAAAGAGGCCCAGCACGACCAGGACCGTCGTGCCCGACAGTACTACAGGTCCCCATCTCTGTCCCCGGAGAGGAGCGACGAGGACGACCCCCGCGGTCCCCTGTCGCGAGCTATCATGGAAGCGCCCTCCCCCCCGGGCATGGAGAAACCCCCACACTTGAAGGAGTTTGATGGAGTCGCGGACCCGATTGAGCATGTAGACGAGTTCGAGGCTATGCTACATTACCACAATGTCGGGGGGGCCCATCAAATGCCGACTATTCCCGACGACTCTCAGGAAGGCGGCAATGGACTGGTACAAAGGACTCGCCCCGGACTCAATCACCTCGTGGCGAAACCTAAAAAACCAGTTCATCAGTTCGTTCACAGCTTCTCGGCGGCATCCAAAGACCGAGGCGGCTCTCGAGGCCATCATCCAAAGACAGGATGAAACCTTGAGGGAGTTCATCAATCGCTTCAACCGGGAAGCCATACAGGTCCCCTGCGCGGACCATATGAAGAGATATCTGCTAGAGAGGGGGCTTCTCCCCGACACGGAATTCAGAAAAGCCATGGGCATCGAGCCACCCAGGACATTCGACGCCCTCCTCGAAAAAGCTCGGGCATACATGGACTACGAGGAGAGGGAAGCGGCCAACAGAGCCCGAGACCCCAGGACTCGCGGGTCCAACAGCAGCTCGCGCCAGGAAGCTCCTCCTCCTCGACGAACCGGGGAGAAAAGAAAAGAAGACAGACCCCGGGAAGTCCAAGAACAAAGAGGACCCTCGGGGCGTTTCACCGAGTACACTCCGCTCACAGCTTCCCGCGAGCGCATTCTGGCAGAGTGTGCTAGCACTGACTTCAAAGACGGCGGTGTCAAACGTCCCCGACCTGCTCCCGCCAAGCCCGGAGCAGACAAGAACAAATATTGTCAGTACCATAGGAGCCATGGTCATCTGACTGAAGATTGCATCCACCTCAAGGACGCCATTGAAACCCTCATCAAGGGAGGGAGGCTCGCGCAATACCGGCGAAGCGACGCTCTCCGTCGTGACGCCCAGGAGACAAGGGAGCTGGAGGAAGATGCCCGACCATCTGACGAGTCGGTCCCCATCCAGACCGCCTTCTCCGTGACCAGACCCGAGGACTTCGACATCCCCGAGCACCTGCAGGAGCCGCTCACAACGCACAACAGGTGGGAATATTTACCCTCCGCCATGGTCATCAACGGCGGCGGATTCAACGACTTGACCATTAATTCGGCTAAGAGGAAGCTGGACGAGCTGGTCGACGCGGCGCCCCCGCAAACAGTGACGTTCGAAAGGGTGAAGGGCAGGTCAGAGCCCATCACCTTCTACCTAGAAGAGCTCCCCGGCGGAGCCCCAAACGCGGTCATCCCCTTACTGATAAGGGCAAGAATGGCCAATTTTGATGTGCATCGCATCCTCGTCGACGAGGGGAGTTCCGTCGACGTGATGTACAGCCAACTGTTCCGAACTCTACAGCTGGACGACTCACATCTCTCGCCGTATGTAGGGTCAGACTTACAAGGTTTCAACGGCTCGACCTCCAAGCCTTGGGGGTATGTCGAGCTCCTGGTTACATTCGGCGAAGGAACAACGACAAGACAGGTCAAAGTACGCTTCCTCGTCATCGACTGCCCGTCTCTGTACAACTGCATCCTGGGGAGACCAACACTGGCAGAACTAACAGCGGTGCCCTCGACCGTCCACCTAAAGATGAAATTCTACACCAAAAGGGAACGGGTAGCTACTATCCAAGGAGACCTGGCCGCTGCTCGGAGGTGTTTTAACGCCGCATCTAAGGGACGCGACACTGTCGACGTAGGGACAAGGCCTGCCAAAAAGACACGACATGAGCCCGACAAGCAAGAGTCCATCAAGGAAGAAGCCCAGAAAGCTCCACCAAAGGTCGACTCTATAGCTCTGGACACTCGTTTAGACCAGGACGAACCTCTCAACGGTGAGTAAATCCCACTCCGACTAATACCGGACGGGGATTTTGAGCTCGTCCCCCTCGGCACAGACCCGTCCAAAGGAGTGAAGATTGGCAAAGATCTCCCTGACCTGGCAAGGAAGCAAATCAAGGCCTACTTGCGCGAGAATGCTGACCTGTTCGCCTGGAGCGCCGCGGAGATGCCCGGACTCGACCCCGAGGTTGCCTGTCACCACCTCGCCATAGATCCTGCCGCTAGGGCCGTAGTACAACGTAGACGTAGGCAGTCTCCATAAAAAACAGAGGCTGTTGAAAAAGTTGTAAAAGACCTCCTAGAGGCAAATTTTATTTCTGAAGCCCGGTATTCCACCTGGCTGTCAAACATTGTACTTGTTAAAAAGAATAATGGAAAATGGAGGATGTGTGTTGACTATACCGATCTCAACCGGGACTGCCCGAAAGATGCTTTCCCTTTGCCGAACATAGACATGCTGGTCGACAACTCGACCAGCTACAAAACATTGTCGTTCATGGATGCCTACTCAGGCTATAACCAAATCCCGATGGCCGTGGGCGACAAACACTGCACGACTTTCATGACCAGCTCGGGCAACTATTACTACAATGTAATGCCCTTTGGAATGAAAAACGCCAGGGCAACTTACCAGCGCATGATGAACAAGGTTTTCCACAAACAGATTGGGGACATGCTCAAGGTGTATATGGACGACATGATCGTCAAATCCCGAGCAGACACCGACCATGCAGCACACCTCAAGTCAGTCTTTGCCCAAGCAAGACAATGTAAAATGAGATTCAACCCCGAGAAATGTACATTCGAAGTCAAGGCGGGAAAGTTCCTTGGATTCTACTTAACAGAACGCGGAATTGAAGCCAACTCCGACAAATGCCGGGCGTTCTCCGACCTCCCGACACCGACGTCGAAGAAATCAATACAAATCATGAACGGGATGCTCACATCTCTGTCCCGCTTCGTCGCGAGGTCTGCTCAGCACGCCCTCCCTTTCTTCAAACTCCTTCGTAAAGAAGCAGCCTTCGAATGGAACGAGGAATGCGAACGGGCGCTGCGCCACCTAAAGCAAAGTCTATCCCAACCACCCGTACTATCTCGACCAGCCGACGGGGAGCCATTGTTCTTATACTTGGCCGTCTCGAACGAAGCCATCAGCGCAACTCTTATCCGCGAGACCACCGACGGACATAAACCTGTCTACTTCACGAGCAAAGCCCTGCAAAGACCCGAAAGCAGGTACCAACAGATAGAAAAGTAGCTCTAGCCCTCGTCAACGCGGCGAGGAGACTCATACACTATTTTCTGGCCCACACGATCATCGTGCTAACCGACCAGCCAGTGAGGAAACTTCTGGGTCGGCCTGATATGGCGGGCAGAATGCTGAAGTGGTCCTTGGAACTATCCGAATTCGACATTCAATACGAGAGTAGGAAAGCTCTGAAGGCACAGGCCCTAGCCGACTTTGTCGCGGAAATGACCACTCATGACCCACCCGCAGGGAAGGAACACAAGTGGACCATCTTCGTCGACGGGGCATCCAGCTCGTCCGGAAGTGGCGCGGGAATCCTTTTGGAGAACGAGGAAGGCATAGTGATCGAAAACTCCTTAGCTCTCTCCTTCCCAACGTCGAACAACCAAGCAGAGTACGAAGCCCTGCTCGCAAGACTGAGGCTAGCCGAGGACCTGGGAGCCCGCGAGATACAGATCTACACGGACTCCCAACTCATCGCCTCCCAAGTCCAGGGGAGTTACCAAGCCAAGAACGACAACCTCGTCGAATACTTGAACTTAGTCAAAAAATACATGACAAAGTTTGAACGAGCGGAAATTTCACATGTTCCCCGCGAGCAGAACACAAGGGCAGACATATTGTCCAAACTCGCGAGCACGAGAAAGAAAGGCAGGAACAAATCCGTCATCCAAGAATCCCTAGCACACCCGAGTATCGAAAGATCCTCGACGCTAGTCGAGGTCCACGCCATAGGGGATGCATCGTCCTGGATGACCCCGTTTTACGATTTCTTGACGAAAGGTGAACTCCCCTCGAACCAGACCGAGGCGACCATCACAAAGCGACGAGCATGCTCCTACGTGGTGCTCGAGCACAAACTGTACCGCAGGGGATTCTCTATCCCCCTCCTAAAATGCATCGACGAATCCACAATCCCCGAGGTACTACGGGAGATACACGAAGGGATTAACGCCCAACACATGGGCGGTAAGTCCTTGGTGAGGAAAGCTCTTCGAGCAGGGTATTACTGGCCGAAGATGCAGCAGGACGCCAAGGAACACGTTAAGAAGTGTGACAAGTTCCAGAGGCATGGTGACATGCACCTCGCCCCCCCTCACGAACTGAGCATATTGTCGTCCCCGTGGTCGTTCGCTTGGTGGGGCATGGATATCCTCGGTCCCTTCGTGCAAGGGACATATCAAAATAAATTCCTCATCGTGGTTGTGGATTACTTCATGAAATGGATTGAGGCCGAGGCTCTCGCGAAGATCACCTCGCACAATATCCTCCGCTTCTACAAGAGAAACATCCTCGACAGGTTCGGAATTTCGAGGGCACTGGTGACCGACAACGGCACCCAATTCACTGACCACGGGTTCCAAGACTTCGTCACCAGACTAGGAACAAAACAACACTTCACTTCGGTCGAGCACCCTCAAACCAACGGGCAAGCCGAAGCTGCAAACAGAGTCATCCTCTGGGGACTCAAGTGACGACTCGGCGAAGCGAAGAGGGGATGGGTCGAGGAGCTGCACAGCGTCTTGTGGGCATACCACACCACACCCCACTCAACAACGGACGAGACCCCATTCCGATTAACATACGGCATCGAGGCCGTTATCCCGGTAGAAATTATGGAACCATCCAGACGGACAGAGAACCCCCTCGACGAAGAAATGAACGACGAGGCACTTAGGGACGAGCTCGACTTAGTCGAGGAAATCCGATCCAGGGCGGCCCTCCGCGAAGCCACCCTAAAACAACGAGTGGCTCTGCGCCACAACGACAAGGTCATTAAGCGCGAGTTTGAAATCGGCAGTCTGGTACTACGAAGGAACCAGAAAGACTCCCGCGAAGGGAAGTTGGTCGCGAACTGGGAAGGGCCTTATCGCGTCCACGGCACCACTGGTACCGGAGCATACTACCTCGAGCAACTAGACGGAGAACCACTACCACGACCCTGGAATGCTGCTAAACTAAAGCAGTACTATAGTTAAAAACCATCAACACCAAGGACCCTCGACCGTCGACACCCACGCCCGGTCAACGAGGAAAAACGTCTGACACCATAGAAAGGACAAGGTACAGGCCCGACCTACGCCCAAACAGCATAACATCGTTCAATCAAACGAGAGTGAACGATCATGCCCGACGTGGACACCTCAATCGAGCTCCACCGTCGAAGTACCTGCATGGCAGAACACCCAACTCGCGGTGGGCAGTTCACGCTGCGGGTGAATAACCCCGATCCAAGTCATGTACCCGAACAAGCGGCTTCGCTCCACACGCCCGACGAATCTTGAAGAAAGTCGGGCCGTCCAAAAGGGTCGAAAAAGAAATCTCTCCTCAAGGTCAGCACTTGGGCGAATTTGACCACCGAATAGAAAGCCGAGCACATGCACGAACAAAAGATTTTGGCAAATTTGCCAACAAAGTCACAACCACATACGGGCAAGACTCGGGCCCGTAACTTAGGCCAAATTTTGCTCAAAAACGTAAAACACAAGCATGGGCAAACAATTAAAAATTGAAACAAACATTCATTCAAAAGGCCCGAAGGCAACAAAGCAAATAGATATAAACCGACCAAGAAGGCTGACGATGTTCAGGAAATACAAAGAACGGGCGCGCAGGCCCAAAAAATATGAACGGACACGCAGGCCCAAAACAAACATCAATAAAGGCGCGCAGGCCCTATCAGAATCTCACAACTCAGCTTCCCCAGAGCTATCACCACCGACAACAGGAGACTCGGGCGGAGGCACGACCTGACCATCAATGATCTGGGACATGTAGCCCACTCCTTCAGTGTTCATACCAGGATTCAACAGAGAAAGCTGGCTGACCGCGGCTTCAAAGCCATCCGCCATAGCACCGACACAGTCCACCTCGAGGAGTTGAATACGAGCGACCAGTTCCGACCGACTCCGCAAAGGAGCTGTCTCCTCCGACTCATCCTCGGCAGGGAGCATGGCGGCCTTTAATTCCTCGACCTCTCTGGCGAGGCGCCCGTTGTCGATTTCCAGACGTTCCCGGTCCTCACGGAAATGGTCCCTCTCCTCGGCCAACTTCCCCGAGTTCTCTTTCTCCAAAGCCAGCAACTCTGTCTCCGCCGCCAGCAGTTCAGCTTGCTCGCGGAACATCTCCTCGGAGCGCTCCAGGGCAGCCTTCAACTTTCGCGAACTCGAGGCGAGGGCAGCTTTCTCCTGTTCCAACTCTTTGATACGGTCAGAGTCCTCCCCCTCCTCGGCCAGCACAACGGCTATCTCGGCCATCTTGACCAGTCCGGCCATATTGGCGGCCAGGTGCCTTCTCCGACTTTCCTTGCACATCCGCCTGATAGTTTCGGCTTCATCAGCACTCACGGACAAGGGAAATCCCTCGAAGAAACCCTCCTCTTTAAAGCAAGGGGGTAACCCGAAGGACCTCACAGCGCTGGAGTCCTCGCCGACCTCCGGTTGGCTTTCCACCCGATTCCTCTTCCTCAGTATCAGATCGGTGTGTGGCTCGACATCTTGGGCATCCGGGATCCCTCCCGAAGCAGCTCCCGAGCTAGGTGGTGAGTCCACCCTCGTCGCCTGAGAAGTGCCCGGGCTAGATGGCGGGCCCATCCTCGTCGCCTGAGGAGCTCTCACCACCCTCTTATTGACCTTCTTGTCCTGCGACAACTTCAAGAGCCTCTCCCTTCGTCCGGCCATCAGACCTGCATAAAAGAAACCCGGGTTAGTGACGAGCAAATAAACGAGCAAGTAACAAGTGAAGAAATTCAAACAAGACAAAACAATAACGACCTAGTAGGTTCGTGGCCTGCCCGAAGGACTGGCACTCCACAAGCGCCTTCGTGTCGATCGACCGGGCCTCGAAGGTCGGATAACCTTCCTCGTCAAGAATATCCTTCCCCTCCCTCGTGGCCCACCTGGCGAGGAAGAAACTGTCGACATACCGACAGAGAGTATCATAAGCCTTCTCATCTTCGGGGCTCATCTCGCCCGCGGATGTGTGGTAATACCCGGTGCCAAGCTCGTAGTGCCTCGAGGTCCAATGCAAGGGAAATTTGGCCATGCGCCCCAACACCGGGTGTCCCTTGTCGTCTAGGAGGGCCTCCCCGTGGTCGTCGGTCACGACCGTCTCTTCCTCATACACGGACTCTAAACCTGATGTGGTAACCGGCCTCACAATGTACCACTTGTCCTTGAAGCCCCGCACGGAATCCATGTACATCCTGAATAGTCTCTTCCACTGCTTCAGGGAAACCCAGCTATGCCTACCTCCCCGGGACTGGCGCTGTAAGTGGAAGACTCTGAAGAAAAGGGGTACGGTCGCCCCAATCCTTAGAAACCGACACGTCAGCTCGAACGCTTGGATGAAAGCCAGCGAGTTTGGGTGAAGCTGCGACGGGGCCAGCTCCAGATGGCTGAAAACCCCGACCTGAAAGTCACTGAAGGGGAGCTTTAACCCCAAGTCCTTGAAAGCAATCTCGTACATCGGGAACCCATACTCGGGGAACTCCGAGCAAATTCGGGCAGTAAGAGTCGGCCTACTGACGACAAAATTCTTCTGGAAACCTGGCTGACTACCGCCCTGTTCGATGATGGTGAACGCACTTCGACTACGTCGGCTATATGCCGAAGCAATCCCTCTGGGCTCGGCGCCCACCCATTCCAGCAAAGGGTCGTCGATGGTATCGACCAAATTTACATTCTCCTCGGCACTTTGGTCTTCCACCTCAGTGCGCCCCGAGGAACACGGTTCGTCGGCCATGGTTACCTACAAAGCACATGAAATCGGTCAATTGGGGAGCAAATCCACGCGCTCGCCATAACGGACGGGATGAAGAGTGCGACTGGCCATATCACTCCACGCGCGACTAAAAAAAAGTTGGTGTCTCGAAACAAAAAGAGAAGTCACCTCCCCGACTCCCAGATACCACGACAAAGCCTCCCTACAGATCGCCTAAATGGGCCAACCTCTCGACCACTCACGAATATGTCGACCTAAGCTATGAGCGTGTCGAGCAATATCATTAGTCTCAAAACTAGAGCCATGAGTTTACCGGGCACTACCAAGAATCAGACGCCCTGAATCATGAAGATCCCGGGCAGCACTGCGAGTCAAATACCTAAACTATGCATTTATCGGGCGCATACATGCGTTCGCCGGGCATAAACATGGATTTGTCGAGCTAAACATAAATCTACCGGGGCTAATCCCAGGCGTACAACCTCTAGGCGTCTAAAACAATGAAAAATCATGCATCACAGAGGAAAAAAACAAAGGAGACAAGACACTTACTTGGAATCAGGAAGGAAATGCGACGGCGGAGAAAGGGAATCAGCGACGGAGATCACGACGGTCCTATGAGTATCTGGGAAGAACAGCAATAGCAGAAACAGAGGAAAGAGGAGAAGCGCGAAGAGGGAAAACACGTCCTGGGGCCCAAGGACCCTATTTATAGTGATGACGTGGAATACCAAACGTCACCCTGGGGAACCACAGACTTCCCTCCTCGTCGCACAGCCCCCCTAGGAAATGATGACCCTACCTACAATAGGGTGGCGGCACAACTCCCAAGAAATACCTCGTGCGCTCAACAAACGCAGCCGCCGAGAGTCCCTCGAGCACTCCTCGAAGGGAATTACCTCGCGGACTCGGCACGAGAGGGGAACTCTTCGAGTTACCACGGGGAACTACATCCCTTGCCCGGATGCAGGACCCCGTGACGGAGGCGACCTAAGATCAAGTCATGGCTCCTACTTCAGGAACCACGACTTAGGGGGCTCCTGTTCTGGACTGGGCCGAGCTGGCCCAAAATCAATGGTGAAGGCCTAACCCAAACCTCGTTCAAAACTTCAACTCGGAGCCAGCCGTGACGGTCCAAGTCTGATCAGGTGATATCAGAAATGTATCCCAACTAGTTCATGATAAGTATTTATCTATCATAATAAACTGGAACATCAAATGCCAACTGTACATCAACATGATCAAAATATTAGCATACTATTTATCTATTCTTAGATTGTTACATAGACGATCTAGCTCGGATTTTAGCGTACCGTCCAAGAAAAAGGAATAATTACAAAAACAAAAGTCCATATGGTGTACACGTATACTTTTTTATGTGATTACTACTCTCACAAATCCAATGATACGTGTACTCCATGTAACATTTTTCATTCTCCATTTCGAACATTAAACACCCAATCATAATGCTAAACTAATTGTTGTTAAATAAAATACAGGTTGTTTGATCAACCAATATCAATCAATGGCAGCTTCAGAATTACTTTTCAGAACATCCTGTTAAATGACCACTTGAGTTCCATATGGTGTTGACTAGTCCACTCGATCATCTCCGCATAGTTTATCGTACCTGTTTGATCAACCAATATCAGGAATAAGAAATATATATCACAGTGAGCAAAAGAATACCAACCATTTCTCTCAGGCATTTCATCAAACATCTTCTGAACATTTTCATGGTTACCAGTTTCTACCCACCATTTACACACAAATGCAGTGTTTTGCTAATAACTTAGCATCAACCAACTCATTAACCAACCTGAAATTGACAATTACAATCCTTTGACAAGCTTTCCTTTCTCGATTCAAATATGAGAATGAATGTTTGAGAGAAAGAAGTGAGGAAGAAGGTGAAGAACATGCAGAGATAAACTCAATTTATGCTAAGAAGCCAATACATATCACTACTTGCCCATAATTTATCATCTCAGCTAGAGAGTGTGTGTTTGAATCCTAGATTCTCTTAAATTATTTCCATAATTTACTTTCACTCTCAAATTTAGAAAGGTTTGAAACCCCACAATCTAACAATTCTTTTTTCAGTATTGATTTTTAGTGACGTGGCGTGCAATGTGGCATACTACATCAGCTTCCGTTAAACTAAATAGATGATCGGGATCAAAATTATAGACGGGAAATTTTAAGAGAATCATTATTTAAAAGAAATATTTATAGGAATCAAAACTAGACAAAAAACATATTTAACTCTAATATTAACAATAAATAATTAATAAAAACTTAAGCAAGATCCTTGTATGGTATATTATATGACTGTCTGTTCTGGACTGGGCCCGACTGGGCCCGACTGGCCCAATAGCATTGAGAAAGCCCAATCCATATGGACTCGCTGGGGACCACGCCGAGCAAAGGATCACAGTCGTGCCCGACGTGCTCCCCGAAGCTACTTGCTCGACCTCATACTCTCCAGCTCGACGTCACCTCGAGCACCCCTCCTAGGGCAGACCCAGTCCGCTGCACTCTCAACGGGACTCCGAAAAGACCGCGTCTCTGTCCGTCCGTACTTCACGCAGAACATCCAGGGAGGGGACCACGTGCGGGTCCCCACTACGCACGTAGAACCTGGCAGTTCCTCCATTGTGCCAAACCTGCCCGACCCAATGAAGGAACCTTGGCCCAGCGCTGGGGGCTATAAATACCCTCTGTTTCCAGAGGGTCAGGTATTCATCATTCTACCCATACTTACTATTGCCTGCTCGTGCTCTTACTTACTTCAGCATCGGAGTGTCTTGCAGGTACCCCCCCACCTCGTTCAAAACTTTCAGCTCGGAGCCAGCCGTGACGGTCCAAGTCTGATCAGGTTAGATCAGTGGCGCCGTCTGTGGGAATCTAGCTTCCCCGTCTTACAAACAACTCAAAAGACCAAAGCTCAAATTCAACTACCTGTCATGGCTGATCCAGCTCGCGATGAGCAGAACGTCCGTGTCGCCGACACTAATAACGGCACGGCGGATAAAAACGGACATCTCGACAACGCCGGCAATCCCGGCCACAATACCATTCCTGCAACAACCGCCCCCGGAACTTCCTCATACAGGGACGGGGCTACTGCATCATCCTCCTCGCTCCCACCACCACTCGAGGATGACCCGGCGTCCCTCGCCCATTACAGAGCCGCCCGATTTCAGGAAGTCCCCGTCCCCTCCGGGGCGGATGCCACCACACAAGCGATGTTCGCAGCAATTAATCAAACGAACTATCTCATCTTCGCCCAAGGAGAGAGATTAAAGGCGCTTGAAGACGAGCGAAGACCCCCGAGGAGGCATCGGAGACCACATACTCCCCCTCCTCGAGTGACTGAAGCTCGACACCCTTCTCCCCCGCGGAGACACTACAGGGAAAACTCTCGAAGCCCATCTCCCCGACCAAAACAGAGACGGCCTTACCTGGAGAGGCAACCCATCATTCAGGCCGGAGAGCCCGGTCACGACTCGGCGGTACTGGAAAGAAGGCACTCCAGAGATAGGCACGTGAAATTCAACAGCCGAGCATCCCGCTCAAGAGAAACTCAGCACGACCACGACCGCCGTGCCAGACAATACTACAGATCCCCATCTCTGTCTCTGGAGAGGAGCGACGAGGACGACCCCCGCGGTCCCCTGTCGCAGGCCATCATGGACGCACCCATCCCCCCGGGCATGGAGAAGCCCCCACATCTGAAGGAGTACGATGGAGTCGCGGACCCGGTCGACCACATTGACGGGTTCGAGGCTATGCTCTATTATCATAATGTCGGGGGGGCCATCAAGTGCCGTCTTTTCCCCACGACTCTCAGGAAGGCGGCCATGGACTGGTACAAAGGACTCGCCCCGGGCTCAATCACCTCGTGGCAGAACCTGAAGAACCAGTTCATCAGTTCCTTCACCGCTTCTCGACGCCATCCAAAGACCGAGGCGGCGCTCGAGGCCATCATCCAAAGACAGGATGAGACCTTGAGGGAGTTCATCAACCGCTTCAACCGAGAAGCGATACAGGTCCCCTGCACGGACCACATGAAGAGATATCTGCTGGAGAGGGGGCTCCTCCCCGGCACAGAGTTCAGAAAAGCCGTGGGAATCGAGCCGCCCAGGACTTTTGACGCCCTCCTCGAAAAAGCTCGGGCATACATGGATTACGAGGAGAGGGAAGCGGCCAACAGGGCACGAGACTCCAGGACTTGGGGACCCAACAACAACAGCTCGCGCCAAGAGGCTCCTCCTCGACGAACCGGGGAGAAAAGGAAAGAAGACAGACCCCGGGAAGTCCGGGAACAAAGAGGACCTTCGGGGCGTTTCACCGAATACACTCCGCTCACGGCTTCCCGCGAGCGTATTCTGGCAGAGTGTGCCAGTACAGACTTCAAGGACGGCGGTGTCAAGCGTCCCCGACCTGCTCTCGCCAAGCCCGGGGCGGACAAAAATAAATACTGTCAGTACCATAGGAGTCATGGTCATCTGACGGAGGACTGCGTCCACCTCAAGGACGCCATTGAAACCCTCATCAAGGGAGGGAGGCTCGCGCAACACCGGCGAAACGACGCTCCTCGTCGTGACGCCCATGAAGCCAAGGAGCCAGAAGAAGACGCCCGACCATCAGACGAGTCGGTGCCTATCTAGACCGCCTTCTCGGTGACCAGGCCCGAGGACTTCGACATTCCCGAGCACCTGCAGGAACCGCTGACAACGCACAGCAGGTGGGAATACTTTCCCTCTGCCATGGTCATTAATGGGGGCGGGTTCAATGACCTCACCATCAATTCAGCTAAGAGGAAGCTGGTCGACGCGGCTCCCCCGCAAACAGTAACATTCGAAAGGGTGAAAGGCATGTCAGAGCCCATCACCTTCTACCTAGAAGAGCTCTCCGGCGGAGCCCCAAACGCGGTCATCCCCTTACTGATAAGGGCGAGAATGGCCAATTTTGACGTGCATCGCATCCTGGTCGACAAAGGGAGTTCCGTCGACGTGATGTACAGCCAACTGTTCCGAACCCTACAGCTGGACGACTCACATCTCTCTCCGTATGTGGGGTCGGATCTACAAGGCTTCAACGGCTCGACTTCCAAACCTTGGGGATATGTCGAGCTCCTGGTTACGTTCGGCGAAGGAACGGCTACAAGACAAGTCAAAGTCCGTTTCCTCGTCATTGACTGCCCGTCTCTGTACAACTGCATCTTGGGGAGACCGACACTGGCAGTACTAACAACGGTGCCCTCGACCGTCCACCTGAAGATGAAGTTCTACACCAGGAGGGCACGGGTAGCCACCATCCAAGGAGACCTAGCCGCTGCCCGCAGGTGCTTCAACCCCGCTTCTAAGGGACGTGATACCGTCGACATAGGGACCAGACCCACCAAAAGGACAAAATAGGAGCCCGACAGGAAAGCATCCCCCGAGGAAGAAGTCCAGAAAGCTCCACCAAAGGTCAATTCCATAGCTCTGGACACCCGCTTCGATCAGGACGAGCCATCCAGCAGCGAGCAAATCCCACTCCGACCAATACCGGACGGGGATTTTGAACTCGTTCCCCTCGATACAGACCCGACCAAGGGAGTGAAGATTGGCAAAGACCTCCCCGACTTGGCCAAGAAGCAAATCAAGGCTTGTCTGCGCGAGAATGCTGATCTGTTCGCCTGGAGCGCTGCGGAGATGCCCGGACTCGACCCTGAGGTCTCCTGTCACCACCTCGCCATTGATCCAGCCGCTAGGGCCGTAGTACAACGTAGGCGTATGCAGTCTCCATAAAAAATGGAGGCTGCTGAAAAAGCTGTAAAAGACCTCCTAGAGGCAAATTTTATTTTTGAAGCCAGGTATTCCACCTGGCTGTCAAATGTTGTACTCGTGAAAAAGAATAATGGAAAATGGAGAATGTGCGTTGATTATACTGATCTCAACCGGGCTTGCCCGAAAGATGCTTTTCCCTTGCCTAACATAGATATGCTGGTCGACAACTCGGCCGGCTACAAAACTTTGTCGTTCATGGACGCCTACTCGCGCTATAACCAAATCCCGATGGCCCTGGGCAACAAACACTGCACGGCATTCATGACCAGCTCGGGCAACTATTACTACAACGTAATGCCCTTCGGACTAAAAAATGCCGGAGCAACTTACCAGCACATGATGAACAAAGTTTTCAACAAACAGATCGGCGACATGCTCGAGGTATATATGGACGACATGATCGTCAAGTCCCGAGCAGACACCGACCACGCAGCACACCTCAAGACAGTCTTTGCCCAAGCAAGACAGTGTAAAATGAGGTTCAACCCCGAGAAGTGTACCTTCGGAGTCAAGGCAGGGAAATTCCTCGGATTCTATCTAACAGAACGGGGAATTGAAGCCAACCCCGACAAATGTCGGGCATTCTCCGACCTCCCAACACCGATGTCGAAGAAGTCGATACAAATCATGAACGGCATGCTCACGTCGCTGTCCCGCTTCGTCGCGAAATCCGCTCAGCACGCCCTCCCCTTCTTCAAACTCCTTCGAAAGGAAGCAGCCTTCGAATGGAATGAGGAATGCGAGCAGGCACTACGCCACCTAAAGCAAAGTCTGTCTCAACCGCCCGTGCTATCTCGACCAGACGACGGAGAACCGTTGTACTTGTACTTGGCCGTTTCGAACGAAGCCATCAGCGCGGCTCTTGTCTGCGAGACCCCCGACGGGCAGAAACCCGTCTACTTCACGAGCAAGGCCTTACAGGGGCCCGAAAGCAGATACCAGCAGATAGAAAAGGTGGCTCTGGCCCTCGTCAACGCGGCGAGGAGGCTCAGACACTACTTTCTGGCCCACACGATCATTGTGCGAACCGACCAACCGGTGAGGCAACTCCTGGGTCGGCCCGATATGGCGGGCAGAATGCTAAAATGGTCCTTGGAACTCTCCGAATTCGACATTCAGTACGAAAGTAGGAAAGCCCTGAAAGCACAGGCCTTGGCCGACTTCGTCGCGGAAATGACCACTCACGACCCTTCCCCGGGGAAAGAACACAAGTGGACCATCTTCGTCGACGGAGCATCCAGCTCGTCCGGAAGCGGCGCCGGAATCCTTCTGGAAAACGAAGAAGGCGTAGTAATCAACAACTCCTTAGCTCTCTCCTTCCCGATGTCAAACAACCAGGCAGAATACGAAACCCTGCTCGCATGATTGAGACTGGCCGAGGATCTGGGGGCCCGCGAGGTACAGATCTACACCGACTCCCAGCTCGTCGCCTCTCAAGTACAGGGGAGCTACCAGGCCAAAAACGACAACCTCATCGAGTATTTGAACTTAGTCAAAAAATACATGACAAAGTTCGTACGAGCAAAAATTTCACATGTTCCCCGCGAGCAAAACACGAGGGCGGACATATTGTCCAAACTCGCGAGCACACGAAAGAAGGGCGGGAACAAATCCGTCATCCAGGAATCTCTAGCGCGCCCAAGTATCGAATGACCCTCGACTACAGTCGAGATCCATGCCATCGGGGATGCGACGTCCTGGATGACCCCGGTTTACAATTTCCTGACAAAAGGCGAACTCCCATCGAACCAGGCCGAAGCTACTGTCACAAAGCGACGAGCATGTTCCTACGTGGTTCTCGAGCAGAAACTGTACCGCAGAGGATTCTCCATCCCCCTCCTAAAATGCATCGACGAGTCTGCAGTCCCTGAAGTACTGCGGGAGATACACGAAGGAATCAACGCCCAACACATGGGTGGTAAATCCTTAGCGAGGAAAGCCCTTCGAGCGGGATACTACTGGCCGACGATGCAGCATGATGCCAAGGAACACGTCAAGAAATGTGACAAGTGCCAGAAAGACTGGGACATGTACCTCGCTCCTCCGCACGAGCTGAGCATACTGTCGTCCCCGTGGTCATTCTCTTGGTGGGGTATGGACATCCTCGGGCCCTTCGTGCAAGGAACCTACCAGAACAAATTCCTCATCGTCGCCATGGATTACTTCACGAAATGGATCGAGGCCGAGGCTCTCGTGAAGATCACCTCACATAACATCCTCTGTTTCTACAAAAGAAACATCCTCGCCAGATTCGGAATTCCGAGAGCGCTGGTGACCGACAACGGCACCCAATTCACCGACCACTGATTCCAAGATTTCGTCACCAAACTCGGGACAAAACAACACTTCACTTCTGTCGAGCACCCTCAAACCAACGGGCAGGCCGAGGCCGCGAACAGGGTCATCCTCCGGGGACTCAAACGTCAACTCGGCGAAGCCAAGAGGGGATGGGTCGAGGAGCTCCACAGCGTCTTGTGGGCATACCGAACCACGCCCCACTCAACGACGGGCGAGACCCCATTTCGATTGACATATGGCACCGAGGTCGTTATCCCAGTTGAAATCATGGAACCTTCCAGACGAACAGAGAACCCCCTCGACGAAGAAATGAACGACGAGGCACTAAGGGACGAACTCGACCTAGTCGAGGAAATCCGATCTGGTGCATCCCTGCGCGAAGCCACCCTAAAACAAAGAGTGGCTCTACGCCACAACGACAAGGTCATCAAGCGCAAGTTCGAAATCGGCGGCCTGGTATTACGTAGGAACCAGAAGGATTCCCGCGAAGGGAAGCTGGCCGCGAACTGGGAAAGACCTTATCGCGTCCACGGCACCACTGGTACCGGGGCGTACTATCTCGAGCAATTAGACGGAGAGCCATTACCACGACCCTGGAACGCTGCTAAGCTAAAGCAGTACTATAGTTAAAAACTACCAACACCTAGGACCCTCGGCCATCGGCACCCGCGCCCGGTCAACAAGGAAAAACGTCCGACTCCGTATAGAGGCTGAGGTACAAGCCCGACATACGGCTAAATCGTACAACATCGCTCAACAAACGAGACCAATCGATAGTGCCCGACGTGGACAACTACACCGAGCTCCACCGTCGTAGTACCTGTAAGGCAGAACACCCAGCTCGCGATGGGCAGTTCACACCAAGGGCAAATAGTCCCTACCGGGCTTCGCGCCCGACTGAGCGACTCCGCTCCATCTGCCCGACAAGTCGTCAAGAATGACGGGCCATCTAAAAGGGTCAAAAGGAAGTCTCTCCCCTCGAGTACAACACTTAGGTGACTCTGGCCATCGAGAGAAGGCCGGGCACGTATACAAACGAAAGGCGGGCAAACTCGCCAGCTAAGTCACAGCCACTTACGGGCACTCCTCGAGCCCATAACAGGCTAATTTTTATGCAAAAATATAAAAATCAAGCACGGGCAAACAATCAAATTTGAAACAGCATTCATTCAAAAAAAAAATGCCCGAAGGCAACAAAGCAAATAAGTATAAACCGACCAAGAAGGCCGGCGATGTTCGTGAAGTACAACCAACGGGCACGCAGGCCCAAAAAATACAAACAAATATCAACGGCACGCATGCCCATCATCCTACAATCAAGTTTCCCTGGAACCGTCATTGTCGACAACAGGAGAGTCGGGCGGGGGCACGATCGCGCCATCCACGATCTGATACGTGTAGCCCGTCCCCTCAGTGACCAAACCAGGATTTAGCAAGGAAAGCTGGCCGACTGCGGAGTCGAACCCCTCCTCCATAGCACCGACGCAATCTGCTTCGAGTAGCCGGATATGGGCGACCAGCTCCGATCGACTCTTCAAAGCAGCTATATCCTCCGGCTCGTCCTCGGCAGGAAGCATGGCGACTTTCAGGTCCTCGATCTGTTGGGTTAGGCGCCCGATGTCGGTCTCCAGACGCTCCCGGTCCGCACGGAGAAGCTCTCCCTCCTTGGCTAGCTTCCCCGAGTTTTCCTTCTCCAGAATTAGCATCTCCCTCTCGGCAGCCAGCAGCGATGCCTGTTCGCGGAACATCTCCTCGGAGCGTTCCAGGGCAGTCCTTAATTTGCGCGAACTCGAGGCAAGGGCCGCTTTCTCCTGTTCCAATGCTTCAATGCGGACAGGATCCTCCCCTTCCTCGGACAGCACAACGGCCATTTCAGCCATTTTCACCAGCCCGGCCATATTGGCGGCCAGATGCCTCCTCCGGTCCTCCTTACTCATCCTCCTGATAGTCTCGGCCTCGTCGGCAACCACAGACAAAGGGAATCCCTCGAAGAAACCCTCCTCTTTGAAGCAAGGGGGCAACCCGAAGGACCTTACGGCGCTGGCGTCCTCGCCGACCGCCGGCCCGCTTTCCACCCGGTTCCTCTTTCTTTGTATCAGGTCGGCATGTGGCTCGACCTCTTGAACCTCTGGGATCTCTTCCGACGCGGCCCCCGAGCTAGGCGAAGAATCCACCCTCACCACATGAGGAGCGCCCGGACTATGCGGCGAGCCCATCCTCGTTGCTTGGGGAGCCTTCACAACCCTCTTGCCCCGCTTCTGGTCGCAAGACAGCTTCAAGAGTCTTTCCCGTCGCCCGGCCATCGAACCTGCACAAAATAAAAACCGAGTTAGTGTCGAGCAAATACGCAAACAAATGACAAGCAAAGAAATTCAAGCAATAAACGACCTAGCAGACGAGCAGCCTGCCTGAACGACTGGCACTCCACGAGTGCCTTAGTATCGATCAGTCGGGCCTCGAATGTCGGATAACCCTCCTCGTCCAGGACATCTTCCCCCTCCCTCGTGGCCCACCTGGCGGGGTGGAAGTTGTCAACGAACCGACAAAGAGTGTCGTACGCCTTCTCATCCTCGGAACACATGTCGCCCGCAGAGGTATGATAGTATCCAGTACCGTGCTCATAATGCCTGAACATCCAATGCACGGGGAACTTGGTCGTGCGCGCCATCACAGGATACCCGTCGTTGTCTAAAATCGCCTCCCCGTCATCGTCGTTCATCGGCGCTTCCTCCTCGTACAGGGATTCTAAAGCGGCCATGGTAACCGGCCTCACGACATACCACTTGTCTTTAAAACCCCTCACGGAGTCCATGTACATCTTGAATAGTCTCTTCGACTGTTTTAAGGAGACCCAGCTGTGCTTTCCTCCTCGGGACTGGCGCTGCAGATGGAAAATTATGAAGAAGAGAGGTATAGTCGCCCCGATCCTCAGAAAACGACATGTCAGCTCAAACGCCCGGATAAAGGCGAGCGAGTTCGGGTGTAGCTGCGACGGGGCCAGCCCCAAATGGGCGAAGACCCCGGCCTGAAAGTCACTTAAGGGCAGCTGCAGCCCAAGGTCTTTGAACGCAATTTCGTACATGGGGAAACTATACTCGGGGTACACCGAGCAGATCTGGGCAGTGGAGGTCGGTCGCGTAACGACGAAATTCTTTTGAAAATCAGGCTGACCGTGGCTCGCCTCAAGGACAGCATATGGCTTTCGGTTACGCCGGCTATAGATCGACGCGATTCCTCTGGGCTCGGTGCCCACCCAGTCCAACAGAGGGTCGTCGACAGTGTCGATCAAACTCACCGCCTCATCGGCACTTTGTTCCTCCCGTTCGAGGCGTCCAGAAGAGCAAGGCTCGTCCGCCATTGGTTACCTGCAGAGCACGGGAAACCAGTCAATTGGGCACGAAACCATACGCTCGACGTAACGGACCAGATGTAGTGTGCGACAAACCACGTCGCTCCACGCGCGACCATAAAGTTAGTTTGAAACAAAATAGCAGTCGCCTCCCCGACGTCCGGATAACTCGACGAGACCTTCTCCAAGCCGCCTAAGCAAACCGACAACGCGGTCACTCACGAATATGCCGACCCAAGGTATGAACATGGAGAGCAACATCATAAAACCTACAGCCAGAGCCATGAACATACCGGGCACGATCATGAATCAGGCGCCCTGGATCATGAAGACCCCGGGCAACACTGCAGGTTATAACCTAAACCATGTATCTACCGGCCACGAGCGTGTGTTTGTCGGTCCTAAGCATGAATTTGTCGAGCTAAACATGAATTTACCGGGCTAGTCCCACGCGCACAGTCTCTAAAACGTCTACAACGATGAAAATCATGCATCACAACAGGAAAACAAAGAAGATAAGTCACTTACTTGGAATCAAGGAGTGGATTCGGCAACGGAGGAAAGGAATCTGTGACGGGAATCGCAGCTATGCTATGAAAATCTGGAAGAACAGCAGCAGCAGAAGCGCAAAGAGTAGTAACGCGTTATGGGGCCCAAGGATCCTATTTATAGTGATGACGTGGAATACCAAACGTCACCTCGGGCAACCACAGAGTTTCTCTCCTCGACGCACAACTCCCTAGGCAATGATGACCATATCCTCATAGGGTGGCGGCACAGCTCCCAAAAGATACCTCGCGCGCTCGACAGACGCGCCGTTGAGGAATCCCCGAGCACTCTCCGCGAGGAACACCCCACGAGGAGTGGCGTCTCCGACCCGGGCACGAGGCCCCGAGACGGAAGCAACCTAAGATCAAGTCGTGGCTCCTAGCCCGAGGAACCACGACTTGGGGGGCTCCTGTTCTGGACTGGGCCCGATTGGCCCAATAGCATTGAGAAAGCCCAATCCATACGGACTCGCTGGGGACCACGCCGAGCAAAGGATCACAGTCGTGCCCGACGTGCTCCCCGAAGCTACTTGCTCGACCTCATACTCTCCAGCTCGACGTCACCTCGAGCACCCCTCCTAGGGCAGACCCAGTCCGCTGCACTCTCAACGGGACTCCGAAAAGACCGCGTCTCTGTCCGTCCGTACTTCACGCAGAACATCCAGGGAGGGGACTACGTGCGGATCCCCACTACGCACGTAGAACCTTGCAGTTCCTCCATTGGACCAAACCTGCCCGGCCCAATGAAGGAACCTTGGCCCAGCGCTGGGGGCTATAAATACCCTCTGTTTCCAGAGGGTCAGGTATTCATCATTCTACCCATACTTACTATTGCCTGCTCGTGCTCTTACTTACTTCAGCATCGGAGTGTCTTGCAGGTATCCCCCACCTCGTTCAAAACTTTCAGTTCGGAGTCAACCGTGACAGTCTAAGTCTGATCAGGTTAGATCACTGTCATATGAATAAAAATACACTGCCTAAAATTTATTTTAAACCTAAATCCCCCCATTTGTTTAATTTTCGCTTATTATGACAAAGGAGACATTGGCTTGACCCCTTTGTTGTTTTAAAAAGTTAATAGTTACAAAGTAACAAGTTTCAACATTCATATACTCTTTTTTACAACACGTTCATAAAAATATTATTATTTCATTAAAACAGTGAAAATCCTAACAAGTATCTTAAGGCATTGTTTAAGAAAGACAAATAATTTTTAGCATAGAAAGTGTTTGACATGTATTTTCAAGACAAATTCTTATTATAAATTCTTAATAAATGTCCTAAGAGTAGCATAATCTAAAAAAATGTATAGCCTTTATTCCAAGATCCGCAATCATGCTTTGATCAGGCACATCACAACACATGAAAAATACAACGATTAGGTCTTACTATTTCAAATGTGACCCGTATTTATTTAGCAGCAATTGGCTTTCTATAGGATATAAACATGCAGAATAAACACTTCAAATTTCTCAATATTATCAAAAACAACGTACAATTCCATTCCTCAAGAGGATAGATTAAAGGGAAGAAAAATTATACAATCTACATTACAACAAATCAACATAATCAAATTGTGGCCCATCTATAACATGTCCGGGGTCCATAGATTACTTTGACTAAGAACATGATGAACAATGTATGACCTTATAATTTTTTGAAAGTGGAGAATCTGGGGAGCTTCTGTTTTAGATAGTACAATCTTGCCTGCCTGACCTTTCGGTGCTGTACCACTTTGATTTCTTTGATGTTTGGCGAGTAACTGCAACACGAAACATAAGCATCGTAACATACAGCATCTCGCAAGAAAAATCCGGTAAACACTTCATTTTATAAGTCAAGGTAATTAAAACCACGTTGGTGTCAATTGTTAACTTGAATAAAATATTCCAGATCCTTAAAATCATATTTCATAAACTCTTATCATGCAACATAGACCTTAGAAAAAATTCTACAAAGAAGAATGGCAGACATTTATTGGCAATCAACAGACTTGTAAGATTGAAACAAACATTAATCTCACCCTCCATTCTTTTAGAGAAAAGAGATATCGTCATCGTTAAACTTCAAGTAGAACTGAAAAGCCATTCCCAATATGTTGGGAAGTGGCAAAGTTAAAACCCTTCAATGTAGTGAGTGAATCAAATTTGTAAGAACAAGGTTATTTTCAGTTCTACTGCTCTCTGTCAGTGCTCCTCAACCAATTTCTTAACAATTAAAGGTGCACAGTTGCAAACTTTAACAGGCAACCAGGGTACCAGAACTAGCACAACATTAACAATGAATGCATCAGTTGGGATGCAATCTATATATCTTTCAAATGATAATGTTAAATTATTCTATTTCCTTTTCATATTTTTAGTCATTCAATGTGTCTCAGACTTAGGGACTTCAATTCAGCAATAATTTTAATCAAAGAACTCATCCCAAATTCACATCTTCTAGTTTCAACATCATATATCCTAGTCACAACAATTGGATACATGGTAATACACAACAAGGTGCAAATTATATTACTAATCATTATTAAATTATCGGGAAAGAAAGGAAAGAGTGAGTGAGGGTACTTACAGTGGGAAGGTTATCTCAACACCTGTGCCAGCAATAATTCTTCGGACTCGAATAGTTGTGTGAATACCAGCATTTTGTCTTGAGATTACAATACCTCTGTAAAGAGATAACCTACGCTTGTTCTCAGGAACTTCCTGCAAGTAGAAAAAAAATAACATCACCATGGAATTCATCTCAGCCTAAAACCCATGTTAAAAAATTAACTTTGGAAAAACAAATTAACCATACCAATCTGATTTCTATAATATCTCCAGTCCTAATGTCAGGAGTGACCCTCACTTCATCCGAAGCCTTAATTGCCCTCTTATGCAATATCTTCACAAACAACATCACACATTTTTCAAATACATTCAAAATGTGAAAACCTAGAGAATTTAAACATTCAAGCTTTCTAATTAACCTTCAAAATCGAATAGAATCTTCATAATACATAGAAAATCATTAATTAACAGTTCTAATTGCGACACGGAAGAGAGCATTTACCCCCATAACATCACCAAGCTTGACCCGAGTTTGTCTGGGTGATTTCAATTGCTCAATCTCAGGATCAGATCCCGAAACCTCTTCAGCATCAGTTTCCGGAACTTCATTGACAACATCCGAAGCCGAAGCAGCGTCGGGATTGGAATCAGCTCTAACAACAGAACTAGGTTTAGCAATGAGAGGACTGCAACGTCGTGAAATTGAGGTTGTTGAAATCAACGGCAAGTTACGGGAACCGAATGTGGAAGCGGAGCAAGAAGAGAAACATAGCTTGTTCGGAAGAGATTGAGTAGGAGCAAACAGAGTCTGGAAAATTGACATTCTGAATTAAGTAGCGAAATTGAAAATGTAACGGTTTTTGTATTCAATTGCGTAATAATAATGAAATGAGAGAAGAAAAACCTGAAGAAAAACTTGAGAAGCCATGGATGAAGAGGGAGATTATGGTTTGAGAAGAGGGTTACTACTTCAGCGGATACGAGTCATGGAAAGACCACAGAGCGCAAAGGTGGGAAGAAGATGAAGGTAAAGGAAAAACTTACAAAAATAGAGTCCTTATCTGTTTCTATTGTTCCACGTTTAACGGGCCTGGACTGCCAAAACTATATGGGCCTGAATTCATTGGCTTTATAACACAACAAATTTTGCAATTTCTTTTGAGAATTTCTTTCTCCAGCCCTATATTTTTCGAATTTTACTTTATTATAAAAATTTAAAAATACAACTAAAAATTAAATCAAAAATTTATAAATTTTTTCAAAATTATAAAAATAAAAAATCAATCAAATAAATCAATCAAATATTTACTAGAAGATTGACTACACTTTCTTTATTACCCTTTCCTCAAAATATTTTTTCACTTCTAAAGGAGATAATAGATTTTATCAGGTAAATTCATCCGAAAAAATCATTTACGGTGTGAACAGAAGATAAAATTAGGAAGCAAATTGAAAAGGAGATAGCAACGCGTTGTTGGCTCCTAAATTCGACACCCTTGTTTGTTATCAATATAGACCATTAATTATGAGTCAGAAGAGTTTCCAGGCTTCGACCAGCTGATCCTGTCGAAGGCTCATCAGAGAATGACAAGGTACTTAGAGAATTTCCTTCAAGTGGGAATCTTGTCGTCTTCGACGTCGAAGGAACCTCTCGACAAAGGTACCTGATGCCCAGGGTCGAACGGTTTGAGATTTGAATGCTTGGAGGGAAAACGGTTCCCAGCAGTTACCAAGTGCAACGTGCCAAGATCAGGAGCGTCGAATGCTGTGAGCGTGCCATGTGGCGTCATCTCGAAGCGACGTAACTGCCCAACGGTTACTTAGGATTTGTTTTAGTATAAATACTAGTTATTCACGTAGTTTTCGAGTGTGTTCATCATTTTATACAAGTCACTCATCTAGATTCAAGTACCCAGTGTGAGCGAAAGAATCGTTGAGAATGTATGTGTGAAACACCATTTAAATTAATCAAAGTCTTTTATATTCAAGCACTTTATTGCTTTTCATTTACTCATCTCCGTCGAAGCCTTTTATTTAACGCTTTTATTTATTCTATCAAGCTTTTCTTCATGCAATTTACTTAAAGTGTCTTTACTTTACCGGCATTAATCACCATTAGGATTAGTCAAACTCTAGAAAATCAACCATGTCTTAGGATCAATCTGATCGATCCTGCGAGTCACCAAATAAGTAACCCTTTGGAAGATCAGCGGTTGTTTACCAATTTCCACGGTAAACGAATTGGCACACCTGGTGGGACCTTGTGTTGATTTTTAAGTAACCGTTTTATACAAAATATCCTCCTTTTTCGAGAGTATTACATGTTATTGAGAAGTGGTAGAATATACACCAACGATACCAATACTAGGAGAAGAAGAGAAGCGATGGCGAATCCGCCAAACAATGGCGAAATCCCACAAACAAACGTGGGAACAACGGTCATCCCAACCGTAAGTGAAATGGTAACCGCTGGTTCAACACCAACAGTAACGGTCACACAAACGGGGCCATTACCTCCATTTACTGGCCCCAGAATGCCTTTGGGAACTCCCCCACCAAGGGGAAACCAAGGAACTAGGCCTTATGTTCCCCCAGGTTTTTCGACAGTCGGTCTAAATCGAGAACCACTCTATGGCATGCCAACTTCTGAATTGGCTAGCCTGACGAATGCTGCGTCCACTTTTTCAGACCCTTTAGTGAGCGCCTCTTCGCCACTCCAAGGTTCTGGAGTTGGTATGGCGAACAGGGGTGGGACCCAACTCTTAGGAGGAACGTCCCAAGTAATGCATGGCCTTACGAATGCCTCGACAATAGTCTTGAGGCAGCAAATGGACGAAAGCAACCACGATATGGTTCAAATGTTGGAACAAACTTTAAGTACAGTGCTAAATCCTCTAATACAAAATACCACCCAGTCGAATCAGCAAATGACAACGCAAATGGCGCGTCTGGCCGACTTTTTTGGGGTACCCCAACCTATTCGACAGTCCCAAAGGGCACAGATGAGGGGAAACCAAGGTATACTTCTAGAGGAAGAAACCACTATTAACCAAGTCCAGCAGCCTGTCGAAGAAAACCTTAGGATGCGAATGGAACAACCCAGGGTCGAAGAACCTAGAGTCATAGCCCCAGAAGTAAGGATAGTCAATAGAAACCAAAATGCTGACGAAGTAGTTCAGCAGATCCAATACCAGAATATTAGTTTGGAAAATAACTTGACAGCCATGATCGAAAGAATCATGATGCAAAATGGGATGAATATGGGCTTCCGTAGGCCCAACTTTACATCCCCACTGTCAGAATATGTGTTACAAACAGACTTACCTCCTAGATGCAAAGTCCCTAAGTTCACTAAATTTTCAGGGGACACGACAGAATCCACTATCGAACATGTGGCGAGATACTTGATCGAAGCAGGGGAGATTTCAAACAATGAAAACCTGAGGATTAAGTATTTCCCAAGTTCTCTAACAAAGAACGCGTTTACTTGGTTCACAACTCTTCCCCCCAATTCGATCCACCATTGGACCCAGTTGGAGAGATTGTTCCATGAGCAATTCTACATGGGACAAACCAAGATAAGCCTGAAAGAATTGGCCAGTGTAAAGAGGCGATTCACTGAACCTATAGACGAATATCTAAATAGGTTTAGGTTGCTCAAAGCAAGATGCTTTACGCAAGTTCCAGAACATGAGTTAGTCGAAATAGCCGCAGGAGGTCTAGATTATTCCATTAGGAAGAAATTAGACACTCAATACCTGAGAGACATGGCCCAATTGGCCGATAGGGTTCGACAGGTAGAACGCCTTAAAGCTGAAAAAGCCAGGGCGACAAAAACTCATAAAAGAGAAAGGATAGTATATGTCGAAATGGACGATGAAGATCCAGAAACATTCGACGAACCTATAACCGTCGAAGAAAGTGAGGTCGATTTAGCGGAGTTAAAACAAGGGCCACCATACTCTTGCAAACTACTAGTCCCCTCAAGTGGGAAAAACCTCACTGGTCCTGAAAGGGCCAACGATAGGTTCCCTAAAAAGACTTACAGTTTTGATATTACAAAATGTGATGAAATTTTTGACTTACTTGTAAAAGATGGCCAAATGATAATACCCCCAGGGGTAAAAGTGCCTCCTCTTGATCAAAGAAAGAAAAGAGGCTTTTGTAAATATCATAATTTTCTGGGCCATAAAATATCTCAATGTTTTCTTTTCAGGGATCTCGTACAAAATGCTATCGAAGAAGGGAGGTTGAAATTCACCGATAAGACCCCCATGACTGTGGACTCTAACCCTTTGCAGGTTGAAGCCCATTATGCTGAACCTTCAGAGGTGAATGTGATCGAGGCGTCTAGAAGTCAGGTGAAAAGGCCAGGAATAACTATGGTCGAAGTCACCAAGGATCATATCAACATGCCAATCTTTGGCAGTTTTTCTGGGAATCTTTCTAGAAAAACAATCGAAGCAGTCCAAAAAGCTGCTGAAGGCCCAAAACTGGAGATAGTTGGAGCCTCAAAATCTGGAGCTAAACCCAGTTCCTACTTGGCTGTAGTCCAAGGCCAGACAGAAGACCTGGAGGCCCAGATGAAGCAGATGACTCTTGCTACCAAAGACACCATGAATGTCAACATGGTCGAAAACTCTGAATCGAAAGCTTCAGAGGAGGCCATTAGGCAAGAGCAAGCAAACAAAACGGCTTTCCCTCGGGAAAACGAAAATCTGGCAGATTTCCTGCAAAGATGCCAGAAGAAGAAGTCAGAAGTGATGTTGTGTCCTCGATGCAGCTCGATTTTCGACAAGAAAGCTGCTGAACACATCCAAGGTGTAAGAGAAACAAACAGAAGAAGGGAAGGTGTTGATGTTCGACATGACCCCATAAGAACCTACCAAAAGGGTTCAAATCAAGAAAAGAGGCCACTGACTTTCAGGCCTCCAACCAATGTGCCAGTTGATACGTGGCATAAAACATCGGGTCGAAAGAGACCGAGCGAAGAAAGGTGGCACTCCTTCGAAGTGCCAAGGGGTTCATCTTTGACACACAAGAAAGAACCTCAGGTTGTTGCCTCCAAAGTGACCCAGGTATCAAGTAACTACAAGGGAAAGAATCCCATGTCTCGATCCCAATGGAGAAGATACCAGAGGCGGCGAAAGGCTGAGAGGGAAGCTATCAACGAACCAAAGCCAGAATCAAGTTCAAATGTCCCTCAGCGAAAGCAGAGAAAGCCTCTGGAGAGGCAACCAGTGACCAATAGACTGGTATGGCCTAACCAGGGCGAAGTTGATGACGAAGATGGCTCTGAGTCTGATGACACCCTAGATATCATAGTGAACATAGTCTTAGTTTTGCCAAGAGAGTTCAACCGCCAGATGGAGGTCGAATCGAACGACTGGGAAGTCGAACAAGAAATGGCCAAGCATAGGCCAGTATGCTACTTCGTTATGGATAATGGTCGTACCGAAGAGCAAAATGGTTTCTTCGAACCACCTATTGAGGCGATGAAAAATCACCTCAAGCCTTTATTCATAAGGGCAAGACTCGAAGAAGCCACCGTAAATAAGATCTTGGTGGACTGTGGGGCAACCATCAAAATCATCCCTCACTTCATGCTGAGAAAAATAGGCAAGAGTGATGAAAATATCAAGCCTCATAACATGGTCCTGTCGAATTATGAAGGCGGAATAAGGACCACTATGGGTGTGATCCAACTAGACCTCAAAGTAGGATCCATCCTTCAACCAACTATGTTTATGGTCATATCGGCCAAACCAAATTATAATCTTTTGTTGGGCCGAGAATGGATACATGGTGTTGGAGCAGTACCATCATCAATGCACCAAAGGTTAATACTATGGCATCCTAATGGAATGGTCGAAAATATAGAGGCGGATCAGAGCTATTACTTGGGCGAAGTAAATCACCTGGGGAGAGCTGACTTCGACAAAAATTTGGCTCACATTGGGCCATGCCCAGCACCAGACTTCGACATGGCGCCAGCGCCAAATGCTTTTTGTTCCTTGCACCTGCACCCTGAGCATGGTTTTCAATGGGACAGAGAAGACTTGTCCCACATTGATTTCAGTGGGCTAACTGACATCCAGCCAACTGGTTAGGGAAGTGAATTCAGTGATAATGACTGAGTCACAATCACTACAGCAAATTTCGGCTTATGTAGCCGAAACAAGGATGATAGCGGCTCGAAGCCGAAGTAAAATATATGGCCACTCAGGCCAATGATCAAGAGCTATCTTCTGCAGGTCCTGGAAAGGATTTCGACCCAGAACCTCCTGATATCATGACAGAAGGAATGCAGGAGCAAAGGCTTGACGCCATCTATGACGATGAGCCTTTGGGATTTGAAAAGGACCCCCTGGCGAACAACATCAAAATGTTAGCACAGAATCCTTTAGAAGAAATCAACTTGGGCGAAGGGTTAGAGAAAAAGCCAACTTACATCAGCGCCAAAATAGACCCAGAGCTCAGGTTTGAAGTGATCCAATTATTAAAGGAGTTCAAGGAATGCTTTGCATGGGATTACGACGAGATGCCTGGTCTCGACAGAGGATTGGTAGAACTTCAGTTGCTAATCAAACCTGGGAAGAAGCCAGTCAAGCAAAGTCCAAGACGCTTCGCTCCAGAAATACTGTCGAAGATCAAAATAGAAGTCGAAAGACTGCTGAAGTGCAAATTCATACGAGCTACGAGGCAAGTCGAATGGATTGCAAACATTGTGCCAGTAATTAAGAAAAATGGTACGTTGAGGGTATGCATAGATTTCAGAGATTTGAATGCTGCCACACCCAAAGATGAATATCCTATGCCTGTGGCGGAAATGCTAGTCGATTTTTCCGCTGGCCATGAGTACCTGAGCATGCTCGATGGTTACTCAGGATATAATCAAATTTTCATTGCTGAAGAAGATGTGTCGAAAACAGCTTTTCGATGCCCCGGGGCTTTAGGCACTTACGAATGGGTAGTGATGCCTTTTGGCCTAAAAAACGATGGGGCAACATATCAGCGAGCGATGAATTCTATCTTCCATGATTTTATTAACACTTTTATGCAAGTGTATATTGATGATATTGTTGTAAAATCTGTTTCCAGGAAGAACCATATAGACCACCTTCGACAATCATTTGAAAGAATGAGAGAACATGGTCTGAAAATGAACCCTTTGAAGTGTGCGTTCTGTGTAAAAGCTGGAGATTTCTTGGGCTTCGTCGTCCACAAGAAAGGAATCGAAATCAACCAGAACAAGACGAAGGCAATCTTGGAAGCGAAAGCGCCAACGAACAAGAAGGAACTGCAATCTCTGTTGGGCAAGATAAATTTCTTAAGGAGATTCATATCTAACCTAAGTGGAAAAGCTCAAGCCTTATCACCCTTACTTCGATTGAATAAGGAAAGATTCGAGTGGGGGCAAGAGAAACAAGAAGCCTTCAACAAGATCTAAAGGGGTATCTCACCAAGCCACCTATTTTGGTGCCTCCTTGCGGCAACAGGAGTATGAGATTGTACATAGCTGCATCCGACAGAACTTTGGGAAACATGTTAGCCCAAGAAGATGAAAATGGAGTCGAAAGACCCATTTACTATCTTAGCACTTGAGTAGCCACTGATATAAAACTAGGTTTTGTGAGCATTGAATTGGTTTGCGAGCATTGAACAGAAAACGGTTTGAGGGCGATTGAATCGGTTGGGATTTGGATTGGTGTTGGGGGAGAGGGTGGTCTGGTTCGGCAATGGAGGTGGAGAAACCGCAGAGAGACGGAGGAGCGATTGAACATTGAGGGCTCGTTTGATTGAGTTTTGATTTTCTGTTTTTAAAAATGATTTTATAAATTAGTTTTAGAAAATTGTTTTTAAGAAAAAATAATGAAATAAAATCTGTTTGGTAGCTCTGTTTTTAAAATAAAAAATTTAAAAACTTGTTTGGAGAAATTGTTTATGTATACTATCATTATTTTTGAGAAACTAAGTTAGGATATGACTTACACCTAGATTACAGTGTGGATATGCCAATTATTCAGAATGTCTTATAAGAGAAGCTTCACTCCCTCCATATATACCACCAAAATGTCTTACACCTAGATTACACTATACTTCCACCAGTGGAAGTTGTATTGAAAAACTGGTTTTCTAGTTTTTGACACTTTTTACACTATACTTCCACCAGTGGAAGTTGTATTGAAAAAACTGGTTTTCTGGTTTTTGACACTTTTTACACTTAACTTCCACCAGTGGAAGTTGTATTGAAAAACTGTTTTTTTGGTTTTTGACACTTTTTACACTATACTTCCACCAGTGGAAGTTGTATTGAAAAACTGGTTTTTTGGTTTTTGACACTTTTTACACTATACTTCCACCAGTGGAAGTTGTATTGAAAAACTGGTTTTTTTGGTTTTTGACACTTTTTATACTATACTTCCACCAGTGGAAGTTGTATTGAAAAACTGGTTCTCTGGTTTTTGACACGTTTTACACTTAACTTCCACCAGTGGAGGTTACCTTAAAAATCTGCTAAAAACTGGTTTTGTCAATTTTTGCACTGATCTTCTTGGAAGTTACCTTTAAATTTGTCTGAAAGCCTTGTTTTTGTGAAAAAAATTCTAAACTTTGAGTGATCGTATCTT